>CM076578.1:1773035232-1773392199 GCA_034641835.2 Pinus albicaulis | reverse complement strand
AATTAATTGTAATTTTTCTCATTGGCCTTGATGCCATCCTGTACAGCTCCATTCTTATTTTAATACCCAAGAGGTGATTTTTGAAATACTTTCATATCTAGTTTTCATATCTGGATTTCACATTTCAAGTTGACAATATAACAGATAAGTTGACAATTTTTTCAAATGCAAATCTAGATAAAAGCATGGCTGTCTTTGTCAATGATTTTTGGAATACCTCTTATCGTCTAAATTATTAAAATATGAGTTCTGATTTGTTGCATTGTTTGTCAAACCACCTTTTTTGTTGCAGTATTTGTAAAAACCAAAGTTTGATAATATAAGTTTATTAATGTCCAGCAAATGATCAAAGGAGTATGTCAATGGGAAGACCAAGGGTTAGCTCAACTGGTTTTTTTTCATGTTGTTGGGCATCTGCCTAGTTCAACCCTCCTGGTTAGGCACACTAGTCTATGACTTTAGCGAACAGGGTTACTAGGGATGCCATCCACAAACATGAGGAAGCATCTCTTGGGTTTCCCCACAAGGTTTTCCTTGGGGAAAATGTTAGGTCAATGGGATTATAAGAGTACATCACTAGCCAAAATACAATGTGGAAGTGTGGAAGTGTGGACTATAAAGATGCTAAAAATCATATCAAAACAGATTTTTAATTGTGCTAGAAGCAGAACAACAAGAGAAGATAAGAAAGTACATGACTCGGAGTGGAGATAAAGTAATTACAAGAAAAAGATAATATGTATGATATCTGAGGACCAAAGGAACTTTAGTTTGAACTAGTCATGGTATGCTAGTGCTGACAGGTGAGGACGAGCAATTAGATCAAGGGGGGTCTCCCTGCTAGAGTCCTCAATGACCGCAAAATTTTTTTTGGACTAGTGGATGATGTCCTTTGGAGTGTGTCTGGGACTGATAGGGCTCTACAGTATGATCCTTGTGGGAAGCCCAAATTTGAGCAAGCTCTCCTAACATCCAGGCATGGAAAAATTCTCCTGATGGATGGTTGGCTGTGTGGATTTGGGGGCACCCAGCTCCAAGGCCTTGTCGAGTTGTCTACTAAATTGTCTTGTTGGTAAAATGGTGTGCACGTGTGGCCTGGAACAACAACTCCATAAGGACCTTGTGAGGTAAGTGACTAGTCCACTCCTTTCCCATATGGGAAGGGGATATTGAGAAATATATGCACAGATCGACAAAATAATTGTATTAGCGCTGAGAACTCTATTATCACAGTGGTTTGTGAAGCTTTCCAATGAATGAACAAAATGTATTTCATTCTGAAAGTACCCTATAATATATTCTACTATCCTATTATCAACTATATAATTTAGTTTAACTAATTATATAAATGGATGCAAATTAATGCTTATTTAGAGTCTTGTTGATCAAAATAATAGTTTATTGCACCTATATTTTATAGTATTATAGTATTTTGGTATTAAAAATAATATCTTCTAAAATTTGGGTTTCGAAAATTGTTGATAACTTCTTGACTGAAGTGCTTGAGTCTCTCCAAGGAGATGCAATGAGTCACAAATCAATCAAAGTAAGGCAGCAAGCTTCACATTAACAAATCAGCCATATCTTCATCTTCTACTAGCTTCTTAACAATATCTGCTATCCGCTACCTGCCCATCCAGAACCTCGCATGCAAACCTATCTTTGGAGTACTCAACCAGTAGTCGAGCCTTCCATTCAGCGTCCAAGCTCATGAGTGATAACGTGGCCGGTCTACGAGAAAGGGCATCAGCTACCACGTTATTCTTTCCTTTGACATACTCTATGTCAAAGTCGTAAGCCTGGATCTTACTGATCCATTTCTGCTGTCTCTCCTGCAACTGCTTTTGATCCAGAAAGTACCTCAGGCTGTTATGATCTGTCCTCACCCTGAATCTGCCACCTACCAGGTACTGCCTGAATTTGGCCAATGCATGCATGATGGCCAGCATCTCCTTGTCGTATATGGGATATAGCCTCTCGTGTGGAAGGAGCTTTCGGCTCTCGAACGCACTCATGTTTGACCCTCCCCGCATCAACTTCAAGCACTACTCCTTCCCCGATGCATCGCACCCCGGCCAGACAAATGGCTGTGTGAAATCGGGCAATGCCAGCACGGGGCAGCTGCTCATCACCTCCTTGAGCTTATCAAAAGCTCGTTGTGCTGTGTCCGACCAACTGAATGCCCCCTTCCTCGCAGCTCCGTGAGGGGTGCTGCAAGCTGTGAGAAGCCCTTGAAGAACTTCCTGTAGTAAGTACAGATACCAATGAACCCTCTCAGTTCTGTTACATTCCGCGGCTCTGGCCAACCCCTGATAGCCCGGATCTTCTCCTCGTGGACTCTCACTCCGTCCACTCCTATGATGTGTCCCAGATACAGCATCTCTGTCAATCCAAACTCACACTTGGAGAGCTTGGCAAAGAACTGCTGCTCCTCCATAATGTGCAAGACCGTCTCAATGTGCTGCAAGTGCTCCTCCCAGGTCCTGCTGTATATAAGGATATCATCAAAGAAAACCACTAACTTCCTCGCATGATCCCGGAAAATATGGTTCACACGTAAGACTCGAGCAGTAGTATTGCCTCTACCTCTTAAATGATGACCAAACTCAAAGTGCCCATAGTGAGTACCGAAAGCGGTCTTGGAAATGTCCCGTTCCCTCATGCGTATCTTTCCCTCATGCGTATCCGATGGTACCCGATCTTCAACCAATCTTTTTGAGAAGAAACGTGCTCCTCTCAACTCATCCATCAACTCATCGATCCCTGGGATTGGGTACTGCTTTTCGTGGTCTTCTTGCTCCGCAGCCCCGTAATCACCGCGCGTAATGTCGCCCTTCTTCTTCACCCAAGACTACCGAAGAAGCGAAAGGACCGGTGTCGGGGTCGTTCCCAAGGGTCAAAGAACTCCCTTGAAGCACGGTATCTCATCCCGATAGGCCTTGGGATGCCTATATGGTGTGGTGATCACTGCCTGTATCCCCTGATCCAACTCGATCGTGTGCTCAAACCCCCGATCTGGTGGCTGTCCTGGTGGAATGTCTCCAAAAACTACTGCATACCTGTCGAGAAGAGTATGTAGATCAGGGTGCACCGCCCTTCCCGTATCTACTACTCTGAGGCCCGCAACTCTACTGCCCACTCTATATCTCCCTTGCGGAATGTCGCCTCCATGCTGTGTGCTGATACTGTCTGGGGTGGAAATGTGTTCTGCCCTCGTATCTTCTCGTGCTTCCCCGTCTTGGGATCATCCCACTCCAGCTCTAGGGCCTTCCAATCCGTTGTGACCGTCCCCAGAGTAATAAGCCACTGGACCCCCAATATCACATTGGTATCCGGAATGTCCACCAAGAAAGTGATCTACCAATGTATACAAAAGTTCATCGGCCACCAACTGGGTGAAGACGAGCACATGCCATGGTCCGATCTCCTCGGGTACCGCCGCAGAACCCATCAAAGCCTCCTCCGCGTGGCGGCTCCTCTCCGAGCGACCATCCGTATCGATGAAGCGGGGGTGGCCCCACCGCCGACTAGAACCGAAACCCGCCGCCCGCGCACCGTCCCTCGTACGCAATGTCGATACTTCGGGACTCCGACGGCCGCTAGAGCTCCCCGCAGGGGGGCAGAATGATGCCCCCCGCACGGGGTGGTGGAGGTGGTGGAAGGTACCTGCTACCATAACATTCTCCCCGCTCCTCATCATCCATCTCATCCTCTCGCCGTCCGTCGTGCACCCTTGCGGGAATGTGCCTTCCTCGCCGTACACTTGTGTCCCGGTGCCCACGGCTCCCGCGGTGAAGCATAATCGGCCTCGCCCACTCTCTCCTAGCCTCATCATCATACTGTCCTCGTCCGGGATTCGCCTTGGGAGGCGGAACCCTCGTGTCCTTACCCTTAGGCTGGAAAGCCTCCCTCTGGGGATAAGGTGGCCGAGTCCTAGGCAAGACATCTTGTAGGTCACGGGCCCTACTGATAGCATCCTCGTAGTAGCCAGTTCGTTCGACCCACCAGTCATCATGGTTCACAGCCCTCCAAAACATCGCATCATCCGAGTCATGGATAAGCCTACCTACCTAAAACCCCCAAGAAGCTCTATGCTCCCAGACTCCCCGTCTGTTTGTTTCTTTTTTCCATGATGGCGAGGCGCTTCATCCTCTGCTGAAGCCTCTGTCAAAACGTTCCACCACTCTCCTGGTGAACTCAGCATATGTGGTCACTGCAGAATGTCCCAGTGTAGTCAACCCATGGAACCACCAGTTCTGGGCCTCACCCTCTAGATGTAATGCAGCCATCTTAATGGCCTCCCTCTCTGGCATCTGGTTAAGCTGAAAGTAGAGGTCCAGTTTCTCCACCCAAGACTTGGCCGTAGCCTTTTGTGAGCCATCAAACATTGGCAGATGAAATTTGCTCGCTGCACGGTGACCATCACGGTGGGAGCCACGCCCCTTGTTTCGATCATAAGACTTGCCGCCACATCGGAACTGGATATATTGATTGAAAGGGAAAGCATCCATGAACTCCTGTCCCATGCTCCGCCAATCTGCAAACAAAACTGTATGATGATCTAGACCTCCATCTCTTGATGCCGTTTGCTCCTCTTCCTCTACCGGGAAAGTAGGCATGGTAGGGCGAGTGGGTGTGGAATCGACCCTCTGCGCTGACACAATGGGAATAGCATCCGGTATGCAACTAGACACGCCCGATCCTTCCCCCACCTGGAAAACCCTAGGGGATTCTCTCTGCGTCCCCTCTGCAATCTTCTTGGTTACATCCTGCATGAATGCATCCATCTTCTACCACACTCGAAACACGTGGCCTCCATTGGATCTCCGCCGTTCGCTCTCAATCAGAATCACTTCTCGGAGACGGGGTTATCTCTCGGACGTCATGCATCGGCTAGCACCACAAAGCCGAGCGTATCTATGCTTTGATACCACCGAGAATATCCCCAAAAGAAATAAACTGGGACAACGAATATGCCGGGACAGACAGAAAATACAATGTCAACTCAGATCACCGACATGACACATAGAATTCTGTGGGTATTTAGCCATTTATTAACAGCTAAAGTACAGAGAGCACAGAAACCGAGTAACAAATCGTCTTGCCTCAAAGTGGACCCCTCTCAATGAATAATGGCCGCAACCTCTTTACAGTAATGTGCTGAAGCCCTGGAAAATGGCTGATCTCAAGCTGCAAACCCTCACCAAAGGAAAACGCTGTCTCTACTAGTGACAGCGCAGAAATAGATGAGGCACCAATCACCAAACCTCCAAACAAATAGATCAGCTACTGAATGCTAGGAAAAACGCTGTTGAGCCCCCTCACACAAGCCTGCTCCTCAGATCTGCGTCCTACCTGATGGATCTGCCTCCTGAATGCTCAGATCTGCTGGATCTGAAGCCTCCAATCAGATCTGCGTCCTATCCCTCCTGATCTGCGTACCCTAAATCTGGGACCGCTACCAAACCTTCCGCCAGGCCGGATCTGACATGAGCCCTCGTATCCGTGCCTATGTCGGATTCGAAGATATCTCTTCATCCGGACTAGCAAGTTCTAATATCTCCCCATCCGCAATCTCCCAAGCCGGATTCTAGTGCGAAACCTCCAGATCTGCAACATACAAAACTAGATCTGCAAATATCTGCTCAGATCTACCCTCTCCAAGGCTGGATCTATCAATGTGCCTTCAGATCGGCAACCCTCTCTTCAGAAATGGACAGTGTCCTCACTCCCAGGCTGATCAGCGTTCTTCCTCCTCCTGGACAGCGTTTTCTCTGCTCAGATCTGGACTGCGTCCTCCCTGGGACAGCGTCCTCACCCTCCTGAATTGATCAGCGTCCTTTCTCCTGATGAGACAACGTCCTTCCTTCTCTGAACTGCGCAGCCACAAGAGGGCTTCTCCCTCTCCAGATTTGCACCAGAATCTGCTGCTACTCACACCAAACCGAAAGATGTACTCGTAACAAACCTGGGCGGCACCGAAGTCCCCCGAAGCTATGGGGAAACCAGCAACCCACGCGGTGCACTCGAAGTCCCCGAGGTTATGGGTGAGATCTCCACTCAGAGACTCGTGCACTAAACAAAGGCCGCGTACCGACTAAACAACCTAAGGTCAAGCAGCAGACATAAGTCCAGGCCTATCAAAATAAATATCAAAATCCCATGAATGCCTCAAATGAGGTGAGGACCTCCTTTTATAATGCCAAACTCCTCCAAAACTTAACTCTCCTTGACCAAATAAGTATTTTTACCTTGGGTTAGCCTGATGCCTCCCCCATCATATCCACGTGGACCCCCAAGGCCCCCTCTCTAAGTTACAACGTTAATCTACTAGGAAAAAGAACACTTTATTATAAAGTGAGGTGACTAAAGTGAGGTGACCCCTCTTATTTCTCACTTTATTTATTATTTCTAGCTAAAGCGGCAAAATAAAGCAAAAATGCAATATTCCAATTAGCAAGGCTAATTGGGAATATTACACACTGCCTTAACGACAGAATCAAACTTCTCAGGGGCGGAGAGGCTCTTGCTCACGGGGGTCGTGAGGCCAACGTCCAGGCAACCAATGTCGACTGTCAAATGTAAACTCTTGTGAGAAGCAAAATAATGTATTTTATCAAACAAAAACACCAGAAGATTTCTTAAGATCGAATTCTAAATGGTATTAAAACTATGTTGTGCACATCAAAACCTTAAAATACCACTGCAACTAATAGAAAACTACGAGCTAGGTCTAACAATTTCTTAGAATCTTGGACACCAAATCTAATCAAAGAGTCGAAACCGCACTTTTCTTTCTGTTTCCTTGTATCATCCTATAATAAGAGTGTATGTTTGGAAAAGAGATTTGTACAGGTTAGAGAGTTAGTTAGGTAGTTAGCTTAAATGAAGTAGGTCATAGATGAATGTCCTAAAAGATTTAAATCGTCTAACATTTGATCTGATGGTGAATGACCTAAAACATTTCAATTGTCTAAACATTTGATCTGATGGTGCAGACAGGTACACTATGGAAAACAGGTACACCGTGGTAGCTTGGGGAGTTGTTTTCAAAAAGAAACACCTTAAGGCGTAATTATAATTTATTTTAAAGTAAAAGAATTTTAACTCAAATGGTTTGGTGAAAAATTTGTTTTCCAACTACATAAATTTAAGTCTCTCAAAACATATTATATGTGATATAAATTATGATAAAATTTAAAAAAATAATTCCTTCCACTCTAAATCTCAAACTAGTATAAATAAATCTTTACCACATATTTAATTTTATAATTGAATTTCATCATTAAAAATAAAAAATATGAATAAATACTAATCATATACAAATTTAACTACATTAATAAATAATATAATATAACATTATACTAAAAAATAAAATGAAATTTTTTGTTTTCATTTTAATGTGTAAATATTTTTAATATAAAATAATTAATAGATTATATAAAATTAAATAATAAAAAAAATTCATATAAAAAAAAATGTATTTAAAAATACTTTCCATTCCCAAATAAAATTAAGTTAAAATAATTTTCTTTATAAACAAGCTACATAATACCTAGTACCTCTCCCTTAGTTTACATAAAGCTAAATTAAAATAAAAAACCATGAATATTTTGAAAAATGGAAGCCTATACAAAATGTATGCTGAAATATTCATAGTTTTTTACTATAATTTAGCTTTATTCAAACTTTACTTTAATTTAGATTTATTTAAACTAAGTAGGAAAACTCCAGTATTAAACACTCTTTGTCGTGTTTCGATAACTTTCGAGACATTGATAAATATTACTATTTCCAACACTTAGCACAAATTGAATTTATTTTATTTTTTTTAATGTTAATGGGTTGAAAAGTAATTTTCTTATACGATTATACTATTTTGAATCAATAAATAACCATGTTATATCAAATAGTTAGCCAGTTGTCTTCATATTTCTTTCTCTACATGGTTGTATATAAACACTATAGAGGCAATTGGTTGTTGTTTTTATATTAGTTTGTTTATAGTGGTTTTTTCAAATGTTTGCTCAATTTCCACTATTGTTTATTAGTTGTCACAATCTTTTGAGCTTTTTTAGGGGCTTACTTACTATTTTAGATTGCCACAATATTGAGAGTTCTTGGTTGAAAAACATTTTTTTGGAGTTTTCTCATAATTTGTTTTAATACTCACTTCTCCATTTGGATTTTATTTCCTTTATATTTATTGGTTTCTTTGTTTGAAAATTTGAGAAGCTACAAGAAAAATATAAATGATAAGAGATGACCATGAAATTATACATGATGAAGTAGCATAACAATGAAAAAATAACCACTCTAATATTGAACTTTGCTATAAATTTTGTAGTAGAAGGAAAAATTTCCTTGACTATCTATCTATGTGTCGAATTCTATTTGACTTATTAAAAAAAATAAAATAAGAGCGACATGTTTTTCTTCATTTCACGTTTTATTTATTTATTTATAAATTGCCCTTTTTTAACATGTTTTAACTATTCTTAAAAAATAATAGATGTAAATAAGAATTCTGAATTTAATCTTTTGTAAAATATGTATAATATTTATTATATTTTAATTTAATTATTAATAAATAATAATAAAAATTATTGTGAGTAAATATAAATTCAATAATTTATAATTTTATTTAATATAAAAGAAAAAATATCTAAAATAACCTTTTAGAACACAACAATATATTATACCTTAACAATAAATTGTATTCTTAATTTTTAATAATTTTTAAAATTATATATCTTTTCTAATTAAAAACTAATTATAAAATAGTTTAAATTTTACTCCAATTAAAAAATCATCTTTTTATAAATCATATGTAACTTTAGTCTATACTTAAAACATATTAAACCCTATCAGACTGTTCGTACCATTTATATAAAAATTTCCTCAATGAAAATTTACATCATTTATTAACAATTTTGATTTTGACTTCACGGTTTTTATTTAATTTGATTTTTTTTTTCATAAAGTAAACGTTTTGATAGGTGGTTTATATGTTAACAAGGACACTGCCAAAATATTTGTTGCTTAAGAATTTCATTTTCTATCGGCTAGGACTGCCAAAAGATTTGTTGATTATAAATTTCATTTTTCATTTGCCAGACTAGTCAAGAAGATACGTATAATTTTTTTATTTTTTTTAGTTGTTTACTGATGCAATATAATAGTTTGGATGCAATATAATAGTTTGGATGGTAGTTTTTTTTCGGAACTGGGATTTTTAAAAATAAAGTCATTTAATGTTATCATTATATAATCAAAAGTGAGAAATTTCAACCAATAATAATTGAGATAAATGAAAATAAATTTTATTTAAAAATAATAAATTCAATTTTTTTTAAGTCAAAAAATAGCAAGTTAATGAAAAAATGAATACGTTATATTTTTCTAGAAATAGATATAATAATACAACCACAAAATATAAATTATAGTCTAATTAAAAGACTAAACTCAACTTTAATTTTAAAAACCATGAATTTTATAACTCAACTTTTATTTTTTTTTAAATGATGAATTTCATAACTTTAAATGAATAAAAGAAAAATCTAAATATATTAAATTCCTATAATCAAAGACTAAACAATTAATAATACAATTACCAAATAAAATTTTTAAAAACATAAATTTTTAAAAACTTCAAATGAAAGTTATATATATATCCAACTAATTTTTTCAATTGTTTAGATTTATTCTATATAATCGAATAATAAAATTTTAAAAATAAAAAATAGTAAACCATCAGTTTGTCAAAAAAAGACCAAAGTAAACCATCAAGTTCTGAATACATCAGGATGTTAAATAAACGACAATGTTGAATAAAAAACCAAAGTAAACCATGAAGTTCTGAATATATCAGGACGTTAAATAAAACGACAATGTCGAATAAGAATCAGTAAATTCAAAATATTGGTTTTTTTTTTTTTTTTTTTCAGATGAAAAAAAACGTTATATATATTAAGTGAGATATATAATAGTACATGTTCATCATTACATTCTCGTCTGTTAAGACAGCAAGAATTACCAAATTCCCGAATACAATCAAAAACCCTCCTGATTAGAAGATATTCGATGTACATGGCAAGCAAAATTACTGGTGGTGTAGACCAGACCCAAAACTATTCTTTCTGAGCATTCCTGTATCATTAATATACATGCAAAAATAATACAGAAGCATCATAGTCATGGCATAGAGGAAAAAAGGAAGATGCATAGAAAGGAAACAATCAAAAATATAGTTCGAAAAGCAGCAACCAAGATACATATGGGACAATCCCACATGTACAGTCACCAACACAGGCTCGCTTGAAAACTCGGAGATCACCCGAACAGATGATGTAATGGCAATATACATATGTGACGACAGGGCTGTGAAACTGGAAAGCAGGCTCACTTGATAATATTGATCAGTTGCAATAATCCACTCGAACAAAAAAGGGTAACAGGCGTATTTGAAAAGTATAAAAACAAAGTCGCTTGATGCATAATGTAGCCCCCATGACCCGCTCGCTTGATGTAGCTCAGTCCATATAGAATTCGACAGGGCCATCGAACATATAAAACAAAACAAAAAAGAAAGGTACACTAACAAGGATCATTGCTAAATATAATGACCTTGCATTATAATGACCACCTCGCCTGCTGTAGAAAAATAGAAACGAGAATCGAAAATATACCATATTGTACCAGAAATGACCCATATGAGTCACCCGGTAACAATAGAGTATAGAAATGCAATTCTACAGGCTTGCTTGTGCAAAGATATATAGATGTTCTTCAGCCAGTGTAAATTCGGAGCACCCTTCAATGAACCATGGCCTTTCATACCAAAAAGAACTGTATAGACGGTGTATGTGTAGTATGAAGAAAATATAGCCGATAGGATTTATAAGCATAAAACATAATGAAAAAAGGTAAAACATTAAGAAAGATAAAAGAGCATCAGCATCCGGATGTATGTGTCATGGAATTGGTACCGTCGAAGTCCTGATATGTACCCCATCTTTGTACTGAAGAAAATACATCTGTCTAAAATCAGCAGAGATACCTTTTTTGGAAAGACCATCCACCCTGGTATTATTCTCTCTATAGATATGACTTATAGGAGGATATTTTAAGATCTGCCATATGCGGAGAATCCTCTGCATCCATCCCCTCAAGGTTGGTATAGTGAGATCACATCTGCTGTATATCCATTCAATAACCAACTTAGAGTCACCATAGAAGTTTGGATTATGTATTTGGAGATTTGATGCAACCAGAAGGCTACCCCAAAGCGCCATGATTTTTGCCTTATTATTTGTACCAGGACCCCCATTCCAGTAGATATGAATTCTCTCTCGTTGGGACATTTTAACCTATACACCACATCCCATGATGCCTGCCTTAGATGCCCCATCAAAATAAATAGCAGGGAGATGAATCTCATGGGGTTTGTTCCTAATAGATCTATCAACCACCAATTGAGAAGAGTCACTCCAATCTACAATCCAGCTCATGATATTGGATATGATAATGTGAGGGAGAAAAGGCCTATTTTCAAAAATGAGATTGTTTCTGCCAATCCAAACTTCCCAAAAGAAATAGAAAGGAAGTGACTTATATTTACCTTTAAGCCTGTCCCAATCCCTAACAGCCGAAATAAAATCAGAAGCAGACCAATTTGGATCGGAAATGTGAGGAGCAAGGGATCTCCACATATTTTTAATAACAGAATAGGTGAAAAGCAGGTGTGTAATGCTTTCAGCCTCCATACAACATATAGCACATCGGTTCGGCCCTTGTAAACCCCTTTTGCAAAGATTATCCCACGTCAGTATTTTGCCCCTCCAAACCATCCATCCAAAAAGGGTAATCTTGGTGGGAATCCCGCGCTTCCAGTAAGGATAGAAGATCTTGGAAGTGGTACCCCCAGGTGCAGAGAAAATGATATACCTGTAAGCGTCTTTAACAATGATAGCATCTTGCTTCATCGGCCCATTCCAAATGATTTTGTCTCCTCCCACTGAGTGACAAAAACCAGCAGTTTTGAAAGATACCAAAATAGCCTCCCATTCCAAAGCGTCTTCCCCCACTAACCCCAGTTGTACAACACTTTTGAAAGACGGTGCTCCATAAGACCACTCAGAAATGGTCTGAGATAAGAAAATATACCCCCATTGCGAGAGGTGGTGTAATAGTCGAGGGGTAATAGAACAGTCAGTGGAAAGACCAGAGATATCTTTGAAAGCCAAAGGGATTCTTCCGCCATCGCTAAAACTCCAGGTCACTCGGTCACATATAAAAGTAAGGATCTTTTTGAAGCCGCCCAAATAATAGAAACGTTGGTTGGACAAATCATTTCCCTGCATAATAACTGATGAAAAATATCACCATTAATTTACTTACACCTTATTATAGCGCTCCATATATTATCTCCATTGATAGCGTGCCAAAAAGATTTAATTAACAGTGCAATGTTGAAGACTCTAGTATTTAACACCCCGCATCCATCGAAATCAATGGGTCTACATATGATGTCCATTTGACAGAGATGATATTTCTTGTCAATTTTTGTACCTCCCCACAGAAATTGGGAGATGATCCTATTTATCAACTCCACAATCTTGGCAGGCAAATAGTAGAGATGGCCCCAATAGACCATCAATTGTGACAAGACAGCCTGGATAAAGATGAGCCGCCCCCCCATAGACAACCATTTGTGAGTCCACCTATATATACGAGTTCTAAAACGGTCAACTAACCACATCCAATCTTTGCACTTATAACCACAGGGTTTTAAAAAGCATCCCAGATATTTGAATCCTTCTGAAATGTGTTGAGTATGTACCCCCAAAAAATCAGCAATAAAGAGAATCTCTTGTAATTCACCCTTGTCATATAAGAGAAAAGATTTTCCTTTGTTAATCCCTAGATTCAAACCTGATCAGTAGCAAGTGAATATAAAACCAATGATTCCTATTGAGATATCCAAATAGCAACATATCGTCAACAAAGAGTGAATGATTGGTAGAGATAGATTTAGAAAAGGAAAAACCTTTTATAAACCCCTGTTGTTCAGCATAATGTAATAGCTTACAAAATCCATCAAGAACAAGGATAAAGATAAGTGGGGAGAGGGCGCAACCCTGGCGAAGACCTCTGGCAGCACCAAAGAAGACAGTGGGTACTTCGTTAACCAACACAGCATATCTAACCGTAGATATACATGACATGATCCATCGTATGATTCTGATTGGAAAACCAATCTTGAGTAATAGAAGCCTTATATAGGACCAATCAACCGAATCATAAGCCTTGTGTAAATCAACTTTCATAATTAAAGCTTCCTTGTTACCAATATGGGTGGAATGTAAAACTTCTTGAGCGATGGCAATCGCATCATGTATGGAGCGCCCCTGTAGAAAGCCATATTGTTCCAGGCTGATGTGATCAGATAAGATAGATCTGATGCAATTTGAAATGATTTTTGATGTGATTTTATACATTATATTGCATAAAGCAATCGATCTAAAATCAGCAAAAGTTTTCGGATCAGCCACCTTGGGAATTAGAGCTGTGAAGGTAGAATTTAAATTTGTAGGCATATGTCCTCTTTTCCTAATTAGTTCAATCACCTCCATTAGTTCATCTCCAATAATGTCAAAGAAGAAAGTGAAAAATTCTGCCAGCCAGCCATCCGGTCCTGGGCATTTGTCATGCACAAAATATTTCAGGACCCTATGCACTTCATTCCCGATGATTTCCTGTTCGAGAGCCTCGATGGCCGCCACATCAAACATTTTCGATACATGATTCAAAAACCATGTTTGGTTTTCCGTATCAGCGGGCAGCTCATTTTGATAAAAGTCAGAGAAATGTGAGTAGGCCTCTTTTTGTATCTCCTCAGTAGAAATGGACAAAGTACCATTAGATCTTTTAATCCACCATATTGCATTTCTGTTCCTTCTTTCGGATGCATATTTATGAAAAATTTTAGTGTTGAGATCACCCTCCTTTAGCCATTTAATCCGACTCTTGAGCTTCCATGTAGTCTCTTCAATCTCCAGAATCTCCCTCTTTCTCTTCCCAAGCTGTTCAAGGATTACATATGCTGCCTCCTCTGGTGCCTTATTTACGAACCCTTTATAGATAGCCTCCATCCGATCTTTAATGTCCACTAGCTCAGCCTTGAGGGATTCTTTTTTCTGCACTTCCCACTTTTTAGATACCGCTTTCAATCTTTGAAGTTTGATATGAAAGCAGTCTATAGGCAAGGGATCATCACAGTCGACCTCCTTGTTCCGTTTCATTTTAACCAGATTGATATAATCAACGTCATCGAGCCATACTCGGTTAAAATTGTATGGAATTCCCCTATAAAAGCTCCACGTGTTCCATGATAAAGAGATAGGCACGTGGTCAGATACATCAGAGACCATAACCAATGATCTGGGAGTCACCCATCTGTCTATTAGATTATCCTTTACCAAAGCCCTGTCCAATCATTTCCCAATATATTTTCCCCCTCTCCTCTTATTCGTCCATGTGGGAATCATCGGGCAGGGTCTTATGTCCATCATCCGCAGATTGAAAAACATATCATTTAATAAATTTGATAGTGGATCCAGTCGAGTACCATTACCCCATATTTCATTAGCCTGTAAAGTGATATTTAGATCCCCCATCATAATAAAATTTGGCAGTCTTAGAATACCAGAATCCTGCATCTTGTTCCAGAATGACAGTCTACCCACATATGGCGCATATATATTAATAATGTTGATAGATTCAACCATACCTCTCATGTGACCAGAGAGAAGAATCCCACCAGAGAAACTATAGGCTTTAAAAGTAAACCATCCTGGATCCCACATAGCGATTAATACTCCAGAGTGGCCATTTGAATCTATAGCCGCCGCATACCACCCTAATTTGTAGCTAAGGAAAGTCCTTAAAACTTTCTCCCGCATACATAAAGTCTCCTGACCCAAAAATATGCTGCACTTACTGTCAAATATCAGTTCACGTAGGAAATGCGATTTGGGGCCATCACCTATACCCCTGATATTCAGTGATAAAATATGATTCATGGCGAACCCAGATCCGGGTTTCTTGCTCTAAGCGCCCGCGAACCATCCCAATTGACGTCAACCACCGATATGGGAATGTCAGTGTAGTTGTCCTCTCCTTCAGTGAACAGAGAAATAGATTTGAACTTGCCTTTTATCTGTTTCTTAGTTCTCTTTGATTTTTTCCTTATAGAGACATTGGCATTCATAGATTGAGGAGCATCAATTTCTGGATCCTTTGGGGGTCTATCAAAAACCGTCAATGCCGCCAGATCAAAATTGGGATTGCGCAAAAGTGAGTCAATGTCGCTCCCGACCGAATTTCTAGGGGATACAGGGGGGAGACGGCATCAGAAGGATCAGATAAGGAATGCGACAAGGTTGGACGTACCCCAGGAGAGGTGGGTGGTGCAGATGGGCCTCCAATCGAGTAGTTCACAGATTGATAAAGCGAAGGATCCTGCTCAATAGGATGGCTACGTGAAGGGCAAGAAGTGATGACAGCGACCCCATGTTGTAAGTCCTGTGGAGGCTGCTCCTGTTTAAGATTATAGGTGATAAGAAAGTGAGATAGACCATGCAAATTGGGTGGACTAGAATGATCAACAGAGGGCGAGATAATGCCTTCAGGTGAAAGAACCCTATCAGGTCCATACATAGTCGGTACATGCCTATCATTATTTTCATTAGCAGATACAAAAGTGTCATCCTCCGAAGGAGAGGGAGAAAGAATACCTGGTGTTTCTCCACCTGGAGTGCCCGAAGTAGCAAGATTTGGTCTGCTTCCATCAGCACTGGAGACAGCCTCAGCTGATCGCACAATACGTATGCGATAAGGACATTGTTCCCTAAGGTGTCCTGTTTTGTGGCATATAAGACATCTGAAGGGGATACCCCAAAAATCAATACGTTGTCTATGTTCCCCCATATGAGGTCAACATCCCCAGGCAATCCTCCCACAAAATCGACCTCCACAAATATCCAGGTGATTCTTTTGTCAGCTACACCAATGAATCTAGGGTCTATATATTTTGTTGATCTGATGGAGTCCCCAATTTGTTTCAATGCTTTTAAGGTCCAAAACTCAAGTGGCAATCCTGGTAGCTTAACCCAGACAATCCTGCTACACGGCGCCTCCATTACTGGGTTGAAACCCAAATACCATGGTATCAATTGTAGATAGCTTCGTCCACTGACCCACATCCTACTTATGATTTTGAATACATCGCATTGGTCCATAAAGTGAAAATAAAACCACCCATTGATCAATATGCTCACCTTTGGTGCATATCCTATGATGGGGCTCCAGTGTTGTTTGATCCATGCAGCCGTGTCAATCTCACTATTGTCTGGAAACATCCATCACCCAATTACTGCTCTTTTCTGCAAGCTTGCGACCCTCCTATGCAGATCTTCATACTCCAGATAAATTTCACTTATCTCCATCCTATGTTTGTAGTAATCCTCTTTTTCTTGCGTCGTCTTCTGCGTGATTTTCTATTACAACACTTCTGTGGGTCACTGTTATCTGGTTTGTTGTTTTCCAAGGCACTCTGGATGATAAATTCATCAAACTCGTGTTCAAATGACAGTCGCGCCAGAGCCGGTGATGACTTTAAATTTTGCATAATATTACCTTCATGTGAGGGCATTGGGACTTGTAAGAACTTGCCAAAGATTGATCTGGCAATAGCACAACTGGAATAGCAGTGCCGCCACTGTTCCACCAATTCAATAAACTCAACCCCCGAAAATATACAGGATCGCTGTCAGAAGCCGTCACTGAAATACCCAGATGATATTTTAATGGTAGATGCATCTCCCCATATATGATATGGCCGTTCAACGTTCCCTTACATGTCCGTCACCCATAAATATAATAATTATCTCCAAATTCCTTTTTGTCAAGCCAGACCCAGTCGGCAATCCCGTATAACCGGACAATTCATAAATCCTTCACCGATTATAGTATTAATGCCCCCATAAACAAATCACCTATAATATCAAAAGAAATCTACACATCAATAATAAATCAGGATGTAGTGATGTCAGATGACAGGGATCAGAAGGCCGCCACTATAAAAGAAGTTCAATATTATCTAAAAGAGGAGCACATAAACGTTGATATAGAAATCCCAATGAGGAATATGAAACTCCTGACAAAAATTCATTGAGATCAAGGACACCTGATCGTAATCATCCATATATGGAAGCCACCCATTCAGAAAATTAATCCATGATATAGAGAATTGTCCTGTTTGAGAATAAGGAAAACAATCCTTATCAATTCACAATCCAATAGAAATCCTATTAGATACGACTATCATACGTCACCAGTCATACCATACATAATCTCTGGATAAAATAAGCCATGAGAATGTCATCCTGACCTCATCATAGTATAGCCACCGGAAATTTTGAAAATGGCCTGAGAACGGATGGTCCTGAGAAAATCAATCGGTATGAACACCGGAATAACCAGGCGTAAGAATAGCCCAACCCAATTCATTGACAGCAGCAGCAACAATAGCATCTAGGAAAAACCCACCACCTACCACTAGAACGAAAGAAAAAACTCTTGCATGGTTGATATATGCTAAAGAAATCAGTCCATTTACTCCACAAGCAATTCCATGTATACGGCCATCGAGAATTAGAGGCATTTGATTCCAAAGATGATAAATGTAGATTATGTTTGTATTCTACCTTGCTATTCATAAATCTTATGTTGTCTATAAATAGCAATAAGAATGTAAATGGTGGCAATGAAGAGCCACCCAGTTATGCAAATGTCACAGAAATCCCAGAGATTCATCATGGTCCAGAGATGTGAGTGGATTTGATATCCCAATGTTTTCTACCATTATAACTCTCCTCCCTCTTAAAAGAAATCAATTGCAGCAGTTTATTGCTCTTAGAATCCACTGTAGAGGAGGTGCCGCTAGATTTATATGTTTGCTCCATTTCTCTGGATCTCGCTTCTGCTGCTCGATCTCATGCCTCCATTCCCATGGCAGAGACAAAGAAACTACAGCTGCACTTGGCAAGAAAATTACATAGACATGTGTTTACCACATTCAACATTTCCATCGAGCTGAAGGCAAGCCAGGAAACGCTATCAGAAATAAGGATTAACGAACTATTTTAGTCTGTAGCAGGTGGACCCTGCAGCGTAAGCGACACAGGCCTGTCCAAGATTTTAGGAATATCGCCCTCCTTCTCCAGCATCTTCACGGCTTCCACCACACGAGGTCTTAGTGCCCCATAACATGCCAATACAAAATACCCACCAAAACGAACCTCTGCATCACGTCCTCCCTCCGACGAATACTCTTGTCTACTATTTGACTAGTCCTGCCTTGTTTCACCAGGGCCATTTCCCAATCCGCGATGAGATAATTGGGGCTCGACTCAGAAGTGGTGTATGTGATAGCAAGACTCATGAAAGTTGGAAAATTCTAAATCTTTAAGGTAGTTTGTGTAAATCTCTACCATATATCTGTGCTTTATAATATTTACTGTTCGGTTTCAATAATGATATAGAAAGACATGGTTTAGAATGCCAACGATAAAAAAAAAACTAATCAGATCATGAGAACTCGCAAAACAACTAGAAGTGGTAGCCTTTGATTTGGATTGGATTGGATTACTTTGCAATTTGCATTATTATACAAAAATCTAACCATATCATGAGAACTCGCAAAACAAATAGAAGTGGTAGCCTTTGATTTGGATTGGATTAGATTACTTTGCAGTTTGCATTATTATAAAAATATGAACTCCTTTAAAAGTATTCTAGAATAGCATTTTGTCCCAAAGAATCAAAGTAAACAATCAAGTTCTAAATATATCAGGATGCTAAATAAAACGATGATGACGAATAAAACTCTGTGTAAATTCAAAAGAATGTTTATCATGATAGAGAGAAACTTTGAGAAGTGAGAAATATACATTGTGATAGCAAGACTAATGAAAGTTGGAGAACTATAAATCATTAAGGTAAGTTTGTGTAAATATCTACTACATATCTGTGTTTCAAATATTCATGATTCAGTTCCAATAATGATACAAAAATATATAGTTTAGAATATCAACCATGCAAAAATCTAATCAGATCAGGAGAACTTGGAAAACAACTAGAACTGATAGCTTTTGATTTGGATTGGATTACTTTGTAGTACTTTTGAAGTACATTTGGACAATTAATATGAAAATCTAAACGGATCACAAGAACCCACAAAACAACTAGAAGTGGCCTTTGATTTGGATTGGATTGGATTACTTTGCAGTACTTTTGAAGTAAGTTTGGACAACCAATTCGATTCTGGTATATGAAAATTGCGGTGATGAGATGAATGTTTGTTCTTTCTGTTTCCTTGTATTATTTTGTAGTGAGAGTGTAGGTTGGGAATAGAGATTCGTAGAGGTTAGAGAGTTAGTTAGGTAGTTAGCTTAAATGAAGGAGATTGTAGATGAATGGCCCAAAACATTTCAATTGTCTAACATTATATTTGATAGTGCAGACAGATACACCATGAACCTTGGGAGTTATTTTCAAAGAGGAACGCCTTATTGCGTAATTATAAGAAATTGGACAGATACACCTGAACCTTGGGAGTTGTTTTCAAAAAAGAATGCCTTATTGCGTAATTATAAGAAATTGAAAAAATAATTTTTATTATAAGAAATTGAAGAAATAATTTATATTATTTTTAATATTCCACGTTAAAGATAAAATAAATTTTTTTATATAATTTATAAATATTTAAGTTGACAAATCGAGATAGTATAGTCTTGTTAGGTTCCTCAAATTACAAATTTAACTAATTTTTATTATTATTATTTCAGTTACGCATAGTCTAACTTATCAAGCAAGTACATACCTTATGTTTTGATGGTTGCAAAAAATTGTTCTCACACTTAATAAGAGAATTAATTTTATTCCATAAACATTCAAGTACAGATTTGATATTAGTTTCAAACACGCAAATTCCTAATGCCATATTTTAAGAAGGCTTTTAATTTTAATAGCTATGCATAATGTATCGTATCAAGTAGCTTATGTTTTGATGGTTGTTTCATAAACATTCAAGTTTACTTCATAAACATTTTAGTATGGAATTGATATTAGTAAGATTAATAAAAATTATAAATTTTCTTATTTGTCAAGAAAATATGTTTCTTATACTATATTGAATAGTGTCATTTTTATTTGTTTTTATATCTGAGATGTTGTTATGTTCTTATATGTTTTATCTTATTAATGGGAAAAAGTATATTTCGGAAATTTTATTAGAAATTTTCTATATCTATGATATGTTTTTATGTTATTTATATCTTTTTAACCAATTGAATTTAATGTTTTTATTTAAATTTAATAAAGGTTGTTTGTGAGATAAGGGATCCACTTTTGCGTAGCAATTTGACTGCTAAATCTACAAAGGCATACATATTCTATCTCTCTGCTTTTTAACGTGTGATCCTTTAGGAGGAAACACATGCTCTTAACCATTAAACCCACTCAAGTTGTATAAATTCCTTTGATCTCAAATAATGTGTTTTTAAACATAACTTTTAAACAAAATAATGTAATATATACAACATTCAAACTTATCACCCCATGGATTCACACATTAATATAATATATAACACTCAAAATTATAATTCCATAGATTTAAAAAATGGTGTGGGTGGGTTCTCATTGTCTATTCAATCACCTTACAACCAATGTTTGATGGTGAGACGTACAACAAGTACTCAGATAATATTTGAGATAATCCAGTCTCATGGTAACATCCTGTTCATGTATTCTATGATCAATCAGTTGCAAATGTCCATGGACTCGAAACAAAGTAAACTTAAACTTGTTATATTTGTGTTTCATTGAGCAGGAAGAGCAGTGGCAACCTTGGCCACACTATGGCTACTTGAAATAAGACTAAGGAAAGTTTTTCCCTTTCGTATCACGTTTAGTTTTCCTTCAGTGGGAGATATAAGTCTTGTTGAAGCAGTTGGCCATGAAAATTCGAGTTAACAAACTATTAAACTGTGAATTAAATAACATAGAGACTTGGGAAAAAAAGCATCGGAGAAACTAGAGTATTTTATATTATCTTTATTCACGTCTAGTATGTTCTTCAGGAATTTTACTGGGCTTTCCAGCATATTTGTTTCTCTTTCTATATGCCTTTGTATTGGGTTTTCTTGCAAAATTCCGTGTGTGTTTTTGTTGTGTCAAATTTAGAGGTTCAGGTGTTCTTTTTTTGAAAATTCAGCATGTTCCTCTGGCTAACACTAAAATCAACAGAACTATTTGATTGTCCAAGCTCTTGTTGAATATCCCACACGACCAAAATCTATATGGAGAATTTGAAAGCATTCATAAGTAAATAACAAAAAAAAAAAAAAACCAATGTAATAGTAAAATTATATAAATAATCATTTTTTTAAAATTTTTTATAAGGAAAGGTTGAGGGGTTTGCAATTAAAAAAAAACAAAAATATAGACTGTTGCAATAATATAATTGTATAAAAGAATTATATTGCTTTTTTCGGTTATGCCCATTCCAAATTCTGGAAAAAAAACCTCTTCAGGGTTTCCACAGACAACTAGCTGATTAGTCAAATGTTCATATTCATATTGAATTTTACAGTACGCAACATCATCTTTGTATGTTGAAATCAATTAATATTGAAAATTACCATTTATATTGACATTGAAGATTTTCAAATTCATTTATTTTTTCACAAACACATAATTTCTCAAAACAACTGCCCCTTAGAATGACCTCTCAATATTTGACAAAGTTGAGGCTGATAATAGTAACTTTCATTTTGATGTTGCACTGTGAACCGAATAGCTTAACAAAATGTCCTTTTTATTTTCAATCCAACTCCATTATTGTTCCATGCTATTTTCATTTGGTTAATATTTCAAAAGCATGTTTTTTTATTTGGTTAATATTTCAAAAGCACAATTGTGAAAATGTTTGAACTCATCCCATTTTTCTGGTCATATTAATACCAATCATTGTGTCTGAGTCCTATTTAAATCATTGTTGATCTGTCACATTTGTAATGAACTTATGTAGAGTTGGTCTGAAGAACTTGGTGTTATAGCAAGCAGAACTATGGTATGCCGTTAAAATCACCCAATTTGATATGTCTTCATTAAACTTTAGCATCAAGGAACTATAGAGATTACTAAATGATAGGTCTTTCGTTGTTGGTTTTAATGTCTTTCTTTGTCACAAAATTGTTGACTACTTCATATATTTGTTCTTCACATTTAACGAACTTGCAGATACAGACTTGGGAATTGGATAATTGTTGACTACTTCATTTATTTTTTCTTCACGTTTAAAGAACTTGCAAATATAGACCTCAGGCTTGGCTTATTGAGACTACCAGTATAAACATAAACTACTTCATATGTTTGTTCTTCACATAAACATAAACTAATTCATATGTTTCTGATTCACATCTACTTCATATGTTTCTTATTCACATTTAATGAACTTGCAGATACAGTATTGGGGCTTAGCGTATTGAGACTAGTGGTATAAAGAGAAATCATTACAAAATTCCAAATTGTTACAACGATTTTTCTAATTGGACCTAAAGGAGTTGGGAAAAATAATTTCACTAATAATATACTATGTGTGCTTTCTCGGTCGTCGATTTATTCAAATTTTCTCTTTATTCATTAAACATTTGGGTGAAAATGTGAAGTTGGGTTACACTTTTGTGAGAATCGGGGGCGAAAAACATTTTTCGGCAATAGTTCGACTGAACTTTTGAGAAAGTTCAGCCGAAATTTTGAGAAAGTTCGACCGAACTCGTTTTGTCGTTTAGATTGACGACATATTGACGACGTGGGAAAATAGATTTTTGGTCGGAGATGGGAAAATGGGAAACAATAGTTCGGTCGAACTCATATTTTATAAATATATCACCCGCGAACTTTTTTCATTTTCGTGCGTCTTTGTTTGCATTGTCTGTTTTTAGCGGGGTTCTGCTGTGATTTTCATTTCTATTTGTTTTTGTGGCGTTGTTGCTTCTCTGTTTATGATTTGGCGCTCGTGAATTGTTTCAGTGGCGCTGCTGCTGCTCTATTGCTGATTTGTTGCCCGCGAATTATTTCTCATGAGTTGCGCCAAGCGAATTTCCAGGTAATCTATCCATGATATGAATTATCTGAGGTGATTGATTATGGAATATGTTGTTTACATGTTCATAATATTATAATGAAATGAATTATCTTAGGTTATTGATTATGGAATATGCTGTTTACATGTTCGTAATATTACAGGAATAGCTTACATTGTAGATTCAGAATAGGTTATTTGTATAAATGCAATGGATTGACCTTTCTTGCTTAATGTGTATGCTTATTAAGTACATGCTTTCAGGTTATGCTTACTGTGTAATTGTGTACAAGCCACAATGAACCTTCATGAGTGTTTACTATTTTGGGTATGAGCTAACTGCCTAATCTTAGAACAGTGCGTTTTAAGACGGGAAAGAGTACTATAATAACGAACATAGTAACTCCATACTTACTAGTGGCTAACTGTTTGGTGGTGCCCATACTTATTTATCGTAATACAAGTAACTGATTACTATATACCAGTACATTATGCTCAAGAAGCACATTGGAAATCACCTTTATTGATTACTATTTTGGGTATGAGCTAACTGCCTAATCTTAGAACAGTACTGTGATAACGAACATAGTAACTCCATACTTATTAGTTTCTAACTGCTTGGTGGTGCCCATGCTTAGTTTCTAATCTTAGACGAGAAAGAGTACTGTGATAACGAACATAGTAACTCCATACTTACTAGTTTCTAACTGCTTGGTGGTGCCCATACTTACCTATAGTAATACAAGTAACTGATTACTATATACCAGTACATTATGCTCAAGAAGCACATTGGAAATCACCTTTATTGACTGCATAGATAACATACATAACACTGTTGCCGATGAAATAGGTAACCGCATTGTTACCTACTTTTTTTTGGTAGCATAAAAAGCACCCGATTTTGAAAAATGGTGATGCAAAATCACCTTTTTTTTTTTAGCACATTTTTGACACTCTAATATTTTTATTTATGAAGTATGAATATTTGTTTTAAAATGTTAGTGATTTTCATGCTAATTTTGAAACGTATTGATGCAGCATCAACTTTTCTTTTTTAGAGCGGTGATTTTCATGCTAATTTTGAAACGTATTGATGCAGCATCAGCCTTTTTTTTTAGAGTGGTGATTTTCATGTTGGTAATAAAACACAAAACTTAGATAAAAAAAATATATAAAAACAATAAAAAAACCAATAAACATGTAAAAAAAGACAAAATTAACTAGTAAAAATAAAAAATTTAAACAAAAATATTCGAAAATTATATCAAAAGAAATGACAAAATTTGAAAAAAAAACACATAATTTAAAGAAAAAAAACAAAAATTAACCAAAAAAATTTAAAAAAAAAACATCAAAAACATTTTTTTCTAAGTTATTAAAAAAAAAACCATATAATTAAAAAAAAAATTAAAATAGAAAATTTAAAAATAATTTAAATTACAAAATTAAAATTTAGATAAAAAAAATAAAATACAAAAAAGAAAAAAATTAAATTTAAAAATTTAAATTAAAAAAATAATAATAATAAGAAAAAAAATACAAATTTTAAAATTAACAAAAAAAAGAAATTAAAAAAAAAAAACAAAATTTTAAATTGAAAAAAAAATTAAAATAAAAGAATTAAAATAAAAAAAACTATCATTAAAAAACAAAAAAAATGAAAAAAACCACGTGCAAATAATTAAAAAACAAATATCCATAAATTTACTGTTTTTTTTTTAAATGAAACAATTTATAAATTTTAAAAATTGAAAACCAAATAAACTAAAAGATTAAAAAATTAAATTAAATTAAATTAAATTAAAATTTAATAAATTTAATAAATAAATTTTAAATTTTAAAAATAATTAATCTAAAATATTAAATTAAAAAAAAAAAAAAAAAAAATTAAACAAATTAAATTTAAAATAAAAAATTTGAATTAAAAAAAAAAATACTTTTAAATTTTTTGAATTAAAAAAAAAAAAAATCAAATTAAAAAAAAAAATATTAAAAATTAATTTAAAAAAAAAAGAATTTTTTGATCGTGGTGGTGTCGCTAATCGACCTTCCGCCCAAGTGGCGGCGGAAGCCGGCCTCTGCCGCTACTTGGGCGGGAGGCCGATTCCGGGAATCGCCCTTCCACCGTGGGAGATCGATTCTGGGAATCGCCCTCTCGCGGCGAGAGGCCAATTCCGGGAATCGCTCTCCCACCGCAGGAGGCCGGTTCCGGGAATCGCCCTCCTACGACGGGAGTCTGATTCCGAGAATCACCCTCCCGCGATGGGAGGCCGATTCCGGGAATCGCCCTTCCGCCGCGGGAGGCCGATTCCAGGAATCTCCCTGAGGTCGATTCCGGGAATCGCCCTCCCACCGCAGGAGGCCAATTCCGGGAATCGCCCTCCCGCGGCGGGAGGCCGATTCCAGGAATCGCCCTCCGGCGACGGGAGGCCAATTCTAGGAATCGCCCTCCCGCCGCGGGAGGCCGATTCCCGGAATCAACCTCAGGGCAATTCCCGGAATCGGCCTCTCGACGCTGGAGGGCGATTCTCGAAATCAGCGTCCCGCCCAGCAGCCGGCCTCCGCCGCCACCTGGGCGGGAGGCCGATTGGCAGCGCCACCACGATCAAAAATTTCTTTTTTTTTTATTTTTTTTATTTTTAATATATATATATATATATATATAATTTGAATTTTTTTTTTTTTTTTTTAATTCAAAATTTTTTTTTTTTTTTTTAAAATTTAATTTTTATATTGAAATTTATTTTGTTTTATTTATTTATTTTATTTTATTCATTTTTTTTTTAAATTTTTTTCCCTAAATTTTGTTAATAATTTTTATTAAATTTTGTATTTTTTTATTATTAATTTTTTAATTACATAATTTTTTTTTTCAATTAAAATTGTGTATTTAAAATTATATATATATATATATATATATATATATATATAATTAAACTTAGTATTTTCAAATTAATTTGGTTTTTATTTTATTTTTTATTTAATATATATATTTTTTAATCTATTTTTTTCAATTTTAATTGATTTTTAAAGTTTTTTAACTTTTTATTTTAACAATATATATTTTTTCTTTATATGTAAAATTTATTTTTTATTTCAAAATTTATTTGTTTATTCATTTATTTATTAAAATTTAATATTTTTTTTTAAATTTAATTTGTTATTTTAATATTAACATTTTTTTTTAATTTAATAAAATCTAATATATATATATATATGTGTGTGTTATTTTTTATAATTTAAATTTAATTTTTTTTTTAAATCTATTTGTTTTTTTAATATATATTTTTTTTAATTTAATATTTTTATTGTATTTTATTTTTCATTTATTTTTAATTAATTTTTCATTTTTTTACTTTTAATTTCAATAATGTTTTTTTTTTAATTTTAATTTTAAAGTTTTAAATTTATTAAAATTTAATATATCTCTTTAAATTTAAATTTTTATTTTAAAATTTATTTATTTATTTATTTTTTAATTTTATAAACATTTTCTTTTTCTTTTTTAAATTTAATTTCTATATTTTATTTTTTATAATTTCTTTCTTTCTTTAATTTGCTTTTCTTTTTAATTTAATATTTTTATTTTGTTTTTATTTTTATATTTTTATTTCTATATATTTTGAAATTTTAATCTTTAAATTTTATTTTTTATTTTTTATTTTTTATTTTTTTCTTAAATTTTAGGTTTTTTTAATGTTTGAATTAAAAATTTTATTTAGTTTTATTTTTATTTTTTTATTCCTATATATTTTTAAATTTTAAGCTTTAAAATGTTTTTATTTTTAAATTTTTTTTCTTAAATTTTAATTTTTTTTTTAATGCTTGAATTTTTAAAATTAAAAATTGCTATTTTCTATTTTTAAAAATGTCAAAAATATGACACAATTTTTTTTTGTTATTCTAGCATTAACTAGTTTTGTTTTGATGGTGTTTTTTCAATCTTTTTTCAAGAAACAAATTTTTTTTTAGCATAATTTTATAAAATGTTGAAATTTGACCTTAAAAAAAAACCAAGTGCTTTTTGGAATACACTTTTTTTGTTTTTGGGGTGTTTTTTCATGTTTTTTGAGTCTTTTTGGGCTAGAGTTCTCGTTTTGAGGTCAGGTTACCTATTTCATCGGTAACAATGTTACATCTCTAATCTAGTATAGTGTAAACAAAGCATGCTCTGTTATAAGTGAAATAGCTTGCAATAGGTAGATAAGGTGGTTCAATAGTCATAACTGATTAGAGTTACTAGATTAGTACAGATAGTGTGTGAATTTTTACTTATCTTATCACCTTAATTAGGGATATGCTTAGAGTGCTACAGATGTGCCAAACAAGCTGGGCATAAGTATTAGTAAGTGATTACTGGTTACCCTACACTATTTATTAGCTTAAACACCATTGTTATATATATGTGCTTGTTCAGGTTAAGAAGAAGCATGAGATTGGGCTTATATGAATAAGGATAAGCATTATACTAACTACTAGCTTATATGGGATTTCTACTTATAATACCTTATAGATTATGGTGATACTTGAACTCATTCCAGGATGATTGATATCCATGGACTTACTTAGCACATATATGAATAATATAGAGCTATAAGTATGAAGTTGTGGTATATAACAGATCACGTGTTATGCTATCATAATTACACCTATGTTTACCTAATAATTAACCTATTCTAATATGAGCTTTAAATGTTACAGGTCCCAGGTATAAGCATAAGTAACATGATAAGCTTGTACTTGCTTCATAGAATGCCATTGATCATGGAATAAAACTAACTACTAGTATGAATACCCTATCAGTAAGCTTTACACGTTATTTGTATCATTACAATACTTACATGGTTTGTATCATCTTAGTTAATTGAGGCTATACCTTCCAGCAAATTCGAGTAGCTTTTATGAACATATCTGAGGCTACTTTTTTGTGTGTTCCTGGCTTCTAGTCTATCCCCTAATCTGTCTGCTTTTTCGGTATTTGTAGGAGTGGCTCTAAAAGGTAACAGGTATTCTAGGACCACAACATATATTGTATTTCTGTAAGGTGAAATACTAAACAATGGTAGTAGTTAATAGAGGCTATACCTTCCAGCAAATTCGAGTAGATTTTATGAAAATATCTGAGGCTACTTGTTTGTGTGTTCCTGGCTTCTAGTCTATCCCAGCGCATCCCCTAATCTGTCTACTTTTTCGGTCTTTGTAGGAGTGCCTCTAAAAGGTAATAGGTAACTTAAAGACCTCATGTTCTAGGACAACAACATATAATGTATTTCTATAAGGTGAAATACTAAACAAAGGTAGTAGTTAATAGAGGCTATAAAGGGTTCTGTCAAAAAAATAATTGTATGAAAGGCCATTAAGAGTCTATTGATTTTTGTTTCTTCATTTCCATTTGTAGCAGTTCAATGTATGAAGTTATTCAATATATCAGTACTAGTGGTGTCTCTTTCAATGATATCTGATTGTGAAATTTTTTGTTTCCCTCTTTTTCTGGTTTTTTTATTGCATGTATGAAATTCCCCTGCAATATCAGTATTTCTTTGAGCTTTCTTTCATTGTTTGCTTGAATTTATGCACTACCTTATTGTCTGTCATATGCATTTAGATCTTTATTTTCCTTTTCAAAATGTATTTTTTTTATTATCTTCATGATCTACCACTGCTTGTTTAAAATAGTAGTTTGTAAAAAAAAGACCAAAGTAAACCATCAGTTTGTCAAAAAAGACCGAAGTAAACCATCAAGTTCTAAATACATCAGGATGCTAAATAAAACGACAATGTCGAATAAAAAACCAAAGTAAACCATGAAGTTATGAATATATCAGGATGTTAAATAAAAAGAATAAGACTGAGTAAATTCAAAATATTGGTTATCATGATAGAGATAAACATTGAGAAGAGAGAAATATACATTGTGATAGCAAGACTCAAGAAATTTGGAGAATTCTAAATCCTCAAGGTAGTTTGTGTAAATCTCTACCATATATCTGTGCTTTATAAAATTTATCGTTCGGTTCCAATAATGATATAGAAAGACATGGTTTAGAATGCCAACGATAAAAAAATCTAACCAGATCACGAGAACTCGCAAAACAACTAGAAGTGGCAGCCTTTGATTTAGATTCTTTGATTTGGATTGGATTAAATTACTTTGCAGTTTTCATTATTATACAAAAATCTAACCAGATCACGAGAAATCGCAAAACAAATAGAAGTGGTAGCCTTTGATTTGGATTTGATTAGATTACTTTGCAGTTTGCATTATTATAAAAATATGAACTCCTTTAAAAGTATTCTAGAATAACATTTTGTCCCAAAGAATCAAAGTAAGAAATCAAGTTCTAAATATATCAGGATGCTAAATAAAATGACGATGTCGAATAAAACTCTTTGTAAATTCAAAATATTGGTTATCATGATAGAGATAAACATTGAGAAGTGAGAAATATACATTGTGATAGCAAGACCGATGAAAGTTGGAGAATTCTAAATCATCAAGGAAAGTTTGTGTAAATATCTACTACATATCTATGTTTTATAATATTCACGATTCATTTCCAATAATGATACAAAAATACATAATTCAGAATATCAGTGATACAAAAATCTAACTAGATCAGGAGAACCTAGAAAAAAAACTAGAACTAATAGCCTTTGATTTGGATTGGATTAATTTGCAATAATTTTGAAGTACATTTGGACAACCAATACGAAAATCTAAATAGATCACGAGAACCCGCAAAACAACTAGAAGTGGCCTTTGATTTGGATTTGATTAGATTACTTTGCAGTACTTTTGAAGTAAGTTTAGACAACCAATTCGATTCTGGTATAAAGAAACTGTGGTGATGAGATGAATGTTTGTTCTTTCTATTTCCTTGTATTATTCTGTAGTGAGAGTGTAGGTTGTGAATAGATATTCATAGAGGTTAGAGAATTAGTTAGGTAATTAGCTTAAATGAAGGAGGTTGTAGATGAATGGCCCAAAAAATTTCAATCCTCTAACATTATATCTGATAGTGCAGATAAATATACCATGAACCTTGGGGTTATTTTCAAAGAGGAATGCCTTATTTTGTAATTATAAGAACTTGGACAGATACACCTGAACCTTGAGAGTTGTTTTCAAAGAGAAACACCTTATTGCGTAATTATAAAAAATTGAAAAAATAATTTTTGTTATAAGAAGTTGAAGAAATAATTTATGTTATTTTTAATATTTCACATTAAAGATAACAATAAAAAATTTAAATATTTTATAAATATTTAGGTTCACAAATCAAGATAGTATATTCTTGTTATGTTCCTCAAATTACAAATTTAACTAATTTTTTATTATTATTATTTTAGTTATGCATAATCTAACTTATCAAGAAAGTACGTACCTTATGTTTTGATGGTTGCAAAAATTTGTTCTCACACTTGATAAGAAAATTAATTTTATTTCATAATCATTCAAGTACAGGTTTGATATTAGTTTCAAACACAGAAATTCTTAATGCCATATTCTATGAAGGCTTTTAATTATAATAGTTATGCATAATCTAACGTATCAAGTAGCTTATGTTTTGATCGTTGTTTCATAAACATTCAAGTTTACTTTATAAACATTTTAGTATGGAATTGATATTAGTAACATCAATAAAAATTATAAATTTGGATTTATTTCCACGCAACGATTTGACTGTTGCTAAGTTTATGAAGGTATACATACTCAACTTCTCTGGTTTTGAACGTGTGACCTCTTAAGAGGAAACATATGCTCTTAACCATTAAGCCCACTCAAGTTATATAAATTATTTTAATCTCAAATAGTGTGTTTTTAAACATAGCTTGTAAATAAAATAATGTAATATATAGAACATTCAAACTTATCACCCCATAGATTCACACATTAATATAATATATAACATTCAAACTTATAATTCCATATATTTCAAAAATGGTGTGGGTGGGTTCTCATTGTCTATTCAATCACTTTACAACCAATGTTTGATGGTGAGACGTACAACAAGTACTCAGATAATATTTGAGATAATCCAGTCTCATGGTAACGTCCTGTTCATGTATTCTATGATCAATCAGTTGCAAATGTCCATGGACTCGAAACAAAGTAAACTTAAACTTGTTATATTTGTGTTTCATTGCGCAGGAAGAGCAGTGGAAACCTTGGCCACACTATGGCTACTTGAAATAAGACTAAGGCAAATTTCTCCCTTTTGTATCACGTTTGGTTTCCCTTTAGTGGGAGATATAAGTCTTGTTAAAGCGGTTGGCCATGAAAATTGGGGTTAAAAAACTATTAAACTGCAAATTAAATAGCATAGAGACTCGGGAAAAAAGCGTTGGAGAAACTAGAGTATTTTAGATTATCTTTATTTATGTCTAGTATGTTCTTCAGGAATTTTACTGGACTTTTCAACACATTTGTCTCTCTTTCTATATGCCTTTGTATTGGGTTTTCTTGTAGAATTCCGTGTGCGTTTGTGTTGCGTCAGATTTAGAGGTTAAGGTGTTCTTTTTTTGAAAATTTAGCATGTTCCTCTGACTAAGACTAAAATCAACAGAATTGTTTGATTGTCCAAGCTCTTGTTGAATATCCCATTGTAAACCAAAATATATATGAAAAATTTGAAAGCATTCATAATTAAATAACAAAAAAACAAACCAACATAATAGTAAAATTATATAAAGAATCATATTGTTTTTTTAATTTTTTATAAGGAAAGCCTGAGGGGTTTGCAAATAAAGAAAAACAAAAATATAGACTCTTGCAATAGTATAATTGTATAAAAGAATTAGATTTCTTTTTTTCAGTTATGCCTATTCCAAAGTCTGGAAAAAAAAAAAACCCTTCAGTGTTTTCACAGACAACTAGCAGACTAGTCAAATGTTCATATTCGTATTGAATTTTACAGTACACAACATCATCTTTGTATGTTGAGATCAATTAATATTGAAAATTACCATTTCTATTGACATTGAAGATTTTCAAATTCATTTACTTTTTCACAAACACATATAATTTCTCAAAAAAACTGCCCCTTAGAATGATCTCTCAATATTTGACATAGTTGAGGCTGATAATAGTAACTTTCATTTTGATGTTGCACTGTGAACCGAATAGCTTAACAAAATGTCTTTTTTCTTTTCAATCCAACTCCTTTATTGTTCTATGCTATTTTCGTTTGGTTAATATTTCAAAAGCACGTTTTTTTATTTGGTTAATATTTCAAAAGCACATTTGTGAAAATGTTTGAACTTGTCCTGTTTTTTTGGTCTTATGAATACCAATCATTGTGTCTTCATTAAGAGTCCTATTTAAATCATTGTTGATTTGTCACATTTATAATGAACTTATGTAAAGTTGGTTTGAAGAACTTGGTGTTATAGCAAGCAGAACTATGGTATGCCATTAAAATCACCCAATTAAGAAACTATAGAGATTACTAAATGATACATCTTTCGATGTTGGTTTTAATGTTTTTCTTTGTCACACAATTGTTGATTATTTCATATATTTGTTCTTCAAATTTAATGAACTTGCAGATATAGACTTGGGGCTTGGATAATTGTTGACTACATATATTTTTTCTTCACGTTTAATGAACTTGCAAATATAGACCTCAGGCTTGGCTTATTGAGGCTACCAGTATAAACATAAACTACTTCATATGTTTCTTATTCACATTTAATGAACTTGCAGATACAGTATTGGGGCTTAGCTTATTGAGACTAGTGGTATAAAGATAAATCATTACAAAATTCCAAATTATTACAATGATTTATTCAACTTCTCTCTTTATTCATTAAACATTTTTTATTTAGGATCTCTATCTGCACATGGAGCAGTTCACTCAAATTGAAATAAGTTGGTGCCTTTTTTTCTTTTCATGTCCTTGAGAATTTGCCTCAAATTGAAATAAGTTGGTGCCATTTTTTCTTTACAAGTCATCCACTAAAGGTGGGAGCCTCTTTCTCCAGCAATACACGGTTGCTATAACTTCGAAAACATTTTTCATTTTTTATAATGTTGCTAAGGATTTTCCTATCCTAGAAAATTGGATATCTAATGGTATAAAACATGAGAAATAGTTCCAAGCTTGGATTTATAAACTTATTGTTTACAAATGCTTATTTTCATACTCTATTTTTAATCTAATGAATATTAGTTCTAAATTGTTTTATAACTAGGTAATATGTTATTTTATCTCAGCACTATAAGGATGTTTATGAAACATAAAGCACATGCCAAACTCAATAATTTCTAGTAAAATAAAGAAAGTCAATTTTTTGATATTTTTTGTGTGTACATTCCTTATTTTTTGTGATACTTTGGTGAAGATTTTCAGTTGCCTGTATTTTTCATTTAAATGTATAAATTCTCATGAATTATTTTTCCCTTTTTTATTACCTGATTGGCAAAAACTATGTCCAATACTTGTGTTGTGACTGGGCTCATTGTAAATGACTTTTATGGGCTGAATTTAGAAATGAAGTTTTATTATATTACAATAATAGTATAACGGCGTTGACTATACCCATAGGGATACTTGTTCCAGGATATTCAAGCTTCTTGCTACCTGATTTTGCAATGTTTAGTGATAACATATTCAAAGCAATGGAAAGAAGATGGTGTATTGTTCCTTTACAAAGAACAAATAATTGGAACCATGATCCATACAACATTTCACAACATTTCATTTCTTTACATTTTTGAGAATTTCTCTTTTTACAAAAAGATAATAAAATCTATTATAAAGTTGAAAATTGAGTTATGATATTTGACACCCTATACTGAAGATCAGGGATTTCGTACAATTTGGATCCCTTAATCTGCACTGGATTTTGTACTATCCAACAACTATTGTTAGGGATACGTGTCCTTCTCCCAGATCGATTTTGGGCAACCAAATTGTTTGCAGAACCTTTTTTCTTCTTGCAGTAAATTCATGAGATGTTTCCTTTTTCTATGTTGTCGTGGCAAATCCGTCTCATAACCATTTTTCTTACATAGCTCCATGAATTATACTACAATTCCATCTCATAACCATTTTTCTTGCATATCTCCATGAATTTTGTTATGGTTATAGAATGGTGAATTGCATACAACTCTTAGCATTCTTGATCAAACCCATATCCCTTTTCCTTCTTCCTTTTCGGTAAGGACTTCCACCACTATTGTGCCTTTAGTTAAAAGTAAGAGGTTTTGTTCCATTACAATAATTTATTTTTTGAATTACCTTTTTTTTTATTTCCTAGATTTATTTCTAAGTGTTCTCTTGTCTTTATTTTTTATTTTTTTAAAATGTTTCCAATTTGCATAAATTCTATTTTAAATTAGACATCTTAAGAATATTTTATATTTCAAGTCAAGAAGTCAATGCAAATCTAATTCCTCCACTTTTTTTAAGCTTTTGACTTTACCACAAGCCTGATCTAAACTTTTAATTATTTTTTCGTAATATTTAGGATTCAATAAAATGGAAGGAATATTTTTTGTTCATCTTTCAAAGCTTTGGGCCCTTCCCATGGATCATGTTATCACTCATAAAGTTGTGAAACATTACATGACACGGTCATATAGTTCACTCATAAAAAGATAGGGTCTCCTTAGCCATTTCAAGTTGGTTTAGGAAAATTTCATTTTTTTAAACATTTTTAGCCTATCCTAAGCTCCATGGTCACCTCTATTTATGTAATTTCATGTCACATCACTCCTCATTTGGTGTCATTTTTCATTCCCCATGAATTTAAAATAAAAAAGGGCACTTGTGTCAATTTTTCAAATTTTCATAGTGTTTTATACAACAAAACAAAATTTTTCCCTACGAAATTGCCTAATAGTTTCGTAGCGAATTTGTCAGAGGTTAAACTAACTTTGCTACAAAAAATAGTTTTCTAACCTGTCTTGTCAAATCAGCTATGAAGTGTCATTCTATGATTGGAGGAGTTAGGTTTGAGTTCATTCAAGTCTGTTATGGCTAATTCAAAGGTTCATAGTTGTGTCTGAGGTCATCATTACCATTTTGGGCATGTATGTATTATGATTGAAGCATGAGCTATCAGTTAAACCATAAAACCTTACCCCAACTATCCTTTTTTCATATTGTGCTTTATCTTTGCATGTAATTCGATCTCTGGAGAGCTGCTTCATCGAGCCAAGCAGGTTGCTGGCACATTTGAACTTTGCAAGTGTCATCAAGCAAGTGAGGCTTGAAGATATAAAGCACCCATGGTTGCTAGAAGGAAAAAAAACAAAGGTGGTCATTGCCACAGGTATGAGCCCATGGACATGAATTTTCTCAATGAAGACCCAACTGCCATGGAGGTTTTCAGAAGAACTGGTTTCTTGCAATTCTATCAAAGGTTGCATGGCTTTCATCTACAGGTTTCCAAGGATTTTTCTAACAGTGTCACAAGAACAACTTCAAAAGTTGGAATTCTGAACCTTATAGTGACACCATACATCATTTCATCAGCAACAGGAATCCCTAGAGGAGGGGAATAATGGTTTAAAAGCATCAAATTCAAAATGTAGGACTGCAGAGAGTTCATCAAACCAGAATGCAGTGAAATTGATTTGACAAATGCTATCCCTAGGGGTTTCATGAAGGAAAATTATTCAAAGCTGTTGATGATCACCCAAAAGTATTTTACCTATGAAGGACGGTTTCACATGGTCTACTCCTATCATCTCAGAATTCTGCTACATTTTTTGGGTAAGAGGTCACTTTAATTGCCTTTTTATTTATACAGAAGTCTAGGGAAAATGTCATATAAGTTTCAAATAAAAAAATAAGGCAATGAAACTTCTCTTTTTCATCATGGTTTGATTAAGCTATTGGTGTTAGAGGAATTGAAGAGATTAGACAAATATTGGACTCCCTTCTTGTTCATGAGTGGTTATGAAATTGATGTTGTCACTCCCAAGAAAACCTCCAAACCTAGAAATATTTAATCACCAGTTGTGGCATAGGAAGTTGAATAAGGGAGTAGATCATCTCCCCCAAAAATAATAAGCATGGAAGAAGGAACTTTGCAGAGGATTGACACACCTAAAACAACACCTGCAAAATAGAAGCAGATAGTTAGTAAACAAGGAAACAAAAGAGTCACTAGGATCCAAACAGTGGCTAAAGGAAACTTGGAGGATATCCTGCATGCAATTGAAATTAAAGAAACTCCCATTGTCCAATATGAAGACATTGAAGATGGAGGAAGAAAGCCGAAAAAGTGTAAGGCTACTAAAAAACTAGAGTTTTTAGGTGATGATGTTGGTTTCATTTTTCAACCTAGGATACCAATAACTAGACATGCAAGAAAATTCATGGAAAGCAACAAAGAGATTAAATAAATAAATGAAGTTGTTGCCCAACCACCAAGTATCATAGATTTGTCTTCACCTGCAAAAGAAGAACTGGTTATCAAACAAAGAAATGGTAAAGAGAAATTATTGAAAAATCTGAAATTGAAACCCTTAAAAAGAAGTTAAAAGAAGCAAGTAAAGAGATATCAGTCTTGAAGCAAGAGGAAAAGAGACACAGAGATGAGAAATTTCAGTTTGAGCAAATGAGGAAAATCTGGAAAGATCAAGTCACAAGTGTTTCAAAAACCTTTGAAAATACAGAAAAGTTGATAAAGTGAACTCATCCACTAAGAGGAGAGGTCAAACACATCAAAAATATAAACTTGCACTTGCAATTCATGTTGAGTTGTAAAAGAAAGGATTGAAGATGACAGTGGTAGAAGAGCCTATTAGTCAACTAATTGTAAATGAGGAGGAAACACCACAGGAGTAACAAGTTGATATGGAATATTTTTTAGGAGGTTCATAACATGTAGAGAACCCAAATTTTGCAGCTAGAGGATAGTTTTTGAAGACAAGCTCGAAAACAACATTTTCTGGTTTTTTGCACGGTTTTGTAGCGTACCTTAGGCTTGAAGCCAGAAATATGCTACGAAAATTCCTGTAGGTGATTTTTTTCTTTAAAACTGAATTTTGGCATGTTTTATGGAGGGAGATCAATGGCTTGCAAGGTGTCATGACATAATGAAGGTGTTGGAACAAAAAAGAAGTAAAAAATATGGATGGAAAAGCCATTTTCCCTACACTACTAAAACTCGCTATGAAACTGTCTAAAACTTCCCTGTTTTCATAGTGAGTAATTTTTGAAGTATTTTGAGCATCTCAATAGCACAATTTTCCAGCTGGAGACCTCTATCATGTCAGTGGACCTGATTAGAAAATATTTATTACTCAAAGTGAGTGTTATGCAGCCAGCTCATTAGTCAAAACAACGTTAAAGATGAAGGTCATCCATTCCTAAAACGCAGGGTTATGTTCCACAGGTCTAGGGGTGCTTTAAAGATGTAAAGTGGAAGTGAACTTGATCAGGTGTCCTTCGAGCATGTGACATTCATTATGTAACCATTATGTAATTATTTCATAGATAGGATAAAGGAATGTAATAAATAGGAGATAGAGTCCTATTAGGAGTTTGTTTATTTAAAAGATAGCTATCATTTTTCTGTTTTAAGTTAGTGGCTTCAGTTATGATAGGTGTAAGAGTAGAATTAGAAGATCTAGCCAGCCAGCGAGATCATTGCCATTGTAAATAATGCCTATTTATAGACAAAACATTGAAGAAGCAAAAGATTGGAGAATATTGCACCAAATTGCTACTTGTATGTTTTTTACCATTATCAGTAATACAAAGTGACATTCTACTTCCAGATCTGAGATTATCATGAGGTTTTTGATGTGTTATTGATCTGTATCTTTATGTTTAATCACTTGCAGTAAATTTCATCTCTAATTACTCAGAATTCATAATATTAGGCTCTGACTTCCTTTAGTGGTGAAATGACTATGTTTTCCTATGTTGTGTGTGATTTATCTCTGCTAAAAACCTCTATCTGCCTCAGCTTCCATGGGAAGAACCATTGTCACTAATATTATTGATTGTTGACTCCATAAGCCTAATGGTAGCAAGCCTTCATTTTTCAACCTGCAATCATACAAAAACAAGTTACAATTCCATAGAATTAGCCATCTAGTACTATCCTTATTCAAAATCATAAACCCCCTTTGAGAGAGCCCGCTCAAAATGAAGAGGATAATCTTCAGTTATAAGTGGTTTGAAAGAGTTACATTGAGTTGATTTATGAGCAGCCAATCAAAATCAATTTGGTGATAACGGATCCAATGCCAAAATATAATTGAGTTCTGTCAAATTTCAAGCCCATATGTGATAATGATGTCAAAAAAAGAGAATTGAGACACTGCAACAGGTGGTGCATGCCACATGGTAACATGATGAATCTTATAAGGTATACCAATGAGCCTTCTACATTAAAAACTATTTGCAGCTCTTGTTAGTAGAATTTGAATGGGAAATTTATTACACTCTATGATACTTTAGGACCACTTAGGTAGGCAAATTCTACACTCAATGTGTTTTCTATTTGAATAACTCATTTCCCAAACTTAACACTAGAATTAACCACACCCTTTACTATTTTGGGCTTGGGAGAACTTGTGAAGTAGAGTGTTTATGTTCTCAAGATGCATGATAATTTCACTAAACTAGATGAGGCACTAAGCCAAAATTTATAAATATTTCATGTATTATGCACATTAGGGATGGATTTAAAGAATCAAGTTAATATTTACACTAAGGATAGAATTCAACACAAGGACATTAGCACTATAAGGTGGTAGGACATGCCAACAAATATAAACCCACCATGTTGCATGAATATGGTTAATACAAAAGGATCAATAACGCAGGTGACATTTTTAAAATGTGACGTGTGGCATTGTTGCAAGTAAACAAGTCATTGCTTTATCAAAATTCTTCGAAGTATTCTAGCCCCAAATAAGAAAATGACAAATTTGAATGTTATAATACATTTTAGGTCTTTCTAGATAAGAAAATTTTCTTCCATGTTTAAACTTGCATAGATCCCTTCCTAATCCAATTTTGTAATATCCTATATTTCATAAACAAAATTGGCTTGAGAACCCAAGAAAATATTTACCCTTATGTTATTAAGTTTCATTGATCCTTAATTTTATGTGTTCTCTGATTTGATCACATTTTATTATATTTTGGGTTGAAGAGGTGGGTTGGAAATAAAATTCAGTATGTCCTCCTAGTTGTATATTTTTTTATAAATAAAATTCTCTTAGTCATCAAGTCTCGAGGACCACATTGCTACATAAAACCAACTAATTGTTATATGTACCATAAAAACTTCATTTTTGTTAAAATCATAGTGTGTAGTGTGATATTTTTATCCCTACTCTGAGACATGCATTTTTAGTTATATTTTGACTACTAAGATTTATATTGTGAATTACGTTTTATTATTTGAGAAAATTAGATATTGATGGTCTTGTTATTATTTCATGAGATGACTTTTGTTATGCATGTTCTGATTACTAGTGTAGCTTATGTTGATTATTATGATGTTAGTGTTTATAGTGGTTATTTGATGTTGTTTATCATGCATAATTTGTTATCAGTGATGCATGATCAGATGCTACTAATGATTATTTGAGTGTAGCAGGAGACCACTATGACACATAGAAGGATTGAGTAGTGTTTATGGTTTGGTTATTGAGTATTATTATTGTTCAATTTAAATTATCCATGAAGAATAAGTTTATAACTACTATTGACTAGTATGGTTGGTGTAGGAAAAGGGTACATTCTTTCCAAATGAATCACATTTGGGTAATGTGGATGTAAGGAGCAATTTGGGTCTTCTTTGGAGGAGTGGAACAAAGTTTCTAAATTCATCCACTAGAAATCAAGACATATCTTTAGGCTGAAAAGTGTTGGGCACTTTCACTTTGAAGTTGCATGATGCCAAGAGGGTTGAACTCCAAAGTTGGTCATTTACAAGGTTTCACTGAGGAGCACACATTAAGGTAACACCTTAATCCTTAGTTACTATTTGTTTCACAACTAAGGGTGACCCTAGAGTTAATGATTTTCTCCATCATCGTGTTGCATTAGGGGAATTTTGAGGTCTAAAATGAGCCTCCTAAGAAAATTGTACAACTAAAATAATGTTTATAAGAACCAATATGATTCAATATGATGATGTCAACCATGGGGGATGATTCATCATTTTTGGAGTAAAAAAGTAAAAAGATTAAAAAATAGTAAAATAATAAAACTATATTTTCAACTCGTATTTCCAACTGATCTCCTTAAGGTTTTACTAAAATTTCGAGCAGGAGTACTCATTGGATGCACAATTTAATTCCTCATCCAAGGAGTGCCCATGTTGCATATTTTTGATGGACCCTGGTACAAAAAAAATGAGAAATACATGAAAAATGTGATTTCAATTACACTTTTCATGTATTTCTCATTTTTCGTGTTGCAGGGTCCATTGAAAGTATGGAGCATGGGTACTCCTTGGATGAGGAAACAAATTATGCATCCAATATGTGTTGCCGCTCGAAATTTGAGTAAATTGATAGGGAGATAAGTTGGAAATATGAGTTGAAAAAATAGTTTTTCTTTTTCCCTCTAAAATTTGATGATGCAATCTAATATTATTTTATTATTTCACCTATTATTTTATAATTTCCATAGGAGGCCCATTTTAGACCTCAAAATTACCCTAATCTCAAATATTCACGAATACTTTAAGAGCAAGTATTGTGGCACCTTTGGAATAACATGAGGTAATTCCTAAAGGGAAAAAATGATCATTAGAGGAAATTTCACCCTAAAATTTCCCATGAAAATTTCATGTACATAATATGTAAACTAATCAAAAACCTTTAGTAAATATTTTGGAGGGAAAATTATAAAAAAAAAAAAAACTATTTTTTTTAATTGTATTTTTGTCTTATCTCCTTATAAATTTACTCAAATTTACTCAAATTTCAAGTGTAGACACTCGTTGGATGAAGAATTAAATTCTACATCCAACGAGTATCCATTATGCATACTTATGAGAAGACCCACATTGATAAAAGTTGAAGATATATTAAAAAATGTCACCACTTTTTTTAATGTATCTTCAGTTTTTATCAATGTGGGACTTCTCATAAGTATGCACAATGGATACTTGTTGGACGTGGAATTTAAGTCTGCCTCCAATGAGTGTCTACACTTGAAATTTGAGTAAATCTATAAGGAGATAAGCCAAAAATAAAATTAAAAAAAAATAGTTTTCTTTTTTTCTCTCCAAAATTTATAACTCTTATTTAATTATTTAATTAATTTTTATTAGGAGGCCACTTTTAAGCTGAAATTTCCTCTAATCTTGGCACCCTTGGTATTTGGAAACAAAAATTTAATGAGAATTCGAGAGAATGGTTAACCACTTAAAGCTAATCTGAATTAATAAAAGGATAATTTCATTAGGAAAATTGATATTAGATAACTTGGGAAACAAGGGTTTTCGTAGTAAAATGATATCAAATTAAGAGGATTTAAATAGATTAGAGTTGTTTAAATAAATACTTTAGTTATTATAAAACATGCAATGAGGATATTATATTTAAGTAAAATGGAAATAAAACTTGGGATTAAATAATAACACTCAAGGGGAGGGGTGCATATATTAAATATAGTAGATTTAATAATTAGATAAATAATATTCATGAGAACCCTCCAATATGTGGGAGAATCATAGAATTGGAATCTCTAGCCAAATTTTGAAATTGAGAAAAGGAGGAGGAGGCTAGAGACATAAATTTGGCACCTAATAGTTAACTCAAATTAGAGAAAAACATGAGCTCTGAATAGGGAAATTTGAAATAGGCTATAGAATACTAGCATATTCGTGCGAGGTGCAGGTATGTAACTATAATATGCATACCTCATACATATATTAATAATTATTATAAGAATCAAGCACATAAGTCAATCACTTTATAAGTAGGATAATAACATAATGTGAGATAATAGAATCAGGGAAGGGGAATTACAAACACACCTCCTTCAGAAAAATTATTCCCAAAATTAGAGTAAAGTAGATACACGCATTGAGGAAGTGGTATGACAACAAGTAATAAAAAATAGGGTGAAATATGTAGTAACGAAATTTAAGTGGATCAAATAAGGAAATCACTTACAATATGGAATCCCCAAATAACATATAACCTCCTATCCTCCCTAATCTATTTTTTCTCCCATATTTTCCATCCTATGCTACAATATACTATAACATCATCTATGCAAATCTAACCATTGATAGAAACAAAATGGATTTAGTGTAAAATATATTGAATTAACTTCCCTAATAGGAAACCGGAAGTCAAGAAATCCTAGTAATGGTGAGTTAATTGCAAATATATGATACAAGATATGGTATGAAGTGGCTCTACAGGGTCCCAAATAGATGGTGGAAAGCCATATGGAAGGTCAATGACCCCTTTTAAAAAAAATCTACCTAGTTAGAAATTAAAAACGAGCTCCTTACATGGGATGTCCTTACCTTGCATGGACGGTAAGGCCCTAACAAATGCCCTCTTTGGAATACCCAAAAAGAGTTAGCATATATTTTTTATATGTTCCATCATTTGAAAGGTTTATACTTTCATGTAGTCACACCTCTCCCCAAAGCCCATTTGATTTTTCCTTCCATTAAGGGCCGTGTTAGACTATGGATCTTGGATAAATCAGTTTTCTCCTTATCCAAATTGACTTGCATTCTCATTGAAAACATCAAGTAATCTCATAATACCTTATTATTTCAAAATAAGGAAACTGCTCGTGAGATGTGTGTGAATAGAATCATTTCTCTTGGTAAGGTTTTAAATTCAAAATAGAAATATCACTCTCATTGATTCCCTCAAATGCTAGAGATTAAATATGATGTCCCTTGGGGATATTTAAATGGAGAAAATCAAGGACTCACTGCCCTTTGTGATGTATGATTTTTCATATATTTTAACCTAATACATTTCATTTACAACATGTACTCGCCATATAGAGGTTATAATAATAAGGTTAAATTTATAAGCTATATCTACTTCTGGAAAATGAAAATATGAAAAGCATCTCCAGGATACAAGTTCTAGGTGACTCTAATCTTGTCAATGACAAGGAAAATGGTCGAGCTTCTATGCAAAGTTTTGGATTTGATTGGATCAGATAGGTCATCTAGCATTTTGCATCCACATGAGTGAATTACTTACAACCATATATTAGTAGAGATAAATATGGAGGTAATCTAGGTGGATATTGGTGGCCACCTACCTATTCCACCTATACCTCCATTCGATTTCATTAGTTTCCTTGTTTATAGCAGCATTTACTATTTTTAGCAGTTTTTCGGGTCTTGAACTTCTGGAGCAGTTTTGACCCCCTAAACAACGTTTTTTTAGGTCCGTTGTAGACCTATATCTATAACCAAGGGTTTGTATAAAATACTATAGTACTCAGAGAGATGTTTCCAACGAGGTATCATATGTGCCAAACGAAAATAATATGACCAAGTTATGACCCCAAGAAGTTGGCTGCCCAAATAACCCTAACGGGGCCCACAAACGCTTGATGTTCCATCTCTTGGGGTTAGTGTTTTGGTTTTTTATGGTTTTCCATTTTTTTTCAATAATGAAAAGGCCCATGAGCCTCATTGTAACACATTTCAGAGGCATGTACCTGCCACATCTCTTCTCAAAGATAAGCTACCATTGCCCGAGCTACTTTATTTTCATTTTGTACGTAAGAATATATTTGTTCTTTGATATTAATGAAATGAAGTTTTATTTCTTTTGAACCTCTATGCTTATTTTATATCTATATTTTATTGTGTTCTTGCATAAGCTTGGATGAGGAGGCAACTTATCTCTCCACAGAAGCATTAGAGATTAAATTGGGCTCTTAAGGCATATTTTAGCACAACACTGGGGGAATAGATAAGTGAGATGAGTCTCTGACTGTAACTCCTCTTCCTTTCTTTCTTATTGATGACTGCATATTTTTTTTTTTTTGCAATAATATTGGAAAGGGTCATAAAAGAAAATTAATTTATGGATTAGAAAAGATATGTAAAGAAAAAAATGGAGTGTTGTGAAACCAGCTCCAAAAATAGAAGAAAATAGATATCAACGCCTTAGAAATAAGCCACTTCGAGGGGGAAACCTCCAATACATTACATGAATGAAAAATTCTTGGATGATAAAAATTACAAAACATCCTTTCTATATATAGGAGTCCATGGGACCACAATGTAATCTTAGTGGGGCCACAATGTAATCCTAGCTGACCTAACAATAATAATTTAAGGGCACAATAATAACAATATGGGGGTTACAGGGGTACAATAATAAAAATAAGGGGGTTACACTAACAACAATAAGGGACTATAGTAGTAATATAGGGACCTAACATGCTCCTCTCCTTCAAAAAAGTGTTGTCCTCAACGCTTGAGTAGCTCTGGGTGCTTCTGTATAAAATTCTCATCCTCCCATGTAGAATCTTCAGTGGGTAAGTTCTTCCACTTGATGAGATACTCTGAAATTGATCGATTCCGTAGTTGTCGAGTTCTTTTTTCCATGACTGCTTCAGGTTCCAATATGATTTTCCTTTCCCCATCAAGTTCTGGCAATACTGTTTGAACTGGAAGATTTTCACCTATAACCTTCTTTAAGCATGAAACATGGAAAACTGGATGTACTCGCGAAGAAGCAGGAAGCTCCAATTTGTATGCCATAGTACCAATCTTTTGCAACACCTTGTAAGGACCATAGTACTTTGGTGATAATGTATTATCCTTCTTAGCTTGCTTGAGGGACATTTGTTTGTATGGTTGTAGCCGTAAAAATACCCAATCTCCTACATCAAAACTTCTCTCATTGCGATGTTGATCTGCCTGTTGTTTCATTCGATTTTGTGCCAAATTCAAGTTATCCTTTAAGAGTTGGAGAACTTCTTGCTGATGCTCGATGTGATCTTCCACTGCTTGAACCTTCGAATTTTCCCTTAAAGATGATGTGATGGATGGTGGATGATATCCATAAAGTGCCATAAATGGGGTCATTTTCGCTGCAGTATGGAAGGAAGTGTTATACCACCATTCAGCAAGAGGTAACCACTTGACCCATTGTGTTTGTTTATCAGATACAAAACAAAAAAGATATCCTTCCAAACATTTATTTACTATCTCAGTTTGACCATCAGATTGAGGATGATAAGATGAGCTATGAGCTAATTGAGTACCCAAACAAGAAAATAACTCCGTCCAAAAATTTCCAGTAAAAATGGGATCTCTGTCACTCACGATAACCCTTGGGCTTCCATGTAGCTTTTGAATTCTGTCCATAAATGTAGTAGCAACTGTACTTGCTTTAAATGGATGAGACAATGCACAAAAGTGTGCATACTTGGTAAGTCTATCAACTACCACCATGATGACACTCTTTCCTTCGAACTTAGGTAAACCTGTGATAAAATCCATTGAAATCTCCTCCCAACGTTGACTTGGAATGGATAAAGGTTGTAGAATACCCGGGGTCTCAATTGTCTCAACTTTAGTCTGCTGGAAAATCAAACATTCTGCCACAAAATTTTGAATATTAGATTTAAGGCCATCCCAAAAAAATTCTTTCTTCACCCTGTGGTAAGTTTTTCAAAATCCTGAGTGTCCTCCTAAATCAGAAGTGTGCAATTCCAAAAGAATATTTTGTTTTAGTTGGGAATTCTTACAAAGGTATAAGCGATCTTTGTACCATAAGGAATCATTTTTCCAACTAAATGTATCAGATGTACGAGGATCTTGCTTCAACTTTTGAATGAGTGTCCACACTTCTTCGTTCTTCTTCCATTCATCCCTTGCTTTGGTTATCCAAACTGGTTGGATAATAGAAATGGCAGAAAGCAATGCTTCCACCTCTTCATTCTTTCTTGAGAGTGTATCTACAACAACATTTAGCTTCCATTTTTTGTATTTTATTTCAAATTCATAACCCAACATCTTTGTGACCCATTTTTGCTGCTCTTCTGAAGATAGTCTTTGTTCCAAACAGTGTTTAAGACTATCATGATCAGTTTTTACCTTGAAGTGTCTTCCCATTAGGTAAGGCCGTCATTTCTTTAGTGCATGTAGTATTGCCAACATTTCCTTCTCATAAATAGCTTTATATAAATATTTTCCTTTGATTGGATAATTTTCAAAAGAAATGGGTCTTCCTTCTTGCATTAAAACAACACAAATTCCATTTCCTGAGGCATCACATTCCACAATAAACATTTTTTTGAAGTCTAGTGTAGCTAAGACTGGTGTTGGGCGCATTGCTTCTTTAATATGTTCAAAGGCCTTAGTTGCTTCAAAATTCCATGAAAATTCATCTTTCTTAAATAATGTTTTTAGAGGTGTAGTTATTCTCCCATAATTCTTAACAAACTTGCGATAATACCCCTTTAACCTGAAAAGTCCTCGCAACTGCTTTATGGTTGTGGGGACTTGCCATTCCTTAATGGCTTTAATTTTTTTAGGGTCTACCTTAAAACCCTTGTGAGATACAATATGACCCAGATATTCCACCTCTTGTACTCCAAAGAAACATTTGGAGGTTTTTTCATATAATTGTTTCTCCTCCAATAGTTTGAGCACCCTGTCAACATGTTGAACATGATCCTTCCAAGACCTACTGTAGATTAGTATATCATCAAAAGATACTAGCAAAAATTTTCTAAGGAAGGGTTTGAAAATGGAATTCATCAACCCTTGAAATGTAGAAGGCGCACTTGTAAGGCCAAAATGCATGACCAAAAATTCATAATAACCCTCATGAGTTGGAAATGTTGTTTTTGGAATATCTTCAGTCTTCATTCTAATTTGATGATATCATGAACGAAGATCCAACTTGGTAAAAATAAATTTCTCCATGTAATTCATCCAATAATCATCAATCACAAGAATGGGAAACTTATCTTTAATAGTGAGCTTATTGAGCTCCTTATAATCCAGACACATGCACCATGATCCATCCTTCATGTGCACCAATACTACTGGAGAAGAGAAAGAACCTTGTCTAGGTTGAATTATACCAGCCTCTAACATTTATGTAATCATACGTTAATTTTCGCTCTATTGGACATAAGGATATTTGTAAGGCTTGATGTTTGGACGAACACTTCCTGGAATCAAATGAATAGCATGATCATTATCACGAATAGGTGGGAGTCCTTTAGGAGTTTCAAACACCTTGGAATGATTCTCCATTAATTTTTTGAGATCTGGAGAAATAGATGATTTTGATGTCGGAACTTCTAGTGAGCATAATTGTGCAATTACGCCTCCATTTTATTTCTTCAGAATATTTTTCAGCACATTATAGCTGATTATATTTCCTAGCTTCCTTGCGTTACCCCGTAATTTGACTTCCTTTCCTTCTGAACAAAATTCAAGAAAAGTTCTTGAAAATTAAAAGCTATTGTCCCCAAAGATTGTAACCATTGTACTCCTAGTACAACATCAGAAAAGCATTGAACTATTCAATACATATCCCCCCATGGTTAGCTTGATATTATGGCATTTTCTAGAGAAATTTATAGTTCCTCTATTTGCATGCATCACTTGACATTCTAGTGTTGGGTATAGGAAGCAATTCAATTCCTTGGCTACCTTACAATGAATAAAATTATGGGTACTACCTTACAATGAATAAATTTATGGGTACTACCTAGCTAAGACTGGTGCTAGGCACATTGACTCTTTAAGATTTTTAAAGGCCTTAGTTTCTTCAGGAGTCCATGAAAATGCATCTTTCTTCAATAATGTTGTTAGAGGTGCTGCTATTCTCCCATAATTCTTAACAAACTTGCGATAATACCCTGTTAACCGGAGAAATCCTTGCAATTTCTTTATGGTTGTGGGGACTTTCCATTCTTTAATGGCTTTAATTTTGTTGGGGTCTACCTTAACACCCTCGTGAGATACAATATGACCCAGATATTCCACCTCTTGTACTCCAAAGAAACATTTAGATGTTTTTGCATATAATTGTTTCTCCTACAATAGTTTGAGCACCCTGTCAACATGTTGAACATGATCCTTCCAAGACCTGCTGTAGATTAGTATATCATCAAAAAATACTAGCACAAATTTTCTTAGGAAGGGTTTGAAAATGGAATTCATCAACCCTTGAAATGTAGAAGGTGCATTGGTAAGGCCAAAAGGCATGACCAAAAATTCATAATGACCCTCATGAGTTAGAAATACTATTTTTGGAATATCTAAAGTCTTCATTCTAATTTTATGATATCGTGAACGAAGATCCAACTTGGTAAAATAAATTGCTCCATGTAATTCATCCAATAATTCATCAATCACAGGAATGGGAAATTTATCTTTAGTGGTGAGCTTATTGAGCTCCCTATAATCTGGACACATGCACCATGATCCATCCTTCTTGCATACCAATACTACAGGAGCAGAGAAATAATTTTGACTAGGTTGAATTATACCAACCTCTAACATTTATGCAATCATACGTTCAATTTCGCTCTTTTGGACATAAGGATATCTATAAGGCTTGATTTTAGAGGAACATTTCCTGGAATCAAATGAATAGCATGATCATGATCATGAATAGGTGGGAGTCCTTTGGGAGTTTCAAAAACCTTGGAATGATTTTCCAAGACTTTTTGGAGATCTGCAAAAATAGATGATTTTGATGTTGAAACTTCTAGTGAGCATAATTGTGCAATTACACCTTGTTGTTCTTTCTTTAGAATATTTTTCATGACATTAGATATTATTATCTTTCCTGGCTTCCCTGCAATACCCCGTAATTCGACTTCCTTTCCTTTTGAAAAAAATTTCAAGAAAATTTCTTGAAAATTAAAAACTACCGTCCCAAAATATTGTAACCATTGTACTCCTAGTACAAAATCAACACCTCCCATAGGAATGGAAAGCATTGGACTATTCAATACATATTCCCCCATGGTTAGCTTGATATTATGGAATTTTCTAGAGCAATTTATAGTTCCTCCATTTGCCGCCATCACTTACATTCTGGTGCTAGGTATAGGAAACAATTCAATTCCTTTGCTACCTTAAAATGAATAAAATTATGGGTACTCCCTGAATCAATCAACACTATTAACTTTTTCTTCCTTATATGTCCTTCTATCTTGAGATTTTGAGGAGTGCTAATTCTTGCCAATGCATTACACGATATGGTCAGACTCATTTCTTCCTCTTCTAGGGTTGGTTCCTGGTGTATATCCTCTTCTTGTTCATTTTCTTCTTCCTCTTCACAATCTATGTAAAATAATTTCTTCTCAAGACACTTATGACCTTTAGTGTATTTTCTATCACAACTGTAGCAAAGCCCTTTTGCTCTTTTTTCTTCCAATTTTTGTGGTGTCAACCTTGTAGGTTGTTGAAATCTAGGAGTAGCAAAACTTCCCTCTTTATAGAAGTGAGTGGTAGGCTTCCTTGTCGCCATAATTTTACATTCAATTTTTCTTGCCAACCTGAATGCCTTCTCCAATGAATCAGGTTCCAAAACGTGAACTTCATGTTGGATGTTATCCTTTAAAGTACCTATGAAGAGATCAATCCTCTGTTCCTCTGGAATATCAGTTACCCTTATATTCAATTTTTGGAAGTCCTCAATGTGCTCCCCCACTAAACCCTTTTGTTTGAGATTTATCAATTGGCTAAAGAATGTGTTTCTCTTTGTATCCTCATAATGTGCTATCATTTTCTCCATAAAAATTGACCAAGTGACAATTTTTTTACGGGAGCAAAGCCATTGATACCATACCAATGTATTTTGTTCTAAATTTAAATTTGCAATGCCTACCTTTTGTGTGTTTTTCACATTATTGAGATCAAAATATTGCTCCATCTATAGTATGCATGTTACTGGATCTTTTCCATCAAAATTCCTCATAACCATTTTTGGAATATGGTGGTTCTTCCCACCAACATTAGAGTTTATGAAATCACGATTAACATTTTTTTTTTTCTCATCATGAGTTTCCTCCACTATCTTTTCACCATTAGGAAACATTTCTTGTATCAACTTTTTCAAACCTTCCATGTCTACTTTTAGATCATTCTTCATGTTTTCCATTTTTTCTTCGATCTTAGCTTCCATGTCATCCATCTTAGATTCCATGCTAGCTTCCATGCCATCTATCTTAGCTTCCATGCCATTCTTCAAACCATCCATCTTAGATTCCAAGCCTTTCTTCAAACCATTCATATTAGTTTCCACGCCTTTCTTCAAAACTTCCATGTCATTTTTTGTTTCTCTTTGCGAGAGATAAATTTGTTGCACTTGCTCTTGTAATTTTGATATGTAATGTTGTCATTCTTTGTCTTCATGAGTCATAGTAGATCCTTCTAAAGGCTTAATGGGTGTTGAAGTCTTTTTAGGGGCCATTTTAGAATCCAATATTGATATCTATTCTACAATATGCCCTTGAAATCAATTCAACTTGATTCTTCAAACAAGACTTATGCAATTTGGGAAAAAAGTACACACCTTATAGTTTCTTTTGAGGAGCTCTATATTGAAATTGAATTATCTCTATAATTTTGGATCCTCAATATCTAAAATTTGGCCTTGTAGTAGCCCTCTAAAGTTTCTTTCAAATGTCACAGGTCATACCTGATTTGGATTCTTCAGGGTAAAGTTATGTCCAATATCCCACAATGACCCAATTATGGACTGGTTCAGTAGAACGAACTTGTATGGCTTGTCATGTGTCATTGTTTCCTCCTTTGGCTCTAAAATTGATAGACATGAAATTACAGTTCGTGTACTTGTGGCCACTTTTTACAGCATTCTAATCCGATGCTCACAGAGAGAGTTATGAAGATTTTCCCACGATAAAATCTTTGAGATGAAATTTGGGAGCCTAAAAAAGACCTAACTTCCACAAATCATATATCAGAAAATATTGCGAACATCACTCTCTAAAAATTTCATCTTCTGAATCTTCGTAGAAAAATAGTTATAGCAGAAAGTCTGTGATGACCTGTTTAGGTTAAATTCATGAGCCTGCAAAAAGCCCTAACTTCCACAGATCATATCTCCGAAAATATTGTGATCCAAGCTATGAAATTTTGCGACGATGTTCCTCAGAATTTCGGCTTCGTACTCTAAAAATTTCAGCTTTTAAACCTTCGTAGAAAAATAGTTATAGCGAACATTCCACGATGACTAGTTTGGAGTAGCGAAAACCCTAGAATACAAACCTCTGATACCAAATGTTGTGAAACCAGCTCCAAAAATAGAAGAAAATAGATATCAACGCCTTAGCAATAATCCACTTCGAAGGGGAAACCTCCAATACATTACATGAATGAACAATTATTGGATGATACAAATTACAAAACCTCCTTTCTATATATAGGAGTCCATGGGGCCACAATGTAATCTTAGTGGGGCCACAATGTAATCCTAGCCAACCTAAAAATAATAATTTAAGGGCACAATAATGACAATATGGGGGTTACAGGGGTGCAATAATAACAATAAGGGGGTTACACTAACAACAATAAGGGACTATACTACTAATATAGGGACCTAACATGGAGTTTTTCTTTGACTCTAGGATTGTAGGAGGATTAATTAAAATCCACTTAAAGCCCTCTCAAACACACACACACACACACACACACACACACACACATATATTCCATGTGTCAACTCCATGTTGACCTTCAAATTTTATTTATTTATTTTTTAACTTTTAATTTCAATTGCTTTCAATATTATACACATATTCATTAAAATGATTTTTTGAATTAATTTATTTTTAAATACACATCTCCCTCATACCTTGAATAGGAAAGTACTTATCAATGGAATAAGAATCCCTCTCTTATATTTATTTACATCAAATATTGAAATATTTAACTTAATACTCATATCAAATTTCTTATGAATATTTTTTAAACCCCACATATCAACTCCATGCTAAGAGTAAAATAAATATTAGACACACACAAACATAAAATTGATATAAAATTGTGTTACTTAATATGGACATTGATATACTTTGTTAGTATGAAATATTTTAGAAGGTGTACCAAAAAGGCCTCACTTAAGTCACGAGTGACTAGTGACCCTAACAAAAAGTGTGGCTACTCACACTTCAAATCTGCAACAGTATGTGAGAAAAATTGCAAAAACAATGGATGTATACAAATCTAAAAGAATAAACAACAATTATAAATCTGATGTAAAACCCAATATTGGAAAAGATTTTGAAAGAAATAATTGTATTAATACACCTGGAGAAGGAGATTTACAAAAGGCGTAAGTCCCCCTCAATGGGATGGGGTCTTTCGATGTCCTCATCGCTTCAAAATTTAGATCTTCATCTCTCTTGATGTGTGAAACCAAGACAACGTAGAACTAAAAAATGGGAGCTCGAATGGTATGTGAAGATAATGGTGACGATGATAGTGATAATGGTGATGAATGGATGAAAAAACCCTCTCATTTATAACAAAATATTAGGTTACTCTAAAAAATGGAGATTAATAAAATATTATTGACCACAATCTAGAACTTAACCGCTTAGAATATTTTATTATATTTTTGGAGAGGGAAAATTTATTTAAATTGGTTAATTACTTTTATTTAGAAATAGTAAACAAAGAAATTATTTATTTATTATTTCAAGGATGTGGTTAAGGAATAATAAACAACTAATGGTTTTTTTAATCATTCTTGGGTGATTTAGTAAAATTTGACAAGGAATATTAACTAAATAATGACTTAATTAATTATTCCTAGAGAAAAATAAGATAAATAATGATTTATTTAACTATTTCTCATGATTGGGTCAAATGTAATAAGGAATATTTATTAAATAATGATTTAATAATTATTCCTCGAGTAAAATCAAATAAATAATGATTTATTTAATTATTCCTCATGGGGTTTCTAGTTTTAACCAAAAATAATTTAATAAAAATGGTTTATCAAACTATTTCCTATAGTGAAAGCAATTTTACTATGGAAAAATTGGTATTACATGGTGTATTTTGATCCACCTAGTTAGGAATGGCTAGGTGATCATTTTTTGTTGATAAGAGATTCCCCCAACATATGAGTGCTAGGAGAAAATCATATGACCAAAATATGTTGTAAGAACACAATCACTAGACACCAAAGGGGAGTCAGAGTGAGAGAGAGAGACATAATTGAAGTGAAGTGAGGAAGCACATAAATTGAGGGGGCAAGACCTACTAACTAAGATAAGTCTCCTTTTATTTTGGAGTACACGATCTCAATAAGGCGAGGGAGGAATACCCATGACCACAGAGATAACTGATTACAAAGAATAATGATGAGCCCAACAATGTGGGAATGAGCTAGAAAGTACATGATACATGATATATGACATGATGACATCAATGGGAAAGAAAATAAACAATGAACCCCATATACATAATACGCCTAGAAAAATATAGGCTAGGATTGAATGCAATAACATCTGAGTACATGAGACATAATGGCCCTCAAGCTGACATGGGGAGGGGGGGACCAAAACCAAACAAGCCCTGTTAAACATGAAAGGGCTTTGAAGATATGAACGGATCATCTGAATCAGACATGCATGTTGTGGGTGCTGCAAGTGACTTGAACTGAACCCATCAAATATCTGGAACTGCATCTAATACTAGAGAATAATATGAGGTCATTTGGGCATGTGGGGAGCTACCTAGAGGGCCACCCTCTCACGAGGTCTGAAACATTTCACACACACCCGAGAACGACTAGTACAATCTGTTGGATCACTGAACTATCAAATGTGTGATTCTCAATCGTGTGATAATGAGCTGGGGTCGAGCACGTGAGAAACAAACAAGAAAAAGGGAAATGATGATTCCCTTTGCTTGATCTAAGGAATCAAATAATGATGAAATTTGTAACCAACGTACACCGTCCTCTAGAACGTTCTTCTAGAATGAATGTGTTGAAGTTGATAGAAGAAGGTTCACCAGAGTTGAGGAAATAAGGAACCCTCAACTAAGTCATGAGGGATCATAGTAGAGTGATTGATGGACTGACACCAGCGATCATGATGGAAATATGGAAACTGAGAGGTATACTAACGACTTCCCTTTCAGAGCATAAAATCCATGGTTGACCTGGCATTAATTGACTTGATTTCGGATGGGATGACGATAGGAAGTATAGCTGAAGTGAAAAATGGGAAACACGGGACGAATAAAAAAAAAATGTGGATGGAATAATTTAACAGGACATAATGGGAGTTATAATGATTCCGTGAATGCAAGGATGACTCACCTCAGATGCTCTGAACAATGATGAGTCGATGATGTTTCCACATAGGATAGGCCCAGGGGAACCATAAAAAAATGAGAAAATAATGGTTACTCATGACTAAAATCGACACATGAGGTGAGAAGTGGCAAGGAAAAGTGGTACCAAAGTAAAAGCGGCTCATATGGAGAAATTTAGTTTGAATTGGTGGCAAAGTGAAACCTCATGGAAAAAATGGCTTTCGGGGAAAGTGTCAAATTACCAAAAAAAAGAAAGACCCATTATATAAATCAGTGAGATATTTCCAATGGTACCAATGGTTCGTCAGATAGAGCTATGGTTTTGTCGCAATGGGCGATGGAAAAACTAGGGGTTTTCCTATAAAAAGTATTTTTTCCTCCAAATTTAATTCATTTGCTAAGTGAGTTGTGGAGAATTTGGATAGGAGGAAAAGACCCTAAATCTTATGGAGATCATAGTGGAAAAAAAAACCATCAGAAACAGGAACTGCAACTTTCAGGTTGGTGAACTTATTTGTCTAAAAATGGCCTTAACGCTTCTTTGAAGGATGGTTCCTAGTGAAGAATCAAGGTAAGAAAGGAATACAAGAATGTACTACTAGAGAAGGTCTAGAATCATCCCTGTCCTCCAAGTCAAACATGGAGACCAAGTGGTAAGAATGGTATCGCATAGAGTAGAATGTTTGAAAATATGGTATCAAGCATATACGATATGTGATGTATGTATATGGCTCACTGGAGAGGCCGACAGGACAAACTATCCAAGGAATGGAAGGATAATTGACCATACCTAGATCTTTGGGGTATAGGTCGAGACTTATGTTAATCATGTCAGAAGGTGGCCAAGGGTTCCATCATGCCCCCAAGCATATGTGATGGATGGGAGTGATCTAGTTTGCTAAAGATGGGAATGATTCCCCTAGCTAGAGTAGCTTTTGCAATGCCATGATGTTCCAAGTACTCAAATAAGGGATTCAAGAATTTAGCCCAAAAGGCACAATATCCTCCAGAGGATGATGAGGAGATGTAGGGGAATAGGTTCCTCCCATGTAACATGCTATGGGAATTTCAAATGTATTATAATAGTGGACTCTAAACACATTTTGATAATTTGTTTTTCCATTTATTTATGTTATGGATGTCTTCTTGTGGGAAGAAAGGATAGATACAATTAGTGTTGTGTAACCAGCTCCAAAAAGAGAAGAAAAGAGATACCAACGCCTTAGAAATGAGCCACTTCGAGGGGGCAACCTCCAATACATTACATAAATGAACAATTCTTCGATGATCAAATTTACAAAACCTCCTTTCTATATATAGGAGTCCATGGGGCCATCATGTAATCCTAGTGGGCCACAATGTAATCCTAGCCAACCTAACAATAATAATTTAAGGGCACAATAATAATAAAATGGGGGTTACAAGGGTACAATAATAACAATAAGGGGGTTACACTAACAACAACAAGGGACTATACTAGTAATATAGGGACCTAACATGCCCCTCTCCTTCAAAAAAGTGTTGTCCTCAACGCTTGAGTAGCTCTGGGTGCTTCTGTATAAAATTCTCATCTTCCCATGTAGAATCTTCAATGGGTAAGTTCTTCCACTTGATGAGATACTCTGAAATTGATCGATTCCGTAGTTGTCGAGTTCTTGTTTCCATGACCGCTTCAGGTTCCAATATGATTTTTCCTTCCTCATCAAGTTCTAGCAATATTGTTTGAACTGGAAGATTTTCACCTATAACCTTCTTTAAGCATGAAACATGGAAAACTGGATGCACTCGTGAAGAAGCAGGAAGCTCCAATTTGTATGCCATAGTACCAATCTTTTGCAACACCTTGTAAGGACCATGGTACTTTGGCGATAATTTATTATCCTTCTTTGCTTGCTTGAGGGACATTTGTTTGTATGGTTTTAGTCGTAAAAATACCCAATCTCCTACATCAAAACTTCTCTCGCTGCGATGTTGATCTGCCTGTTGTTTCATTCGATTTTGTGCCAAATTCAGGTTATCCTTTAAGAGTTGGAGAATTTTTGCCGATGCTCGATGTGATCTTCCACTGCCTGAACCTTCGAATTTTCCCTTAAAGATGATGTGATGGATGGTGGATGATATCCATAAAGTGCCATAAATGGGGTCATTTTTGCTGCAGTATGGAAGGAAGTGTTATACCACCATTCAACAAGAGGTAACCACTTGACCCATTGTGTTTTTTTATCAAATACAAAACAACGAAGATATCCTTCCAAAAATTTATTTACTATCTCAGTTTGACCATCAGATTGAGGATGATAAGATGAGCTATGAGCTAATTGAGTACCCAAACAAGAAAATAACTCCGTCCAAAAATTTCCAGTAAAAATGGGATCTCTGTCGCTCACAATAACCCTTGGTCTTCCATGTAGCTTTTGAATTCTGTCCATAAATGTAGTAGCAACTGTACTTGCTTTAAATGGATGAGATAATGCACAAAAGTGTGCATACTTGGTAAGTCTATCAACTACCACCATGATGACACTCTTTCCTTCGGACTTAGGTAAACCTGTGATAAAATCCATTGAAATCTCCTCCCAACGTTGACTTGGAATGGATAAAGGTTGTAGAAGTCCCGGGGTCTTAATTGTTTCCACTTTATTCCGCTGGCAAACCAAACATTCCGCCACAAAATTTTGAATATCAGATTTAAGGCCATCACAAAAAAATTCTTTCTTCACCCTGTGGTAAGTTTTTAAAAATCCTGAGTGTCCTCCTAAAGGAGAAGTGTGCAATTCCAGAAGAATCTTTTGTTTTAGTTGGGAATTCTTACAAAGATATAAGCGATATTTTTACCATAAGGAATAATTTTTCCAACTAAATGTATTATATGTACTAGGATCTTGCTGCAACTTTTGAATGAGTGTCCATACATCTTTGTCCTTCTTCCATTCATCTCTTGCTTCGGTTATCCAATCTGGTTGGATAATAGAAATGGCACAAAGCAATGCTTCCACCTCTTCATTCTTTCTTGAGAGTGCATCTACAACAACATTTAGCTTCTCTTTTTTGTAGATTATTTCAAAGTCATAACCCAACATCTTTGTGACCCATTTTTGCTGCTCTTCTGAAGATAGTCTTTGTTCCAAAAAGTGTTTAAGACTATCATGATCAGTTTTTACCTTGAAGTGCCTTCCCATTAGGTAAGTTCGCCATTTCTTTAGTGCATGCAGTATTGCTAACATTTCCTTCTCATAAATAGGTTTCTGTAAATACTTTCCTTTGATTGGACGACTTTCAAAAACAATGGGTCTTCCTTCCTGCATTAAAACTGCACCAATTCCATTTCCTGAGGCATCACATTCCACAATAAAGGTTTTTGTGAAGTCTAGTGTAGCTAAGACCGGTGCTAGGCACATTGCCTCTTTAAGACGTTCAAAGGCCTTAGTTGCTTCAGGAGTCCATGAAAATGCATCTTTCTTCAATAATGTTGCTAGAGGTGCTGCTATTCTCCCATAATTCTTAACAAACTTGCGATAATACCCTGTTAACCCGAGAAATCCTCGCAACTTCTTTATGGTTGTGGGAACTTTCCATTCCTTAATGGCTTTAATTTTGTTAGGGTCCACTTTAACCCCCTCGTGAGATACAATATGACCCAGATATTCCACCTCTTGTACTCCAAAGAAACATTTGGACTTTTTTGCATATAATTGTTTCTCCTGCAATAGTTTGAGCACCCAGTCAACATGTTCAACATGATCCTTCCAAGACCTGCTGTAGATTAGTATATCATCAAAAAATACTAGCACAAATTTTCTAAGGAAGGGTTTGAAAATGGAATTCATCAACCCTTGAAATGTAGAAGGTGCATTGGTAAGGCCAAAAGGCATGACCAAACATTCATAATGACCCTCATGAGTTCGAAATGCTGTTTTTGGAATATCTTCAGTCTTCATTCTAATTTGATGATATCCTGAACGAAGATCCAACTTGGTAAAATAAATTGCTCCATGTAATTCATCCAATAATTCATCAATCATAGGAATGGAAAATTTGTCTTTAATGGTGAGCTTATTGAGCTCCCTATAATCCGGACACATTCGCCATGATCCATCCTTCTTGTGTACCAATACTACAAGAGCAGAGAAAGAACTTTGACTAGGTTGAATTATACCCGCCTCTAACATTTCTGCAATCATACGTTCAATTTCACTCTTTTTGGAAGTAAGGATATCTATAAGGCCTGATGTTTGGAGGAACACTTCCTGGAATCAAATGAATAGCATGATCATGATCACGAATAGGTGGGAGTCCTTTGGGAGTTTCAAACACCTTGGATTGATTGTCCAAGACTTGTTGGAGATCTGCAGAAATAGATGATTTTGATGTTGGAACTTCTAGTGAGCATAATTGTGCAATTACGCCTCGCTGTTCTTTCTTTAGAAGCTTTGTCATGACATTATAGCTTATTATCCTTCCTGGCTTCCCCGCAATACCCCGTAATTCGACTTCCTTTCCTTCTGAAAAAAATTTCAAGAAAAGTTCTTGAAAATTAAAAGCTAACGTCCCCAAAGATTGTAACCATTGTACTCCTAGTACAACATCAGCACCTCCCATAGGAATGGCAAGCATTGGACTAGTCAATACATATTCCCCCATGGTTAGCTTGATATTATGGTATTTTCCAGAGCAATTTATAGTTCCTCCATTTGCAACCATCACTTGACATTCTGGTGCTGGGTATAGGAAACAATTTAATTCCTTGGCTACCTTACAATGAATAAAATTATGGGTGCTACCTGAATCAATCAACACTATTACCATTTTCTTCTTGATTTGTCCTTCTATCTTGAGAGTTTGAGGAGTGGTAATTCCTTCCAGTGCATTACACAATATGGTCGGATTCATTTCTTCCTCTTCTAGGGTTGGTTCCTGGTGTATATCCTCTTCTTGTTCATTTTCTTCTTCCTCTTCACAATCTATGTAAAATAATTTCTTCTCAGCACACTTATGACCTTTAGTGTATTTTCTATCACAACTGTAGCAAAGCCTTTTTTTCTCCTCTTTCTTCCAATTTTTGTGGTGTCAGCCTTGTAGGTTGTGGAAATCTAGGCGTAGCAACACTTCCTTCTTTATAGAAGTGAGTGGTAGGCTTCCTTGTCGCCATAATTTTACATTCAATTTTTCTTGCCAACCTGAATGCCTTCTCCAATGAATCAAGTTCCAAAACGCAAACTTCATGTTGGATGTTATCCTTTAAAGTGCCTATGAAGATATCAATCCTTTGTTCCTCTGGAATATCAGTTACCCTTATATTCAATTTTTAGAAGTCCTCAATGTGCTCCCCCACTAAGCCCTTTTGTTTCAGATTTATCAATTGGCTAAAGAAGGTGTTGCTCTTTGTATCCTCATAATGTGCTATCATTTCCTCCGTAAAAATTGACCAAGTGACAATTTTTTTACGGGAGCAAAGCCATCGATACCATACAAATGTATTTTGTTCTAAATGTAAAGTTGCAATGCATATCTTTTGTGTGTTTTGCACGTTATGGAGATCAAAATATTGCTCCATCTGTAGTATCGATGTTATAGGATCCTTTCCATCAAACTTCCTCATATCCATTTTTTGAATATGGTGTTTCTTCCCGCCAACATTAGAGTTTATCAAATCATGATTAACATTGATTTTGTTCTCATCATGAGGTTCTTCTACTATCTTTTCACCATTAGGAAACATTTCTTGTATCAACTTTGTCAAACCTTCGATGTTTGTTTTTAGATCATTCTTCATGTTTTCCATGCCATCCATCTTAGCTTCCATGCCATCCATCTTAGCTTCTACTTCATCCATCTTAGCTTCTACGCCTTTCTTCAAACTGTCCATCTTCACTTCCATGCCTTTCTTCAAAACTTCCATTTCATTTTTTGTTGCTCTTTGCGAGAGTGAAAACTGTTGCATTTGCTCTTGTAATTTTGATAGATCATGTTGCAATTCTTCATCTTCATGAGTCATAGTAGAGCCTTCTGAAGGCTTAATAGGTGTTGAATTCTTTTTAGGGGCCATTTTAGAATCCAATATTGATATCTATTCTACAAGATGCCCTTGGAATCAATTCAACTTGATTCTTCAAACAAGACTTATGCAATTCGGAAAAAAATACACACCTTTTACTAGCTTTTAGGAGCTCGATATTGAAATTGAATTATCTCTGTAGTTGAAAATATTCGATATCTGAAATTCAGCCCTGTAGTCGATCTCTGAAGCTTCTTTCAAATGCCACAGGTCTGACCTGATTTGGATTCTCCAAGGCAAAGTTGTGTCCAATCTCCCACAATGACCTAATTCTGGACTGGTTTAGTAGAGCGAACTTGTACGACTTGCCACGTGTCACTGTTTTGTCCTTTGTCTCTGAAATTGATAGCCCAGAAACTTCAGTCTGTGTACTTGCGACCACTTTTTACGGCACTTCAATCCAATGCCCAGAGAGAGAGTTATTGAAGTTTTTCCACGATCACCTCTTTGAGATGAAATTCAGGAGCCTGAAAAAGCACTACCTTCCACAGATCATATCTCCAAAAATATTGCGAACCAAGCTCTGAAATTTTTTGAAGAATTTCCTCAGGATTTCAGCTTCGCACCATATGAATTTCAGATTCTGAACCTTCGTAGAAAAAAATTTATAGCGCAAATTCCACAATGACCTGTTTAGGAGCCTTAAAAAAGACCTAACTTCCACAGATGATATCTCCAAAAATATTGTGAACCAAGCTCTGAAATTTTTAGGAAATCTTCCTCAGGATTTCGGCTTCGTACCCTAAAAATTTCAGCTTCTGAAACTTCGTAAAAAAAAGCTATAGCAAAAATTCCACGATGACCTGTTTGGAGTAGCGAAACCCTAGAATCCAAAGCTTTGATACCAAATGTTGTGTAACCAGCTCCAAAAAGAGAAGAAAAGAGATACAAACACCTTAGAAATGAGCCACTTCGAGGGGGAAACCTCCAATACATTACATAAATGAACAATTCTTCGATGATCAAATTTACAAAACCTCCTTTCTATATATAGGAGTCCATGGGGCCATAATGTAATCCTAGCTGACCTAACAATAATAATTTAAGGGCACAATAATAATAAAATGGGGGTTACAAGGGTACAATAATAACAATAAGGGGGTTACACTAACAACAATAAGGGACTATACTAGTAATATAGGGACCTTCTCCCTATATCCCTAGAATCCTTCTCCTTATTAACTAGGAAATAATGGATTACCAATCTCGTTTGGCACTGCATATATGAATCAAATGGAGTAAATTTCTAGGTTCACATGCATGGTGTCACTATACCAAAGAGTAGCTTTAGATATAATGAACTGATGCTCATCTAGAAAACAAGATGGTTAAACAAAAACAATGTCAAAGGGGCTGGGTTGTTGATGTAAGATGAAGGAATGATTAAGTGGATCATCCCTAGAGTGATCTAAAGTGATATGAGACTCTAGAGGTTCTTCTAAATGGGAAGGATAATGGTACTAGAGGAAACACTATTATATGCACTAGGAGGGTTGGGGAGAATTACTTCTCCTGGACTCTTAAAAGTGTATGCTCCCTTACCCAAACATTGGGTGTCAATGTAATGGGCACAATGTGGATGTGGATGAATTCATGGGTTCGAAGTAAGGGGTTATTGAACTAATCGACCTCACTATGGATGAAGTCTTTTGACTCCACAACATATTGTTCATGGGTCTGTTACAGAAGGAAATAAAAACGATGGTGAATATCATCCCAAGGATTATCAGGCGTGGTCATGGCTTCCATGATGTATTCATCTGAATGGAAGATGGGTGGACTGGAGGAAGGGAGACCACTTGATGTGGAGGTACTACTTGAAGCATTTTCACGAGAGACAAGGTTCACACACACATCAACAACAAGATGGCATGAATAAATAATAGATGGCATATCTACCGATGTTGAGACCTAGGTATTCTACAAGGGAGGTTCAACTGAATGAGAATGGAGATCTTCAAAAGATTCTCCAGATGAGGATCTCATATATGATGACAGGCATAGAATAATAGTAGTGGAATTCATCATCTCGATATCAGGAGGACGAATCACAATGTGTGGTTCCTATTCTGGTTCAAAAATGGTGCTAGAACCCATGGGTAAAGAAGTGGTGGGTTCATTATGAGGGCCCTCTATTTCATGAAGTGCCTGACGAGTATCGGAAAAATCTTTGAGACGAGGAAAATGATGAGAGTAGTGGCCATAATTATTGAAAAAAGTGCATGGGTGATTTGTACCTAACAAATTATTCTTCCTAACAGGTTTAGGTAAGTCGACATGGACTTTCGAAATATTTGCGTCAGTTAAAGTATCAATGACCACATGTTAGAGAAAATTATTGGTGGCATGCCCAAAAAAATCACAAAAAACATACGGTGGAGTAGGCTTCGGAGACTTAGGTGGAGTTGGAGTTTTTTGGGGAGCCTTGTCCTTATATTCCTTCTTTTTGGCTTTCCCCCCTCACCATATGCCTTCGAAATAGGAGTGGGTTCCTGTTGAGGTTGTTGTAGAACTTAAGCAAAGAAAGGGGTCATAGCGACTAGTTGGACCTCAGTAAAAGAAGTATATGGTTTAAGTTAATCTTGTGGAGTTTTTTCTTGGGGATTGATGGACTAGACTGGGATCATAAGGATCATATTTGGTAAACTCAAGGTAGCCATGATAGGAACCGAAAATATTCTAGGTGGAGGAAATAAAAATGGTATCTGACCGAAAGGACAATGGCCTAGCGGAATGGCTCCTAGATGGTTAACGCATGGAGGAATAGTTCCTAGTTGAAAGGGAGGAGGAGAGACACTAGTAGAAGGATGAGGTCATTTAGGAGTTGATCATGATGGTTGGGTCGAGTGAACAATAGCAGGTTGCAAGGGTTTTGCAAGGGTGTTTCTTGTGAGTAGCCTGCGACGCTTGCAACATGTAAACATTGGACAAGATGGGCTGAGAAGGGGTAGGAGGTGGACCATAGTATACACCAAGAAATTTTGAATCTTTATAGACTCCTTGAGAGACATTAGTGAGAGGCAGGACCGATTGATTGTCGGTCATTAACGAGATGGTAGACTAGGGTGATGTCTGAGACTTCAAATCATAACATGTTAACTGATCGATGGTGATGATATTTCCGTTGTGGGGGAAGCACATATTATGATGAACCGTATATGCGAAAACTGACATTGCATAGGTATAGCTACGACCAAAAAGAATATTGTAATCCAAGGGGGCATTGATGACTTCTATGTCAATGCAAATAGTCTTGCCAAAAACTATTATAGGACAATTGCGATACATGCCAAGGGGCTTTGAAGGGTGATTGTCCCAAACACATAAATTGATAGTGGATGGGGACATATCTGGTGACCCGAGTTGTTTCCAAACATTAAATGCCATCACACATGTGGAGGCACCTTCGTCTATAATACACCACTAGATAGTGGTGTTTCTAATGGTGACTGGTATTTGGAAAGAAACCGATGAGGGGAGAGGCGGATGTTTTGACTTGTCAACATCAAAGATGATCAAGTGATCATATAAAGGGTCCACAATTCCCAAAGAAGATAGTATATATTTCCTTTGGGATGGGAACATCTAAAGAACTTCTAGCATTGACATGGAAGCAGGATATTTTTCCAATTAATCTACTACGTTATATATGTGGGAGACTTTGGTTGAAGAAACATTACGATGTAATGGAACTTTGGGGATCTCTGGGATGACCTCTACCTTAGGATGAGGGATCTATACAGGACCATTTGGGTTCGTGATAGACTCGGTGAAAATTTTGGTTTGGGGCTCGGCCATAGACAGATCAGGTTTCTTGTCATACTGGCGTGATCGAGTCTAGTGGTTGACTTAGGCAGTATTGACCTCATCAGAGTTCATCATGAGAATCTGGTAATCAGGGTGACCATAATGCTGAGGTGGAGGAGCATCCTAACCTTGTGGAGTTTGGAAAAAAATGTATCTTTCCTGAGGGAAAGGATTAGTGAGCACAACCAGTTGAGGTGGAGAAGTGGTCTGAGGAAACGACACCATGTAGGGTTTTTGTCCTCGAGAGGCTACTTGGGCATCCCACATTTGATGCATTAGGGGTAAAAGGGGGCAATCATGTGTGTAATATCCATATACACCACAACATGTACAATTATTATTCATATGGAGAGCCTTGTTCTGGTTGGAATGATCCCCCTGGTGCTAGGTTGTGGTATTTGCAGGATGATTCACTTGGGGTGCATTCGGTTGAGTACCTTGAATACCCTGGTTACTTTGTGATTATTGGTTCTAGTTACCTTTATCCTTATTCTTTTTCTTCAAATTGGGGGGATTGGTCATGCTCTGCTGAGCATATACTTTTCCTTGAGGATAAGGTTGTTATTGTGGCAGAGGTTGAGGAGGCATGGGAGGCAAAGGCACTGATGCTTAAGGGGCTGGAGTGCTTGGCGATGCATAAGGATACTATTAGGTCCCTATATTACTAGTGTAGTCCCTTATTGTTGTTAGTGTAGCCCCCTTATCGTTATTGTTGTACCCCAGTAACCCCCATATTGTTATTATTGTTCCTTTGCATTATTATTGTTAGGTCGGCTAGGATTATATTGTGACCCCATGGACTTCTATATATAGAAAGAGGTTTTTTCATTTGTATCATCCAAGAATTTTTCATTTATGTAATGTAAAGTAGATTTCCCCCTCGAAGTGGCTTGTTTCTAAGGTGTTGATCTCTCTTTTATTCTATTTTTGGAGCTAGTTTCATAACATTTGGTATCAAAGCTTTGGATTCTAGGGTTTCATTGCTCCAAACAGGTCATCGTGGAATTTTTTCTAAAACATTTTTTATACTAAGGTTCAGAAGATGAAATTTTTACCACGCGAAGCCGAAATCTGGAGGAACATCATGTAAAAATTTCAGATCTTGGTTCTCAAATTTTCGAAGATATGATTTGTGGAAGTTAGGCTTTTTGCAGGCTCCCAAATTTCATGTAAAAGATCTGACCTTAGGAAAATCGTCATAACTCTCTCTCTGAGCATCGGATTGGAATTCTGTAAAAGGTGGCTAAAATTAAATGGACTTTAATTTCATGTGTATCAATTTCAGAGCCGAAGGAGGAAATAGTGACATGTGGCACATGGTAAAATTTCACTCTACTCAACCAGTCCATAATAAGGTCATTGTGGGAGATTGGGCATAAATTTGGCTTGAAGCATCCAAATTAGGTCAGACCTATGGCATTTGAAAGAATATTAAAAGGGATACTACAAGACCTAATTTTAGATATTGAAGATCTGAAATAACAAAGATAATTCATTTTCAATATCGATCTCCTCAAAAGCAAGAAAAAGGTGTGTATTTTTTTCGAAGTGCATAAGTCTTGTTTGAAAAATCAGTTTGAAGTGATTCCAAGGGCATATTGAAGCATAGATATCAGTATTGGGTTCTAAATTCCCCTTAAAAATAATTCAACACCCATTAAGCTCTCATAATACTCTACTATGACTCATGAAGATGAAGAAGTGCAACATGATATATCAAAATTACAAGAGAAAGTGCACCAAATTTCACACTCACAAAGAGCAACAAAAAATGAAATGGAAGTTTTTAAGAGAGGCGTGGAAGCTAATATGGATGGTTTGAAGAAGGGCATGGAAGCTAATATGGATGGTTGAAGAAGGGCATGGAAGCTAATATGGATGGTTTGAAGAGAGGCGTGGAAGCTAAGATGGATGGTTTGAAGAATGCAATGGAAGACATGGAAGAAAAATGGAAGACATGAAGAATGATATAAAAGCATATATGGAAGGCTTGAAAAATTCGATACAAGAAATTATTCATAATGGCAAAAATATAGTAGAGGAAACTCATGATGAGAACAAAATAAATTTTAATCATGATTTCATAAACTCGAATGTGGGATGGAAGACCCACCATATTCCAAAGATCGATATGAGGAAGTTTGATGGCAAGGATCCCATGACATGGATCCTACAAATGGAGTAATATTTTGCTCTCAATAATGTGCAAAACACAGAAAATGTACAAATTGGAACTTTATATTTAGAACAAAATACATTTGTATGGTATCGATGGCTTTGCTCCTGTAAAAAAATTGTCACTTAATCAATTTTTATGAAGGAAATGATAGCACAATATGAGGATACAAAGAGAAACACCTTCTTTATCCAAGTGATAAATCTCAAACAAAAGGGTTCAGTGGTGGAGCACATTGAGGACTTCCAAAAATTGAATATAAAGGTAAATGATATTCCAGAGGAACACAGGATTGATGTCTTCATAGGGAATTTAAATGATAACATCCAACATGAGGTTCGCCTTTGGGAACGTGATTCATTGGAGAAGGCATTTAGGTTGGCAAGAAAAATTGAATGTAAAATTATGACTACAAGGAAACCTACCACTCACATCTATAAAGATGGAAGTGTTGTTATTCCTAGACTTCCATAACATACAAGGTTGACACCACAACAATTGGAAGAAAAAAGAGCAAAAGGGATTTGTTACAATTGTGATAGAAAATACACTAAAGGTCATAAGTGTGCTCAGAAGAAATTATTTTACATAAATTGTGAAGGGGAGGAAGAAAATGGACAAGAAACTTCAAAAGAAGAGGATGTACACTAGGAACCAACCCCAGAGAAAGAAGAAATGAGTCCAACCATATCATGTAATGCATTGGCAAGAATTACAACTCCTCAAAATCTCAAGATAGAAGGACATATCAATAAGAAAAAGGTAACAATGTTTATTCATTTAGGTAGTACCCATAATTTTATTCATTGTAAGGTAGCCAAGGAATTGAATTGCTTCCTATACCCAACACCAGAATGTCAATTGATGCTTGCAAATGGAGGAACTATAAATTTCTCTAGAAAATGCCATAATATCAAGCTAACCATGGGAGAACATGTATTGAATAGTCCAATGCTTCCCATTCCAATGGGAGGTACTGATGTTGTACTAGGAGTACAATGGTTACAATCTTTGGGTACAATAGCTTTTAATTTTCAAGAAATTTTCTTGATTTTTTTTTTTTTTTAAAGAAGGAAAGGAAGTCTAATTACAGGGTATCGCAAGGAAGCCAGGAAATATAATCAGCTATAATGTCCTAACAAATCTTCTGAAGAAAGAACATGGAGGCGTAATTGCATAATTATGCTCAATAGAAGTTCCAACATCAAAATAATCTATTTCTCTAGATCTCAAAATATTCATGGAGAATCATTCCAAGGTGTTTGAAACTCCTAAAGGACTCCCACCTATTCGTGATCATGATCATGCTATTCATTTGATTCCAGGAAGTGTTCCTCCAAACATCAGGCCTTACAAATATCCTTATGTCCAAAAGAGCGAAAATTAATGTATGATTACAGAAATGTTAGAGGTTGGTATAATTTAACCCAGAAAAGGTTCTTTCTCTTCTCGAGTAGTATTGGTGCACATGAAGGATGGATCATGGCACATGTGTCCGGATTATAAGGAGCTCAATAAGCTCACTATTAAAGATAAATTTCCCATTCCTGTGATTGAAGATTGTTGGATGAATTACATGGAGAAATTTATTTTTACCAAGTTGGATGTTCATTCATGATATCATCAAATTAGAATGAAGACTGAAGATATTCCAAAAACAAAATTTCAAACTCATGAGGGTTATTATGAATTTTTGGTCATGCATTTTGGCCTTACAAGTGCACCTTCTACATTTCAAGGGTTGATGAATTCTATTTTCAAACCCTTCCTTAGAAAATTTGGGTTAATATTTTTTGATGATATACTAATCTACAGTAGGTCTTGGAAGGATCATGTTCAACATGTTGACAGGGTGCTCAAACTATTAGAGGAGAAAAAATTATATGCAAAAACCTCCAAATGTTTCTTTGGAGTACAAGAGGTGGAATATCTGGGTCATATTGTATCTCACGAGGGTGTTAAGATAGACCATAACAAAATTAAATCCATTAATGAATGGAAATTCCCCACAACCATAAAGAAGTTGCGAGGATTTTTCGAGTTAACGGGGTATTATTGCAAGTTTGTTAAGAATTATGGGAGAATAGTTGCACCTCTAAAAACATTATTTAAGAAAGATGAATTTTCATGGAATTTTGAAGCAACTAAGACCTTTGAACATCTTAAAGAAGCAATGTTCCCAACACTGGTCTTAGCTACACCAGACTTCACAAAAACATTTATTGTGGAATGTGATGCCTTAGGAAATGGAATTTGTGTTGTTTTAATGCAAGAAGGAAGACCCATTTCTTTTGAAAATTATCAAATCAAAGGAAAATATTTATAGAAAGTTATTTATGAGAAGGAAATGTTGGAAATACTACATGCACTAAGGAAATGGCGACCTTACCTAATGGGAAGACACTTCAAGGTAAAAAATGATCATGATAGTCTTAAACACTTTTTGGAACAAAGATTATCTTCAGAAGAGCAGCAAAAATGGGTCACAAATATTTTGGGTTATCACTTTGAAATCATCTACAAAAAGGGAAGCTAAATTTTGTTGCAGATGCACTCTCAAGAAAGGATGAAGAGGTGGAAGCATTTCTTTTTGCCATTTCTATTATCAAACTAGATTGGATAACAAAAGCAAGGGATGAATGGAAGAAGGATGAAGAAGTGTGGACACTCATTCAAAAGTTGCAGCAAGATCCTAGTACATATGATACATTTAGTTGGAAAAATTATTCCCTTTGGTACAAAGATCAATTATATCTTTGTAATAATTCCCAACTAAAAAAAAAGATTCTTTTGGAATTGCACACTTCTCCTTTAGGAGGACACTTGGGATTTTTAAAAACTTACCATAGGGTGAAGAAAGAATTTTTTTTGCATGGCCTTAAATCTGATATTCAAAATTTTGTGGCAGAATGTTTAGTTTGCCAGAAAAATAAAGTTGAGATAATTAAGACCCTGGTCTTATACAACCTTTATCCATTCCAAGTCAAAGTTGGGAGGATATTTCAATGGATTTTATCACAGGTTTACCTAAGTCCAAAGGAAATAGTATCATCATGGTGGTAATTGATAGACTTACCAAGTATGCACACTTTTGTGCATTATCTCATCCATTTAAAGCAAGTACAATTGCTACTGCATTTATGGAAACAATTCAAAAGCTACATGGAAACCCAAAGATTATGGTAAGCGGTAGAGATCCCATTTTTACTGGAAATTTTTGAACGAAATTATTTTCTTGTTTGGGTACTCAACTAGCTCATAGCTTATCTTATCATCCTCAATCCGATGGTCAAACTGAGATAGTGAACAAATGTTTGGAAGGATATATTCATTTTTGTGTATCTAATAAAAAAACACTTTGGGTCAAGCGGTTACATCTAGCTAAATGGTGGTATAACACTTCCTTCCATACTGCAGCAAAAATGACCCCATTTATGGCACTTTATGGATATCATCCACTGTCCATCACATCATCTTTAAGAGAAAATTCTAAGGTTCAAGAAGTGGAATATCACATCGAGCATCAACAATAAGTTCTCTAACTCTTAAAGGATAACCTAATTTTGGCACAAAATTGAATGAAAAAACAGGCAGATAAAAATCGCAACAAGAGAATTTTTGATGTAGGAGACTAGGTATTTTTACGGCTACAACCATACAAACAAATGTCCCTCAAGCAAGCTAAGAAGGATAATAAAGCATCGCCAAAGTACTATGGTCCTTACAAGGTGTTTCAAACAATTGGTACTATGGCATACAAATTGGAGCTTCCTGCTTCTTCGCGAGTGCATCCAGTTTTTTATGTTTCATGCTTAAAGAAGGTTATAGGTGACAAAATCCAGTTCAAACAATATTGCCAGAACTTGATGAGGAAGGAAAAATCATATTGGAACCTGAAGCAGTCACGGAAACAATAACTCGAAAGCTACGAAAGCGATCAATTTCAGAGTATCTCATCAAGTTGAAGACCTTACCCACTGAAGATTCTACATGGGAGGATGAGAATTTTATATAGAATCATCCAGAGATACTCAAGCGTTGAGGATAATACTTTTTTGAAGGAGAGGGGCATGTTAATTCCCTATATTACTAGTGTAGTCCCTTATTGCTGTTAGTGTAGCCCCCTTATTGTTATTGTTGTACCCCTGTAACCCCCATATTGTTATTATTGTTCCCTTACATTAATATTGTTAGGTTGGCTAGGATTATATTGTGACCCCATGGACTCCTATATATAAGGAGGTTTTATTATTTATATCATCCAATAATTGTTCATTTATGTAATGTAAAGGAGGTTTCCCCATCGAAGTGGCTTATTTATAAGGCATTGATATCTCTTTTCTTCTATTTTTAGAGTTTGTTTAATAATAGATACAAAGGGGATGGGGAAAAAATTTGGTTAATAGGCCGAGAAACAATTGGCCCTGACATCTATTGATGTGGTTGGGAAAATACATAAGACATGCTTGGATTGGGATACAAGTTGCCTGCAGGAGGGGGATAAGTGTTGGAGGAGCTGGTCCCCGAAGTAGGCTGACCATAACTTGTCTGAGTAGAAGCATATGGTGATGGGTGTGAAAGGGATCCAATGATACCATTGGTGACATGATATGCCTCTGGTGCATTGGCACCACTAGGTCCAAGGAGTTCTAGTAAAATGGCATAAACATAACCTGATTGGGCATAAATCAAGTCATATTTTAAGGCTATCTGGAGATATTCTTCCACAGTCCGAGGAAAGTGAGATGCGACATCGTTTCCTATAGGGGCTAAGAGCATTCTAAGAAACCGATCCATATAGACATGGTCATCGAATGCAAAAGCTCTACACATGCTCCTTCTTCTATACCATTCTTGTACATGATCAGAAATGAAAGTGGAAGAAGTTGGATGAAATGAAGTCAAGAGTTCCGTTTCAGTGTCATAATGGAGAGGTAACTGAAAATATGATAAGAAAGCTTTGGCAAGAGTCGAAAAAAGTGGAATGAGAGGCATAAGGTTGGTTTACATACCACTTTGTCACAGCTCCAGTAAGTGTGCATTGGAATAAAGAAAGATGAATGGAGTCATCGGAAATGGAATTAGAGGAACACCACATGTGAAATGAGAAAACATGATTAGTGGGGTATTCTCAAGGATTTCCCTCAAACTTAGGAATGTCTGAAGGAATTTTAGTAGGCATAACTGGAAAACTTGGATCATGGAGAAGGGGATCATTGATAAGTTGATTAAAATGTGGGAGATTCAAAACAGCCATAAAGGGTATCAATGGAGTAGGAGTGACAGTACCGGTTGAGGTTCCACTAATGGTATTACCCGAGGTAGGACCTGAGGTACCACCTTGGTTTCCCACACCTACATTGGTGCTTGACATGGTGAAAATATGAGGTGGAGAAGACACAGAATCTAAGGAATCAATAGACTCAAAGTCAAAAGGACTTGATGGAGGACTCAGAGGATTAACTCGCACTCGACGAGGATGAGTAATATGTCTTAATGGGAATTGAGGATGAAGACCTCGAATTTTCCATGAAAAACGCCTCGGTGGTGCAATTATGTCAAGAAAAAGATAACAATAAAGGACTGAAGGATGATAGGAAAAATCAGAGTAACAAAAAAAAAATAAACACTCAGTGCAGTGGTGCCAAGTGCAAACAAACTATATAATGATGCTACTCTAGCACAAACAAAACCGTCCTATCAAAATAAAAATGAAATCTAGCCTAAAGTTTATCTAATTCCTCAAATAATAATAAATGTACTATTTTAGATGGCCTTTCCAAGAGAAAGGCAGGGTAGATAACTAACGGCATCCCACAACCAGTCCTATAAGGTGTTTTACTAATATTTGTCACTACAATTACCTTCATCCCACGGGGGTGGTCGAGTTTTGAGCTTCTTGGTAAATGAGACAACGCACAAAATTCCCTACCACGAGTTGGGTAGTTCTGAGTAGAACCACTCACATGATGTCCTGGCCTAACCCCATCTGAATCGGGTTTCTAACGTGCTTCGAGTTTGACCATGGGATGGTGAAGGATTTTTATTTCCCTAAAAAATCAACTTTTTATGTATCAATGTAAATGATCAATGGGTGTTATTGTAAGCCTATCCCATCGATCCTACACCTAACTACACAGATTATTTTTCCATGCTGCCCAAGTGGGCTTAATATATCCGTGTTATATTATTAAGTGTGGTGTTTAAAGTCTTAACTTGGCGGTGTAAACCAAGTTCACGTTCGCTTAAGGTGTGTATGTGTGTGAAAAAATGTGTTTAGTGGATGAGTAAATTAAGCATGTTTTGTGATTCCATATGTTGTTGAAATAAATGCTAAAATACTATAAATAATATTGAAATATGACACAAATAAACAGCAAATCAAGCAAAAACCCCACCCAAAGAAGGCTCTCAAACAACTAGGAAAAAATAGGCAAATAAGCTACTCAAAACACATGAACAGGGCCTACAATATATAATGTCTATGGGACTAGGATTTAAGGCTCTATGCTGCTGAAAATGGTGCATACTAACAATAAAGAACAAAGGTGATATTTTCAGCAATGGATAGGTAAGAAGCTCAACAAACCAAGGATACTCAAGGGGATCCTAGGGGGAAAGGAAATAAAAAACTCAAAATGGAGTTACGAAGGCTTAAAAACCTATCCAAAGGGGTTGTAATAAAATGGATCAGACCCTGAAACAATGGTTGAAAGTACTAAAAACTCTAGACTCCTTACTCATTTGATCCCTTCCTAGAAAGGTGTAAGTATACTAGAAACCCTAGGTGGCCTGTTTCTACCTCAAAGAGACAAACTAAGCAGATCGAGACCTAAGGAGGGTTGAAAGAGAGGTCAAAAAACCCAAAATAGTACTCTCGGAAATCCTTGAAAAAAAAAAAATCTCGGAAAAAACTGAAAATGCAGTTTCTGACCTGTTTTTGAAGGGAAAAGTAGTTTTTGGATCAATAAGTGATTCTTGGACCTCCAAAATGTACTTTTGGGGCCCAAGATCAATAAGTGATTCTTGGACCTCCAAAATGCACTTTTGGGGCCCAATAGTGTGATTTTCTCTCTGCGGCTCTTGAATGACGGGTTTAGGAAGATGTTGTCATCTCTTGTTCGGTTAGTACCTGTGTCGTGCATAAAACACAAGAAAACCACTAGTAACTAGAAATTTGATAGAATAATGGAGAGAAATATATAAATAGAAAAAAAAGAAGCTAAAACTCGCTACATAAAACCTTGAAATTTCGGAAGCAAAATTCACCCAGGAAACTGAATTTTTTATCCCAGTGGAGTCGTCATTTATTAGTATGAAATATTTTAGAATATGTACCAAAAATACCTTATTTAATTCATGAGTGACTAGTGACCCTAATAACAAGTGTGGTTGCTCACACTTCACATCTGCAACAAATATGTGAGAAAACATGCAAAATAAATGGATGTATGCAAAATCATAAACAACAGATTTAAATTTGATGTAAAATTAAATCTTGAAAAATATTTTAAAATAAAATAATTATATTAATACACCTCACGAAGGATATTTACAAAAGGCGTAAGTCCCCTTTAATTGGATGGTTCCTTTGATGTCCTCGTCGCTTCATAATTTAGATATTCCTCTATCTTAATGTGTGAAATCCAGAGAACATAGAACTCGAAAATGAGAGCTCGAATAGTATGTGACTATAATGGGGACGATGATAGTGATTATGGTAAGGAATAGGAGGAAAAACCCTCTTATTTATAACAAAATATTGGGTTCCTTTCGAAAATGGAGAGTAATAAAATATTATTGACCACAATCTAGAACTTAACCGCTTGGAATATTTTGTTATATTTTTTGGAGAGGGAAAAGATATTTAAATTGGTTAAATAACATTATTTAGAAATAATAAACAAACAAATGATTTATTTATTATTTCAAATATTTGGTTAAGGAATAATAAAAAAATAATGATTTATTTAATCATTCCTGGGTGATTTTGTTAAATTTAAAAAATAATATTAACTAAATAATGATTTAATTAATTATTCTTAGAGAAAAATCAAATAAATAATGATTTATTTAATGATTCCTCATGGGGTTTCTAGTTTAAGAAGAAACAATTTAATAAAATATGGTTTATCAAATTATTTCCTATAGTGAAAGCAATTTTACTATAGTAAAATTGGTCTTACATGGTGTATTTCAATCCACCTAGTTAGGAATGGCTAGGTGATCATTTTTTGGTGATAACATACTTTATTTATGGTTAATGTTTTTTTTTTTATAAATACCACATGTCAACTATATATTAAACATGGAATGAATTACACATCTCCTTACTACTCGGGTGTAAAATTATATTATTAGTCATTGTCTTGCAATAGATTTTCCTCTTGATCAGTATTAGTTTAGCATTGACCAATACAACTTATAATGTTTAGCTTTGGAAAACAAATATCAATTTTTCAATATTATTGTAAACAATATTTTTAAAATATTTGATTAGACCATAAACTTGAAGGTTGTATTGTAGCTTTTGTGTCATGTGATAACTGCCTCATATTTTTTTGCCATTATTTTTGGATGCAGTTGCAGTATTTATGCCATGATTCTTATATATTTGTGGAGTGAGTTTTAATTGTTAAGCTTTGTAATAAAGCCAACCAAAATTAAAATCTTTGAAAATTGAAGCAAATATTTGCATAAAAAATGGATAGTAACAAGATGTAAATAAATATACTTACAAAGAGTTACTACACACTATTATTTAGATTATATGTGCTTTAGCATGTTTTTAAGTAGGAGTAAAAATGTAAATATGCATACCTACTAGTGGTTACTACTTATCAAAATTTATGCAACTCGTTGACAATTAATTTTTCATTTTTTATGAAACATAATTTAGACTTAAATGGGAGGGACTAAGTTGTGATTTCTCTCCATGAAAAAAGAAATTTATTTTTTGGGTTATCCCACAACCAACGTAACTACTTGGAATAATTTCAGGTTAGAGTACGGTCGTTTTTATCTACTAGGGAGAGAACATGCATGTTAAACATTGCTTTCAGATTTTGTGCTTATTGAATTAGAGGCTTTCTCATTGCAAAAGTTGTTGACATATTCCAGAAGAACTATCTCAAAAAAATATGAATTACACAAGTTTGAACATAATATTATTATATGTTTTTATATTATTACATGTTTTTTTCATTGATTGAAAAATATTCGCATTCAATTTCTTTGAATAGAGATGGCTAACATGTTTATGGAATGTAGATTATCAACCCAACATGTAGTCTCCCATTTTATCCTCACATCGAAAAATATAGGAAAAAAATTATTCTACTCCATGAGCTCTAATTCCAAAGATGGTTAATCATTTTTTGTGTTGCTTCCATAAATGCTATCAGCAACTAGTTTTTATTCCTATTTTGACATTTAGCCACTTACTAAGTTGTTGTTACCATAATTGAGTGAAGTTTTACAAACAAATTTAATTAATTAATTAATTTTAATTAATATTATATTTTTTTTCCTGTTCTTAATATTAAATGGTTGTTATATAAACTAGTATAACCACATTAAAAATATTGGTGGTTGATATCACTGAATGCTTCATAAATAGACCAAAAAAAACTATTGCAACAAGAAGAATGCCTTACTAATGCACACATTTACTTGATTAACCATGTATAAAAAGGTTATGGGTCAACTTTAACTTGAGAAAAAAAGAATTACACATCTTATGAAGAATGCCGTACTAACACACACATTTACTTGATTAACCATGTATAAAAAGGTTATGGGTCAACTTTAACTTGAGAAAAAAAGAATTACACATCTTATTGTAAAATGCACCATTTTTCTAAATAAAATTTGCTTATTTATAAAATAATCTCAAATCCATAAGAAATTTGTGGGTGGAAAGGCAAGTGGCATATACTTTTTTAAATTTATTCAAAATAATTTTGCTAAATAAAATAAATTTATTAAAAGAAATGGACCATTTTGCTAAATAAATTTTTTATATATATAAATGAATGTTATAAATAACAATGATGAACTTATCATGGAGGAACTTATTAGAATTGGAATAATCTCAAATCCCTAGAAAATTGGCGGACTGAGAGCCAAGTGGCACAAATCTAATTTTTAAAATTTATTAAAAGTCAATGCAACTTAACAAAATCTATAACACACTACAACTATTGATAAGCATTCAGACTAATGGTATGCTAAGCATATTCCCTTGAGAATCAAGCTAGGCCTTGAATTAAAAAAAAATGTCAACAGATCCTCATCCACCTTAAGTTGAAATAAAAAGCCTTTATCAATAAAATTGCTTAATTGTTATTAGTGAATATTATTTTGTTAATTAATAATAATTAATATTACTATTATGATATATTATTTTTCTATCCATATATATATGCATTTTTATATACACAATTATTTAGTTGCATGTAGTTCTTGTTTTATATTGTATATGCCTTACTCTCCCCATATTAAAAAATAGAAAGCAAATATAAGTTTTTCCACTTTCTATTACATTATCTCTCTATAAAGATGATGGAAAATTAAGATAAATATTAAAGTATTTTATTTATAAAAAACATTGTAGTATTTTTTTTAATTTGTTAAAAACTATTATTTTATTATTTTTAACTATAATTTTATAAACATTTTCCAGTTATCTAGTTTCCTAACACCTATCAAAACAAAAGTCATGAAATATATATTATTTATCAACTTAGATCTTAAAACATAATTTTTAAACATTACAAAGAATCACATTTCTTAATTTATTAAAATTTCAATAATATAATATAAAAACATTAATAAACAACCAAAAATAAATAAAAAATAAAACACACATCAATAAATTTAATAATAACTCTCTTATATACAATTTAAACTAATTTAATAATAACTCTTTTATATAAAAAATTAAAATAATTAATATACCTGAAATTAATTTAATTTTTATTTAAATTTTAATAAAATATTATTATATCATATTAAATAATAATAAGAACACTTCAACATTATTTTTATATAAAAAATATTAATGCTATGATCCATATCCTACCTTTACACCAATCTGTCAAACATCCCAACAATATGAATACAAGTATTATGAGATATAAACAACCATTAAATTATATAACAAACAACATTAACAACATCATTATCACAGTAATACAGCTTCAACCCTCCTGAATAATGCATTAATCCTCCTGAATAATGCATTAATGATCAACGATTTCCATCTCTCCAAACTTGTGACGAAGAACGATTTGATTTTCATGACCAACCATTCTTTTCATCCTCTAAACGTGACTGAAAATCTCGCTATGGACTGTTCTGAACACAAGTTTATATGAATTGGTGTCAACAATTCTTGGTATTTCCATCACAGGGGTATATATATTAGTGTATTAGGGAGTTAGTGTGACTTTTTGCATTTTTCAGTAGAATCTGGTGAAAAAATTGAGATTGAATTGAGATTGAAGGTTGATTTTTGTTATTTAAATTATTTTTTTATTATATATAGAGATTCAGTATTTTAAAAAATTCTGAGAGCATTTAAATTGTATAAGGTTACTCATCAAATTTCTGTTTGCAATAAATTTCTACCAAATTTTAAAGAAATTAGACCAAAAAAATCTATCATTTTTTTTTCAAAAAAATAAGCATTAAATATACCTATACCTTTTTCAAACTAGTATTTGAGTAATTCCCTCACATGGTTTCTATTAGATTCAAACTAGTATTTGAGTAATTCCCTCACATGGTTTCTATTAGATATTCTTTAAGCTCGGAACATTTACCGAAAAAGCTTCTATCCCGGTTCAGTGAAGCTATGATGAAGCGTTCTAACAATAAGTTTACGTGAATCTATGAAAAAAATATAATGGTAATACCCCTCACATGGTATATATTACAGAGAAACTCTGGCCGAATGAAAAATAAAATTAAATACTGATTCTAAAACTTCGATGTTTCTATTTTATTACTTTTTTGGTAATTAATTTGTAATGCCAGTTATTGTCAGTTTGGTACTAGCTACCTCCACCAATAACATGTACTTACTATTCTTAGAAAGATAAGGAACTTATAAACAAACATGTCATAACACTTGACAGGTTCTTCTTATTTCAATAAATCAAGATAGATAAGGACCTTACAAACAAACATATCTTATGACAGGTTCTTCTTTCAATAGTAAGATTAGAAAAGGACTTTACAAACAAAAATGTCATAACACTTGATAGGTTCTTCTTATTTCAATAGTAGGATTAGATAAGGACCTTACAAACAAACACATGTCATATCAAGTTCTTCTTATTTCAAGTTGCATTTTAAGATTATTGATTTTAAAAATTAATAATTAATAAATAACAATCAGGTTAAAGTTAAAACCATTGATTTTGAATAGAATATAATAGATAAAGATGTGGTGAAAGTTATAACAATTGATTTAACAACCAGGTGGTTAAAGTTAAAAAAATTCTCTCGGATGCGGGTGAGGAGGACAGATCTTAATTCGATGGGACAGGTGTGTGGCATGGCATGGAGACACCTGCCCACCAAAAATGTGGTTAGCGTTTGGCATTTAACTCTGGCTGCAAATTGTTCAACTGCATTTACTCCCAACGATGTTTGCAATCCCGACTCCACTCCTCTGTGCGATCTCGCGTGTGACGATATGCATTGGCATTCGACTCTTATTAATGGAGGTTTAATGCCGAGTGTTTTACATTGCATGGTCATTTGGATTGGAATTATGGTGAGTTGCTCTGGCTCTGATAACGCTCCTCTACCGAAGAAACAATGGTGCTCCCTGGATGCAGGGCTCCCCAGTGTGAGAACGGTTACAGGCAAACGTAGCCCACTGAGTTGCTGTCTGGACCTTGGAGAGAATTTCCACTTCTCACATTCGGGGCTCTGTATGTTTTCTTCGGTCTCTCTGCACTCTCATTTGCTTCAGGCCTCTGTCAGTCCTGCTCTTCCATCGCTTCTTGGGCCTTCTGTCAAGACCGTGCCTATGCGTCGCCTTCGTCAAAGGATGAAGTGCCATAGTGGAAGCACCAGACGCCAACCTCGGCGCTCTCCCTCCACCTCCAACACCTCCCCAGATTCGTCCTCACGCTCGAGCTACTATATCAGAAATAGGAGGGGTTGCTTGCTTCGCTCTGGCCAACGCCTGGGCTCCCCGGAGCCTCCAAATCTCTCTGCACGGCCTCGCTCATCGCCTCAAACGGCGCACTTTTCTTTAAACTGCTCACTCAATTGCCCTCGGGTCACGGCCTCTATTACAGTGGTCTTCCGCGAAGAGCCCTAGGTGGACGCTCCTAGTTCGAACCTGGTGGGCATGTGCAAAGCTGATGACCAGACCTTGGAACAACCGACAGGGTTGGTGCATTCTTCGAGCAAGGTAATGCAAGGTCAAGCGAGCGGGAATCAGGATGTGGAAATGGCGCAAGGAGATCCTGGGCAAGTGAGCGAGGCTCATGACGAGATTATGGTGCAAGGAGCTCCGCCACCCTCCAAGCAGGTGGTCACTTCCATCACGGACTTGTTCATGAAAGACGGCAACCCGGATGCACTCTGGTGCAGAGTGGTGGAAGAACCACCTGATGAGTAGTCGCTCCTTCTTGGTTTGGTTTTCCTATTTAGTTTTGGCCCATACTCTCGGGCTTGTTTTTGAGTATTTTGCAGTCTCAGTTCATAGCTCAGTTTTTGATAGCTCAGTTTTTGAGTATTTTGTAGTATCAGTTCATAAACATCATTCTATGATACCATTGCGTGGGAAACATTTAGAAAACTACTCAAGGCTGGTTTCCCTCTATGAAGGCAGTCTTTCTCTCTGGTTTTTTGTCAAGATTGCCACATTACTGGGCAAAGATTAGGCTTCCGCCCATTGTACATTATTTTCTTTGTTAATAGATTACCTTAACTTAGAAAAAAAAAGTTAAAACAATTCATTTGAAATATAATTTAATTTAATGGATAACAATACCGTCAAGGTTTAAATAATTCATCTCTCCCTGGATTTATTAAAGTAAAATAATTTGCAATCTAATTAAGGTCAATTGAGAATGCTTTTTCAATATTTGATTAATAAAATAATATATTCATAATATTTTATAATTTTTCTAAAGTGAAGAATATATTGTATATATTTTAAAATTCATAAAGCTTTATAAATTATTGTAAAATTAATTTTAAAAAACCAATATATAAAGTAAAAAAAAAAAAAAAAAAGCAAATTCAAATCTGAAATACTTTATAATTTTAGAGGTGCAGGAATATTAATTGAAATACTATATTAGATATTATTTTTTGGATTCAACTGCTTTAAGTAAGTCATTCATCTATGACCATTTCCATGAGAGGTAATCCTAAGAGACTATTTCTCATGATTTTTGAATAATTCACTTAGCACTCATTGCATAAGATGATGCTCACAAAGGTGAAGAAGTAAAATTGAAACTAGTGAAATGAATCACATAGTGTTAATGCACTGCTCAAACCCCTCAATACTTGAAATACTACAATTCTAGGACTGCTCCAATGCTTATTGTGAAAACTTTAACCAGAAATATTAATAGATAAGAAATTTTTTTTAACTCTATTTGAATGTCAAATTCTCTCTGATAAGCAATGTATCACATATACTCCTATTTATAGAATTCTAGCTCCAAAAATATTAGTTATTTATGAAATTATAGCTCCAGATATATTAGCTACAGTCAAGTTCCATCTCTAAAATCCATCTTTAAGAGCCAATTAATAAAGCAAATACTAAAATCAAACTGATAACATACACTGCCCCTGCATTAATCATTAATGAAACTATAGCTACATAAATATTAGCTACCATCAAATTCCATCACTGACTGCCAGTTAATGTCTCTCAAATAATTTGTTAATGGCTCTCAAATAATTTATGCATAACGCATGCTCACATACTCACGCTATCTTCCACCACGATCTATTCAAAACAATTTTATTCACTTCTTAATCATTAAAGCCGTTGTCAAAGTTCCGGTACAACAGGCATTTTGCCCTCTTATTGTGTTGTACATCACCATTATGCTGTGCATGAGAATTTTAAAATCAGGGTGACAGGCAATCGCCCCCTCACAGCAACAAAACAGTTCCGACAATGGCAGCGAACCCAATAAATATTTAAATCAAGGCACTCGAATACCCGACAATAATTCCAGATTCGCTCAGCCCTTTGAACCCTGATGATTGCGCCGATTGAATGTTGTCACCTTAATTGCTGCCAAGTCCGTATTACGGCACTGCAAAAATTCGAGTTGTCCAGAGCTATGGCCGACAGGGCAGGCGGCCACAGCAACTGTTGATGCCCTTCTTTTCCTTACAAAACACACAACGAAGCCCAATCATTTCACCAATTCTGCTGTCGTCGAGAAGGCAATCTCGACAGCGCGCGCCTTTTGTTTCTGCAATGTCGTTTCGTCGGTCATTGCAATAATTACAACGTGGGTTCGCAAAAATTGGACATTAAATACCGATTAAGGGTTTCCAGAACCGATTGAAATCGACTTAGGGTTTTTTCATTGAGGGCGACTTAGGGTTTAGGGTTTCATTGTGGCTTCGAGACGAAATCATGAGAAAACCCTCAGAAGCCACGCTATGGACACTAGTGGTGATTGTCAGTTTATTGTGGGTCGAAATGGACCTTGGAGTTTATTGCTCTAGGGCATCGATGAGGATCGATCCAGTAAGTGTCAGAGGCGCTCAAAAACTCGAAGTTGCAGAGATCCCTTCAGCGAATTCAGTGGCGATTGAAAGGATTTATAATGCCAAGTGTGGTTTAGCATGTGCGTCTGCACCAGTTTATGAGGCCATGTTGCCGAAGGCTCAAGTCACGCCCTCGGGGCCGAGCAGACGAAGAAATGCAGTCCATGTAGCTCGACATGACTAGGCCAAACAGTTGGAATTGGGTTTCAGAACAACAGTTGGAATAGGGTTTATATCTTGTGCTATTTATGGGAGAGGTAAGATATTTTATTGGAGTTGTCTAAGGAAGGGGAAGGAATCGCCAGGAAGGTTAAAATTGGTTCTGAATCAGGGCACATTTTTCTTAAGAAATCTTGTAGTTGTAGTGTTTGAATCATGTTTTTGATGGTGAAATGGATTCAGTGCCATCAGAAACTTTTAGGGCACCCAAAATATTGAAGTTTGATAGCTATAACCTGGATTTACAAAAATCCCTGCCAGATTTTCTTAAAATCTTACTAAATTTCCATGATTTTCAGAGCAAGAAAAGAAGTCTAATTAGACTAGAGCTATTTTATCAGTTGGATTTTGTACTTGCTTAAATTCAACTAGTGATATATACTCAAACTAGTGATATATACTCAAACTAGTGATAGTATATTTTATTAGTTGGATTTTGTACTGGCCTAGTTGGAATATACTAGTGGCATATATTGCCAGACTCATTAATGAACTCATTAATGGATACATGGCATGTACAGCCAGGCTCATATACTACCAAGTTTATTAATATATTGATAGCATATGTCATCAGTTGGACTTAGATTTTGTACTTGCTTAAATCTAACTCATGGCATATACTGAACATCTAGTTAATGGATAAATAACACAGTATATTGATAGCAGTTGGACTAGGGTTTCAGAACAGATTTAAAGAGTTGGACTAGGGTTTCAGAACAGATTTAAAGATCTCCACCGATGGAGCAAAAAACACAAGAAGAAGAATCGATACCCATATTTTACAGGTGATTTTCAAGCGTGTTGTCTCCATTGAAGCGCATGCAGGAAGACTAGATCTGGAATTGACAATCATCAGACGAAGGTTTTTCCTATACACTTCGAAGGGTAAGATTCAAAAACCTAATTCTCGATCTATTCAGGTCAGGTCAGCAGATATTACAGCAAGTGCAGAATATACGATGCCAGGATAGTGATACAAGAAATAAAAATTGTATTCAAGTAACAAAACAATTTTGTTGCACGAATCGTTGCTGAGTAGATTAGATGCGGAGCAATATGCAGCTTGTATAGTTGCAGGAGCCATCCTGCCCGGCTCGGCCGGAGAAATTAAAAGGATAATATAAATTTATATGTTATTTTTTACATTGGAATGCATTATACTTTGTCAACAGACTATGTTATTTTGTCTGTGATTAATCTGAATAATTCAATTTGAAGCGGGTTATCATTCTCATATGGTATGCTTCATTATATTATTTTTTTCTTCATTATAATATGAAATAATTGAATTGATCACGCATCATCAGGGCTCTCAATCTTGTTTTGGGAGCCAGGTCGCGGATTCACTGGCATTATCTTGCAGATTTTAACTTTCTTCACTTTACACTAGAATTTCACAAACATGTGCAAGAGTTGCATGAGGGAAGCTAAAACAATCAGAGTTGACATCAAAATCCTCCTTTTTACCAATAAAAATAGACATAGGCATGGTAGAATTAGAATCATTGGCATGGGGAGAAAGAATTAATAGTATAATGACCAAGTTTGGATTTTGGATTTTATATATATATATATATATATGAATGAGATCAGAATAATATTATGAAGTAAAGTGAATTATATTTATGGTTATTAGTATCATGAAAGGTAAGATTGGATTTTCAAAAAAATGTATATTTAATGGTTTGAAATGATATTATAATAACAATATTGAAATTGTTATAATTATAACAGAAAGATTTTTTTATACGTTATTATGGATCACAGAAGCCAATTATCAAATATTGAAATTGTTTGAAATGAGATCATAATAACAATATTGAAAATAAACATAATAACAGTATTGAAAGTGAATTATATTTTGATATGAGTTGCTAAATTTTAATAATGTTTAGATTCATGTAGTTTTTTAAAATTATAATTTATATTATTTGATTATTATTTTTTTAAATATTCAAATTAACTCGGATTTGAAAGATTAAAAAAAATGTTAAAAATAAATTTTGCAATTATATTGGATATAAGTTAATGTTTTTATCTATTCTCAAAAACTCTTTTTCAAACTAATGAAATTAATTAAATTAAATATATTTGAAAATCATGTGCTTCAGTTAGAGTGACAATCTATAATATTGAAAAGAATATTGTATAATATGTTATATTTCTAAAACTTAAATAGGTTAAAGAAAAATTAACATTAACATGAGTTTTAAATTAAATATATTTGAAAATTGAATAATATGTTATATTTCTAAAATTTAAATAGGTTAAGGAAAAATTAACATTAACATGTGTTGATTAAATTAAATATATTTGAAAATTGTATAATTCAATTAAAGTTATAATCTACAATATTTAAAAGAATATTGAATAATATCTTATATTTCTAAAATTTATATATGTTAAAGAAAAATTAACATAAACATTATATACTTTTTTAGACTATTGGAATTTATTTATATTAAATATATTTAAAAATTGTGTAGTTCAATTAAAGTAACATTATAATATTTAAAAGAATATTGAATAATGTGTTACATGTCCAAAATATATATATGTTAAAGAAAAATTAGCATGTCCATTATTTATATACAATCTTTCTAAATAAGAAGGGATAAAGCAATATGATCTTACAAATGATAAATAAATTCCTTTGAAGGAATCTACATTGAGTGATATAAAAACCATTAAAGAGTAGGTTTAAATTTTAGCAATGTGCAGTGTCAATCTTTTTTTCTTTGGGAAACCAAATTCATTGAGACTAATGACATAATGGAACACACATTTCATGTTGATTTGGCTCAAATTTTGACAATCTCAAAGAAGAATTCTCAAAGATATGAGACGCACATGTTCATCTTACAAAGCATTCCTTGCATGGATTAAAATTGGATTTGAACAAATAATATTTTTAAAACAAAAATAGAATATGAACTTAAGAAACAAAGAAGGTAGCAATAGAAAGAATAATTAAACTTTGAAAAATAGCACTTTATCACATTCTCTCAAATAAAGCTAGTTATTAAAAAAAATCTCTTATAATATTAAGAATTAAAACCACGGTTTGACCTTAAAAAAACCAAAAAAAAAAAATCTTAGTCAACTAGCCTTAAAGTGCGTTAGGATTGTCTTGAATTCCAAGTTAGCATAAGAAAGTTTCATCAAATTGACGCTTTCAATTTTTCAAATAAATAAGTGCTTTTGCTTTACTAAAAAATATTGATAATGATTAAATATAATCTTAGTAACAATATTTTTAGGCAAAACCATATCAACATTAGTAGACTAAACCAATAAACATAATTTGTTGATGAATATACTTCATAATTTTAAATATTGGTCATGAAACTTAAATGTGTAAGCCATACAATTTATTGGAAATTTGCATAAGAGACTTAAAAAAATGTTAGACATATAAATAAGATAGATATCCTAAAGTGATTGATGAAGTAATTGTTACGCCATTTTTTGGTCATCTAACCTATTATCATTAAATGGACCCAAGTACACCATGTAAGACCAATTTTACCCTAAGTAAAATTGCTTTCGCTATGTAAAATAACTTAATAAAACACATTTATTAGGTTGTTTATAGTCCAAATAGGAAACCCCAAAAGGAAATATTAAACAAATATTTATCTGTTTAATTTTCCTCATGGAATAATTAATTAAACAATAATTTAATTATTATTCCAAGTTATATTTAACCCAAAACAAGAAATTAATTAGATAAATCCTTATTTATTTTATTATTTTCTAGGAATAATTATTTAAATCCTATTTAAATAATATTCCTTGTTAAATATGACTAAATCATTATAAATAGTTAAATAAATCATTATTTATTTAATTATCATTCAACCACTTCCTTAAAATAATAAATAAACCATTTATTTATTTATTATTTACAAATAAAGAGATTTGACCCAAGTCAAATGCCTTTTCCCTCCAACAAATATAATAAAATATTCCGTAAAAGGTGGATCTAGATTTGGTTAATATTATTTTAATCATACACCAAGATCTAGAATGACCTAATATTTTGTTATAAATAGAAGGGTTTTCTCATTCATTATACACCTTTCATTGCCCACTAGATCACTCTAGACCTAGCTCTTGGTCTGACTTTGAGCCATTATCATTGCCAAATTTTCTATCATTCCACTTTGTGAGCTCCCTTTGAGTTCTATGTATGTCTGGGTTTTTTACACCAACAAGAGAGAGAAATTTTAGATCTGAAGTGCTGAGGACTTTTAAGAACCCATCCCATTGAGGAGGATTGGAAACACCTTTCTTGTTTTCCTCTCAGGTGTCCTTTAATATAAAAAATTCTTTCAAACACATTGTTCTTGTCTTGTCTATTGGATGCATAGAGCAAAATTTCATTTTCACTGCTTAATGTCTTTTTATGCATAGATCTGGATTTGTGCAGCTTTGTCTTGATCAACTAACTATAGATCTAAAGATATTGGCAGCCATAATTGATGTTAGGGCTATTTTTTATGCATAGCTAAAGTGGTCTTTTTCCGACAAAAGATTCATACTAACAGTCATGATTTTATCTATACACATTAAGGTAAAAAATATAGTGTTCTAAAAGTTCATCATAACATCTATTACAAGAAATAAGGATTAACATTTTCGTAGAAAAACTCTTCTAATCCATAAAATTCCTACCTAAAATAAAATTGTAAAGAGGAAACTTAATGATAATTCATTGTGTGTAATAACAAGTGACATAATTCTTCTTAACCCAAAATTTTCATAATGTAAATAAATATAAATATGAATAAAAGCCTGAACCAGAGGGAGAGGAATAAATTGTGTGCCAAAATAGTAAAAAAAGGAACTAAGAGTCATATCAGTGTGCTTGGAAAGTACCTTTACTGTTTTAAATATATATATATATATATATATATATATATATATATATTGCAAGATATATATTGCAAGATATATAAGGAATCAAAAGCTCATCTTATAGTTTTAGGTAATACTCAAAATTTCATTTCTATAGGAGTAGTAGAACATCTTACCTATTTCTTGTACCTTTTCTCAAATTTCCAAATGATGGTGGTCCCTAGTGTCAAATTTGGAATTTTTGATATATAGAAAAGGTTGCAACATAAAACTTGACATGGGAGATTAAAATGTATCTGCCATCATGTATTGACATAATTGTGAAGAATACTTTGTGGCTTTTAAGAGTGTAAAGGTTAACAACCCTTGTAATATTACCATTAACTATGAATAGTTATTTTAGGTTAGGTTCCTTTGTTAACTATGAGAATATGACATGAATGAAAACTCAATGGACTCATGATAGGTCCTTCCAATTATCCAAGCTCACATATAACGAAAAATATCTTAAAATTAAATTTCAAAGGAGTTATGTAAGATTATATTTTAATGGAATCATTGTTAGGCTTTATTTTGTGTGTGTACATTAAAGTTAAAGTTATCATCTAAAATTTGAACATAACTGTTAGAAAATTATATATGACAAAGCAATGGAACAAATAAAATATGCAGAAACACAAACACAGAAATAGCATATAAAACAAGAGAGACACAGATATATGTGGTTCATCCAACTTAGGTTACGTCCATGGAAACAACCAATCCTTCCTTTCTATTATCCAACAAAATGAAGATACACAACCTACAACAGATCCGCTATAATATCATCTACTCTCTCACACAATCCCCCTTTCTATTTCTCGCTCGGAATATACACACAATACACAACTGCAATACCATACCCTCATACAATAGAGGGGTTTCCTTCTATGGGAAAAAACCCTAAATTAAACATAACTTCTATTGTCAAATCATCTGCCTAATAAATGGCCCAAATTGGCTACGAAATTACAATAATTTACAATGAAATTTTACATGTTTTTAGTTTTTGGGGCGCTGCCCCTGAAACCCCCTGACGACGATCAAACAAGTCGTCGCCCCCCCCCCTGGTTGACTCTTCTGAAGACGATAAAACAACGAGCAGTGTTGTCGGCCCGTTAAGAACAGGGGTCCAACGTGGCGATACATCTAAATAAAGAAGATAATCAGGCTCCACACCCAACAATCTCCCACCTAGAGACCGATTCTAGCAACTCCACTACTACTTCATTTGTTGGATAATGACTCCACTTTAGACCTGGTTGTTTCTCATCTTCATCATCATACTTGAAGACCAATTGAAACTGAGCAGAATATCAATTTCTTCCTGGTCACAAATTTTGTTAACATATCTGTAGGATTCTGGCTAGTGTGTATCTTTTCCAACTTCAACTCTCCATCCTCCAACACTGACCGTATGAAATGGTTCTTGATTTGTATGTGTTTAGTCTTGATATGAAAAGTTGAGTTATTTGCAAGATGAATGGCACTCTGGTTGTCACTGTATAACCTTCCCATCTCCTGCTTCTTACCCAATTCATCCATAAACCTTTGTAACCAAATAATTTCTTTACTAGCCTCTGTAGCAGCAACATACTCTACTTCTGTTGTTGAAAGTGCAACAACACTTTTCATTTTTTAAACCTAGTTGACAGCTATTCCACCTATAGTAAATAAATACCTTGTAGTGCTCCTCATGTTATCTCTATCACCTTCCATATATGCATCAACATATCCCTCTAGAGCAATGTTTGAACCACCAAAACATAATTATTGATTTTTGGTACCTCTCAAATATTTGAGAATCCATTTCACTTCCATCCAATGTTCTTTTCCCAGATTTTTAATGTGTCTCCTTACAAATCCCGCTGCATGTGCAATATTAGGCCTTGTGTAGACCATTGCATACATTAAGCTTCCAACTGTTGATGCATATGGAACTTTAGACATATAATCCATTTCTTCATGGGTCTTGGGGCACGTCTCCTTACTAATTTTGAAATGACTAGCAAATATGTACTAACTAGTTTTGCATTCTGCATATTAATTTTTTTCAACACCTTTTGTATGTACTCATTCTAATAAAATGTTAATTTGTGATTTTTCCTGTCTCTAGTTATTCTCATACCAAGGATTTGTTTTGCAGCTCCCAAATCCTTCGTTTTAAATGAATTTTCAAATTTTCCTTTGAGCACATTTATTTCCTGCGTGTTAGACCCTGCAACAAGCATTTCATCTACATACAATAGCAATATAATATAGTTTCCATCGTTTTGCTTTTTTAGATAAAAACAACGATTAGAGTGACATCTAGTATAACCTTGTTCAGACATAAACCTGTCAAATTTTAGATACAACTACCTCGGAGCCTGTTTTAAGCCATACAAGCTCTTCTTCAACCTACACACTAATTTATCCTTCCCTTTGACCTCAGATCCTTGTGGTTGCTCCATATATATCTCTTCCTCTAGATCTCCATGGAGAAAGTATGTCTTTACATCTAATTATTCAAGATGAAAATCTTTCGCTCCTACAAGACTTAAAATAGTTCTAATTGAAGTCATTTTAACAACAGGAGAAAATATTTCATCAAATTCAATACCTTTCTTCTGTGCAAACCCCTTCACCACAAGTCTAGCTTTGTAGCTATTTTTTCCTCCATCTTCTTCCTTCAACCTGTAAGCACATTGATTCTTCAATTTTGTTTTACTTGTAGGCAACTTGACTAAGTCCCAAGTCTGGTTATATATTAAGGAGTCCATCTCTTCTTTCATGGCTAACTCCCACTTCTTCTTGGTTTCTACCTACATTTCTTATTCATAACATTATGGTTCACCAGACTCAGTCAACAATAATTAATATAATGAAGGAGAGTATCATTCAAGGGGTCTAATTATCCCAGTAGATCTTCTTACACCAGTTTTAGGTGTTTGAGGTGCATGTTGTTGTTGTTGCTGTTGTTGTGATTGTTGATTGTTATTATTTTCAGGCACCTTTACTTTTTTTGTGATCTCATCAAGAACTATGTATTCTTTGTTTTATTTTTCATGTTTCTTTTCTTGTAAATGATCCTTATACAAGACCTTTTCATTGAATATTACATCTCTTCTCCTAATTATTTTGTGATTTTCAAATTCATATAAGCAATAACCAAAATCATTACCACCATATCCAATAAATGTACATTTCTTTGATTTTTCCTCAAGATTTTTTCTATTTTCTTTATTAATATGGACAAAGGCCTCACAACCAAAAGGCTTTAAAAAATAGTATTTTAACTTTTTACCTATCCATGCCTCCTTTGGAATACCACCATCCAAGGAACTTGAAGGCCCTCTATTTATTAGATAAACATTAGTATCTATAACATCTACCCAAAATTGTAAAGGCAGTCCTGCATGCAATCTCATGCACCTTGCATGCTCCATGATTGTCCTGTTCATCCTTTCTGACACACCATTTTCCTGTGGTGTTCTTGGAACACTCTTCTCTCTGCGAATTCCATGCTCTAAACAGTACCTATCAAACTCTTTGTTGCAATATTCACCTCCATTGTCTGATCTGAGACAGTTCAACTTCTTTCCTGTCTCAATCTCAACTAAAGCTTTCCATTTCTTGAAAGTATCAAATACATCATATTTATTTTGAATACAATAAATCCAAGTTTTTCTAGTTGCATCATCAATAAAAGTAACATAATAATAAGAGCCACTGAGAGATGATACCTGAGCAGGACTCCATACATCTGTATTTCCCAACTCTAAGAAATCTCAATCTCTTCTATTTTCCATAAACACAATTCTCATAGAAATACAAATCAATATTCTTCAAACCTAGCAAAAAATTTCTTGAGTGAAGAACTTTCATCCCCTTCTCACTCATGTTTCTGAGCCTATGATGCCACAATGTTGCATCTGCTCCAGTGGAGTTTAAAGCATTAACACAATTATAAATACCATTGCATAAATAAAATGTACCAACCTTTTTTCCTTTTTCTATTACCAAGGCTCCTTTAGTGACCTTCCAGGTTTTATCTGTAAAATGTGTCACAAAACCTTCACCACCTAACTGCCTTGTTCAAATCATATTTTTCTTCAGATATAGAACATGCCTTACCTCCTTTAATAACCATTGGTTTCCATTCTGTTTTTTTACAATAACTTTACCCATTCCAATGATTTTACTGGGTTTATCATCACCCAGATGAACCTGTCCAAAATCTCCTTGAACATAGTCATGAAAATGTTTCTTATCATGTGTGGCTTGGAATGAGGCCCCTAAATCTACCACCCAGGCATAAATAATATTTTCTAAAGAAATAATCATATCATCACGTAACACATCACCTATCACATTTTCTTCATGATTGTTTTCTTGATGTGCATCTCCTTCTTTTCCCTTCTGAGACTTACAATCTTTCTCTAGGTGTCCTTTCTTCCCGCATTTCCAATACACTATCCTCGATCTGCACTTGGATCTTCCTTTCCTTGATTTACTGCGACGTACTAATCTATTTCCTCTTTCCATTTTTCTTCCCCTATTCTTTCCACTCAAAGCATTACCCGATGTCTCACCAGAGCTTTTCCATTGCATTTCCTCGCCAAGGATAGCACTGAAAACATCATTAAACTTTAAAGTATTAGTTACAGAGATAGAGTTACTAATGGCCATAACTAAACCATTCCAATTTTCTGGCAATGAGCAAAGAAATAATAGAGCCCTAACTTCATCATCAAATTTTACCCCTACAGAACTTAACTGACTGGTAACTGTATTAAATTAATTTAAATGGTCAGTAACATATCCACCTTCTGAAATATTCATATTAAATAAATGTTTCATAAGAAATAACTTATTTGAGGCCAAGGGTTTTCTCATATAGTTTCAAAAATTTCGTCATTAAACCCTCTATTTTCGTTTCCTTTGAAATATTAAAGGCTAGCGATGCTGCTAGGCACAGCTGTATTGTTCCAAGTGCCTTTTTGTCGAGAATATCCCATTCTTAGTCTATTATACCTGATGGCTTCTTTGTTTTTCCACTCAATGGTAGGTACAGATATTTCTGATACAGATAATATTCCATTTTCATCTTACACAATGGGTAGTTTTGGTCATTAAATTTATCGACCCTAAACCTACCATTTTCCATGATTTCTCCCACTCGAACCAAGAACACTTCCTTCCTACGAGTTTATCAGCCAAATAGGCCTTCGGATTTGATACCAGTTGTTATAAAATTATATATTATAGAGCAATGGAACACATAAAATATGTGGAAACACAAACACATAAATAACATATAAAACAAGAGAGACATAGATATGTGTGGTTCACCCAACTTGGGTTACATCCACAGAAACAACCAGTCCTTCCTTTCTATTATCCAACAAATTGAAGAGACAAAACCTACAGTAGATCCACAGTAATATCATCTACTCTATGACACAACCCCCATTTCTATTTCTCACTCAGAATATACATGCAATACACAGTCGCAATACCATACCCTCATACAAAAGAGGGGTTTCCTTCTAGGGAAAAAAAACCTAAATTAAACATAACTTCTACTGTCGGATCATTTGCCTAATGAACGGCCCAGATTGACTACGAAATTACAATATTTTATAAGGAAATTTTACATCTATTTTTAGCTTCAGGGGCGCTACCCCCGAAACCCCCTACTAGGGGGGGGCGTGCTCCAAAAGGTCGCCGCCAACCCCCCTGGTGGCGATCAAACGACGAGCGGCATTGTCATCCCATTAAGAACAGGGATCCAACACAACGATACATCTAAATAAAGAAGATAATCAGGCTACACACCCAACAATAAATTAAGTAAGAATCAAATGTCTTCCAAGAAACTTCCAAAGTGATACCTTCAGCTACAAATGTGAACTCCTAATTAAATTAATATGATGCAATACATTATGTTAGCATAAGCCCTTATAAATATTATTATAAGAAAAAATATGAAAATAAGGAAATAATTCCAAAGATGTTGGATTAAAATATTATTTGACAAAGTAATAGTGATTTCTTAACACAAAAATCATTATAAGAAGAAAAGGAAACTCATCTTAAATGTTCATGAATTATATATATTTAAATAAAATCACTCTCTAATATACATTTCCCATTTTTACTATTCATCAAATTCTATATAAACTTCATGGTGTGAATTCCTTCCTAAACTTGAATCTTAAATATGGGTACCATAAATTTGGATTGAGAGAAGAAGATAATACGAAAACAACTTCTCAAATAAACCAAGATATTATGAGTTCCTAGCATGGGTGGGTCACTCGTACATAATTTTAAATATTATGTCTATTTTGTATAAATACTTATAAATATTATGTCATATAATGGTAAAAAAATGTGGTTGGAACCTTAGAATTAGATGAGAGAGTACCTTTTCAGTAATTAATAAAATTTTATGACAAAAAATAAAATTTCTATTAGAGATTATCCACAATTATGTATCAATTTACTATTAGTGAACTAGATCAACAAAAGGAAGATATTGTACATAATCAAATATTAATATTCTTTATAAGTCTAAAAATAAATATGTTATAAACATTTTATGTTAAGTGATATTGTTTTTCTCAATCATGTATTTTTTATTAGTTGATGATCATTATACTTTCAAAATATCTATGAATAATATTTTTCAACCTTTTGCTAGAAAGTTTTTATTTCTATTCTTAAGTGATATAATTATCTATAAAAATTATAAAAACATGAATTCTTATATGTGAAAAAGGTACTCCAAATTATTGAGTACAATCAAATATATTATCAACCAAAAGTTGATCATTTAGACCAAAATTCTAGATTCATCTAAACACAACACAACATGAATTCTTATATGTGTAAAAGGTACTCCAAATTATTGAGTAAAATCAAATATTTATTACCCAAAAGTTGATCATTTAGACCAAAATGCTAGGTTCATCCAAATACAACAATATAGTATGGGTTCCATGTATCTAAACCCATTTTTACCCTTTCATTTCACTAAAATTACTTAGAAAACATCTTATCTTCTTGAATTATCCAAATAAATAAATTAAATTAAATTAAAAATAATATAATTTAAATTAAATTAAATTAAAAATAATATAACTAATTCATATAGTTGATTTGGTAAACTAATCATATTTTATTATCTTAAATCTATCAAAGATAATTATTCTTGTGTTTATAAAATAGGGGTTTCCATATTCACCATCACATATTTTCTCTAGTATTGTGCTTATGGAGATTATTTGGTATCATTCAACGCTCATTTTAGACATCAAAGGTGAGTAGCCAAGCTTTAACAACATACTTGTAAAAAAATAAAATAACACAAATAAAATAACACTCCCAAGGAGGAGGTCACGGAGATCATCTACTATCTAGGGTTTTCTCCCCATGTGTTGTAAAAAACTTATATATGCCATTCATTATTTTGTGTGATTTTTTTTTTTTTTTTAATGAATAAGGTGAATTCAAGACTCAATCATTTCCATTAAGTCTATGGTTTCTAGTTTTATTTCTCGTATTTGGTTGTGATATAGCACAACCTCTATAATAGTGGATTTTTCTAATACTTGTTGCAAATTATACATGGATGTAAGTCATCTCATCATGCTCGACTGTGGATGTGTGGATAAACGCTCTTCCCTTTCATTTTATTTCCAAAAGTTTGAGTTTTTTTTTTTGACCTTTTTAAGTTTCAATGAAATTTTTTTAAAGCTTCCTCCAAAAACATCTATCAATTATTAGAAACACTTCATATTAGCTTCAATCCTGAGCACATGACTATAAAGGAGCTCCTGGGAGCTAACACAATCTACAAACATGACTATAAAGGAGCTCCTGGGAGCCAACACAATCTACGTAGTCATTATATATGTTTACTAATGCACTAATTGGCCCTATATATACATTGTTCACTGCATTTTCTTGATGGATTTATGCAGGGGCAATGCACGTAAGTTTTTGCATTGCATGTAAAACTCAAAATTTTCAAAATTTATGGTTTTGTTTCTAGTTATTCCAATGTTTTTAGGACATATAAGTTACTTTTGAATAATATTTTCATAAATTAAGTTTTATATTTAAGAGAGCAATATGATTGGGAGGTAAACCCCCTATGGTTTTATTATCCTTACACGAGTTGATTTCTTTCAAATTTTGCTTGTTATTTCTACTATATTGGGCTATTAATCAGATCCTTTAATTGTTGGTTAGTCATTAGGAATTATATTTTAAATATATCTTTGGTATAGAAAAGATTACATTATTTGGCTAGTATTTTTCCTTTGAGATATGTTTTGAAATATGTTTTTGTAAATGGACATTAATCCTAATGATTAATCCTCTAATATAACACATATAATCCCACTTAGGCATCGAAAAGAATATTGTAACTAGGTATGCCTTGGGACATGCATATAAATAATTCCCCTTGGTTTATTTCACATGGAGACATATATGTTCACTATTAGGAAAATTTTAAAACTCCTTTCTAATGGAAATGGTCCCATCCCATTTAGCAATATGAACTCTTTCAAAGTAGATAATTGATCCTCGGATGCGGGTGACAACAGAAGGATGCATGACAACTGCCTCTCCCATGCCCAAGAGGATGAAAATCTGCAGTGTGAGTCCTCACTCGATGTGGAACCTCACTCTAGCAATCATTTGTATGAGATGATAGAGATAAGGCATAATGAAGACACGCTTGGACAACATCACCCCCTTGAGGGTACCTCTCTGCCACAATAGTTCTGAATGATCACCTGGATTGACATACCGATCGGCCATAACTACTGGCATGTACCTACTCATGAAAACCGTTACAACATGTAGTCATATGCGAGGCACAATAATGCTCATCCTCTTCGCATGTGTCACATTCATAATAAAGGGTAAGCCCTTCAGCACAAAAAGACTCACAGTTTTCTCCTTCAGGTTTATTTGTTGTTACAGTTCTTTCCCTCCTGCGTGTCTAGTCTATCGTGCAGCCTCCCCCATAGTTTTGCACTGCGCAGAATTCCCTGGGCTATGCTCCCCCCTGACTGTGCACCTCACCCCACCTCCATCTTTCTGGCTAGTTTCATAAGCCTAGCTGCCCCCATTATCCTGCGCCCCTTGATGTGCACTCCCCTTCAGCGCACCACCCCATACACTTGCACCTTGCTTCGCACCTCCCTCCTTGCCGTTTTTTCCCCTTGCTTCGTTCCTCCTCTGCTTCAGCTGACCATGGAACCTAGGCTGTGACAAAGAACCATCTGAAAAGGCAAGAGAGGGGCTCTCACTAGTTGCTACCACTAGGGGATGGATAATTGCCTCGAATATGTTGAAGGCTCCTCCTCGGGCAGTTACGCTAGAGAGGCTCCCTAGAGCCTCAAACTTGATTAGGAGGAGGAGGCCCCCTCGCAGGTTTTGCAGAGAGGGAGAAGTGGACCAAGGAAGTCCACCATTGTTCACTAGGAGCACCCCTTGCCTTGCAAGACTAAGTCTCTTCCGGCTCAAAAATATGAGGGGGATGGTGCAGATTTTTGGATAATGGATTCAGTAGGTACCTGGACAAGGTCCCGAACACAGATTACTCGGTGGCTCCCATCCTCTGTGTACCGGTCTCCAAGCTACCATGTCTACCCACAGTTGAAGAGGAAGCTTCCACGCAGGCGTACGCCTATCCCATTGTGGAGGAAGATCCTGATAGCAATGATGAAGAAGAAGACTAATAACTGTGCAGTAGCTCAACTCTTCATTGTTTTTTGTTATTCTTGCTATTACCATAGAATTTATATTTTCACTAGTGCTACAACACAATTTGTAATTTTTTGTTTCATGTACTTTCCGGGCTGGTTTCCTCCATGGAGGCAGCCCCCTATCCGCGCAAAAAAGGCTAGGATTGGTTAAGTGCAGCTTACCAACCCATCTTGTAGCATATGTACTCTTTATATGTTCGAATTAATATAGATTGGCCTCATTTACCAAAAAAAAGGTATATAATTGATGCAGCCACATTATCGTGACTGCCAATAACCTAGGCTAACTCCACATACCACTCTCTATATACATCAAATTCAAGAAATTTATAGGCTCACAAGTCGGCATCAATATCACCAATCTCCTCAATCCATATAACAATGGATTCAACCATTTAACATCCTGAATTCCAAACATTACAAAATACCCATACCTTTCACACAGATGGTTAAAAAAGGGGGTTCTCTTTACTTAGAAATATTAGCACAAATCCCAACATAATTTTCTCCTCCAAACTGGGAAATACAAAGGCTAGCCAAACAAATACTTAAAAATCAAGCACGCGGTCCTTCGAAATTTTATGTGCAGTGGCTACAAAATGATTTTGTGGTTCCCATTAAAATCCGATAGACACTACGAAATGATTTCATAGCTCCCCTGAAAAAGAACTATATTTCGTTTTTCTCTGGTCAAACAAATTGAATCTCTTCAGAATTGATTTTCCATGACCTTGACTTTCTTCTTAACACTACAAACAGCTTATGTTACCTCTATTCACCAAGTTTGCAGTATGAGGTTTCAAATTTGACAGTCAGCAGCTCATCACAAAGGTGCTTAGATAGTATTAAAAAAAAAAGAGTGCTCTATTTTTGGCTGATGGTATTCACCTCACAGGACCCACACACTTATTATTACCCATAATTAAAATACACTCTGTTTCTCAAGTTTTAAGCTGACACAACAAGAGAAAAAATGTAATTGACACAACACAACAATGGAAGCTTCAAAGCACAGATTCTTAATGAAAATCTACTGAACAAGAGCAGACTTTTAAAGGTAAGAAACACACATGATAAAATTACAATTTGGAAATAACTTATAAACATAAATTGACTTGCTTCAATCAATTTAGATTCAATCAAATAAAAAAACTTACAGTCACATTTTCCATTTAATTTTGTCATTCACACAGAAAAAAACTTTCCTATCCACATAGATGGAAAGTACAAAAATTTGCAATCTTAGGAGTGTAGTTTCACAAAGGAACTAGTTCCTTTCTTCTCTCCCTCTCTCTTCCCCTCTCTTGGGATATTCTCCTCTTTCTCTTCATCTATTTTCCAAACACTCTTTCTTATCGTTTCTCAAAAGAAACTGATCATGAAAACCAAGAGTAAAAAAGGGTGAACCATTTCCAATTCTCCATAAAATAAGGGAAACTGAAACACATCATAAAATACCTTCTTCAACTTGTTATAAAAATAAAAATTCACTTCCTGATGTAAATATTTAAAATTTCTTACAAATCATTTAAAAAATCCTCCCAACATTACCATGTGACCATCCCATCACATTGGTAAGCTCTTGTCCAAACTCTTACATCTTGTTCTCGGTCTATTCACTTGCATTAGACTCCCAAGCTGAAAAAGATTCATGGTATCGTGACCACGTGTTTATGAAGTGAATCTTCCTTTATCTCAAGATTTATGTTTTAATGGGTCCTTCTCCTTGTCATGTCTTTGCTCTATTGTTTTCTCATATTTTAATCTTCCTCCTTTGTTGATGACAACTTGCTCTACCATTTGAAATATGTTATCTTTTATTCTCCTTTGTCGTGCATACATATTTTATTGAGGCTTATTCAACACAAACTTCCTTACTTCTTCAATCTCGATGTCTATCTTGTCCTTGGGCTGGCTCAAATCACTCTTTCCTTGCTAAAATTTATCACTATTATCCCTTACTAACATCTTGGTGGTTGAAGCTAAGTCCTCCATTCCTCTATCTTCCTTGAAAATGTTGTATCTCTGTTGGGGTTGATATTTGATGCTTTCTACTAGTTGTTGTGTTTCCTTCATGAAAAAATTGTCTTTCATTTTTTCATATTTGTTTAAGACACTCGTATGTTTTCCTCATGCTGCCGTTTAGCAAAGATATCATTGTATCCTTGATAAAACACACTATTTTTATCCTCTAACTATTGCATCTCAATTTTGATTCTCATCCAAATCTGTAGAATTTCTATAGTTGTCATCTTGTATATTTCCTGCAAGCCAATTTTCTAAAAAATAAATTTTAAAATTTTTATTGAAACACGGAAATTGTTCATCACATTCTACCTCAATTTCTTTGGGTGAAGTATACATATCTATGTTATTATACATGTATAAATTATGTTCTCCATTTGTATCCTCTTATATCAAATTATCTAACAATTGTAGTTCATCTTCACACCTTACAAGCACTTCATCTTTCTCTAGAACAAAAATCAGGTTCTGCTTGTCCATGCGAGCGTTATTGACAAAGAAATATTATATCACGTGCGTTAATATTGGGGGGGAAATTAGAAAAAACAGAAAACATTATATTGGCTACATAATAAGGGGTTAGTGGGGTTTTATTTATTATATAAGAAATATAAATATTTTAAGGTATTTTTTTTTTTTTGGCTAAGAGCAGTTAGGTAAGGAAAAAAGAAGAAGAGCGCCCACAAATATTTGACCTATGAATCTGAGGATAATTCACCTTCACATTCATGCAATATATCGAATGATAATTTGAGTAGATCAACTCCGCATTTGAGCAAGAGCGTTCGACTGAGAAATAGAATTCGACAGACAATGTGAGAGATGAAAAAAACATTCAAAAAATGCTATGAGAGATGGAAAGAGCATTCGACTAAGAAAGAACATTCAACATACGCTGTGAGAGAGGACAATAGCATTCGAGAGACATTGTGAGAGAGGGCAAGAACATTCGACTGAGCAAGAGAATTTGACAAATGTTGTGAGAGAGAGAAAGAGCATTCATCTTCAAATATGAAAGGCTTGATATGGAGAGGGAATTCAACTGTGAGATAGAGATGAGAGGGCCTTCAAAGGATTTCACCCCTCGAGCCAAAAAACTTTCATGAATTGAGAACTGAATAATTCTGCTGAAGGTAGGACTCTTTCTTGCTTTATTGATCTTTCTATCCAAATTGTCACCGTTTACTTGCTTTCACATTGTCCCCATACCACCCAAAGAGAATATATTGAACCAAGTTGTTATCATATGAGCATATTGATTTCACCATGTTTCCACCAGAAGAAATATAGATGGAGCCAGGGTAGCACCAGATGATAGAGTTCAACATAAAATGATAATCGAGAGAGTGAGTACCCCATCAAAACATACCTAAAAAAATATGTTCCCTGTTGTCCCCTTAAAAATCTAGGTACGATCCCCCTTATAGACTCATAGTCCTATCATCATGCTCCTGCAACAAGCCTGCAACAAACTTGTGATAGGGTCATATTCATAGGGTCATCATCAAACCTTGGTGAACCAATAAAGCATATTATATATGATTTTCCCTCATTTTGTTTAAAATACAAGTTTAGATCAAGGGCACCAAAACTATCTTCTTTTGGATCTATTGTACATTCCTCATGGGACTGTACATCTTGAGGGTGCCTAGTGGTGGTGGTTTCAACATCTTCAAAAGGGTGTTCCACACTCTCTCCCAGAAAAATATACACATCACCAAAACCATTAGTGTTTAAGTCACTAATACTCATATTTTCACCAAGATTATGTGCAACAATGCAGTCATGATCTTTGTTGTAGCCTAATTTGACTCAGCTAAAAATCAAGAGAGGTTTTGAGAAATTCAAGGTTGTTGAGGAATAGTTGTTAGAATGTCAAGAAGACCTGCAATATGATCAAAAGGATAACCACAAGTGCAATGAGGATTCATTATCACGTGTGCACTGGAACCAAAGTCGGGGAAGAAGCAACAACATTAGACTATCAGTAGAGGAAAAAGAGCAGAGAGAAGCAACTTTAGCAGAAAATAAACAAAGGCAGCAAAGGAAGTTAAGGAAAAAAAGGAGCAAAGGTAGCCAATCAGCAAAGGCAGAGTCGTGAACGTGCTGGACAAAGTCGTGAACGGTAAGCGGGTCAAGTTGTGAACGTGGGCAAAGTCATGAACGAGTAAAGTGTTATATGAACAATAAGGAAGAAATGAACGGGCACAACCAAAGAAGAAAAGTCGAAAAATCGAAGTAAAGATACAGTGAGGACCATTGGATCTAGGCATAGACCAACGACGGAGATTAAATCACAATTAGAGCGATTTCGCAAATCACAGATTTTAGTGTTTAGCGCTAAGGAATCACACAATATGTTATTTGGATTGCGAGGCGATGAGGAGAAGGGCCACGTGTCGACATAGCGCACCAGCGCATATCACACATCGCATAAATTATGGTTTAACTCTTATCAGTATATCCATAAACTTGCGAGCAGCTATTTGTGATAAGTTGTAAAAGTTGTGATGTTGTGATGCGACATCGCCATCGCAACTTCGCATCGACAATTTCATTGTTTACCATTTAATCTATTTGTTATAATTTCTGACATGCGATATCAAATAAGTTGCAAGTGCGATTGCTTCCGATTGGTCACCATGTTGTGGGACCCTACAACCACACTGTCGCGTGTATGTAAGTTGTTTGAGTTTATGTGCAATCTATTTTAAAGCCACCAGTGTTGATTTCTTCTGTATGTATGTTTAATAAAACTCCAATATTTGGATGTGATGTGATTTCAAAGGTGGATGCCAAAGGTTTTCAAATCTGGAAGTAAGGCAGTTCTTGTGTTAAATCACATCGGAGGGAGAAAAGAGGATTATAATGTAAAGTTGGTGAAATGCCTTGGTAATGAAATAAAGTCTGAACGCGGGTAGAGAGATTTGGGTATGTGGTCCAACACAGGGCAGAGGATAATAAAATCCATAACGCAATAGGCACGAGTAGAAGAGGCAGAGCTAGATAGCAGGTGACATGATGATAGCATTTGAAACGCAAAAGCATGGGCAGAGTCAGGTGGAGAATCAGAGATGTGTTTATACAGACTATTGGGACATCAGAACCGAAATGCACAGAAGCATAGACAGAGTTAGGCAGAAGAGAATATAGTGGCACTGTTGGAAGCATGAAATCTAGGGCAAGTCGAGTATAGGGGCGTTGTTGTAGAACTATGCAGTTATCGCTTCATAATGAGAAAGTACACCTCAACACTTCGGAGGGACACATCAGCAACAAATTGGACTCACCGAAAGGATTGTTCCAAGTTTATTATGTTTTATTTGTTAAGATCGAAACTACAATGGTGTCCTCGATTGCAATGTAATAATTAGTTTAAAATTTTAGTCACTTTAGGATTTCAAAGAAGCTCGAGTAGTTACAAACTGCTTTGCTTGTATTTAAGCAAGGGAGAAAGACAGAAAGAGGGTTCTGAGTTCCAGACCTCTTGGGGATTACATTTTTTACTTCTTTTTCTGATTGTTAAATGAAAGTAGCAGCAAGTTTCCTGTAACTGTTAATGGTGATTCGTATTTCTTGTGCCATTTTGTGTCCCTTCTTCTTTTAATGAAGTGAAGTAATGTAGCATCCAGTCTCTTAATTACATCTGTGTGTAATATTTAAATGACCTTAATTTTCTCTCCTTCACTCCAAATTTTCTCTCTTCACCAATTCTCTTTGAAACTTTAAAGTGGTAGATTCTTCTCCTCAACATATCATTTTGAGTTTCCCCTCTCTTCAAAAACTCCCAATGAAACTTTAAAGTAATAGATTTTGTGTTTAAAACATATTATTTTGAATTTTCCTCTCTCTCCATGAATTTCCTCTGAAACATTAAAGTGGTAGATTTTTCTCCTCAACATATCATTTTGAGTTTCCCCTGCAATTCTTCTTTCCATTCAGATATCAGTAGTGAATGGCATTGTGAAAACTTTTATTATTCCAGATCATTAAGGATTTTTAGAAACCTAGTTCCCAAAGGGATAGAACAAAAACATCATGATAAAATCATTCTCATGACACACTTTTAAAATTTTCTTAAGCACTGATTCCCTTCACAATCGAGGGATTGTCTCTTAAGATACGACAATCTTCATGGTGGCCTTCATTAGCGTAATATAAAATGTTTTCTTCTTCAAAAGAAAGACTTTGTGTAGTGGTTTCATTATGTTCTTCATGGTGAATTCATTTGTGTGGTCATCAATATTTTCCCCTTCAACATCTGGGTCTGTGCCCCCTTCTAGAGTAGTGGGCCTATCATGATGTTGTTGTAACAAGCCTCTGATAGGGTCATATTCAGATCTATTTTTCTCTTGATGGTCATCATCAAACCTTGTTGGACCATTGAAACATATAATATATGATTTTATCTCATTTTGTTTAAAATAAAATTTTAGATCAAGGGCACCAAAAATATCTTCTTTTGTATCTATTGTATATTCTTCATGGCACTATACATCTTGAGGGTGCCTATTGATGGTGGTTTAAATTTTTTCAAAAATTTGTTCCATGCTTTCTTATGGATAAATATACAGATCACCAAACCCATCAATTTTTAAGTCACTAATAATTGTACTGTCACATGATTGTCACCAAGATTTCGTGTAACATTTCGATCATGATCTTCATGGTGGCCTTCATTGGTGTAATCAACACTGCCATATTCTTCAAGTTCTTGGTATAAATATTATTTTGGATTAGACTCACCATCCCTCTCCTATCCATCATCAAGGTTTGGATGGATTTTAAGGGTGTGTTCCACACCCTCTCTTAGAAAAATATGTACATTGTAAAAATATGGAACCAAAACTCTAAAATTTCTTTATGATTTTCAAAGAGAAAAATAAGGACTTCCTTTCGAAGTTCTTTGTCATAAGTTCTTTGTCCCCTTATTATGATTTTATTCATCATAAAGACTTTGTGAAATGGTTTCATTATGGTCTTCATGTTGAAATTTGTTTGTGCAGTCATAAGTGTTGTCCCCTTCAAACTCTAGTTACGGGCCCTTCTAGAGCAGTAGGTATATCATCATGCTCCCGCAACAGGCCATTGACAAGGTCATATTCAGATTTATTTTTTCTCTTGATGGTCATCATCAAACCTTGGTGGACCATTGAAACATTTTATATATGATTTTCCCTCATTTTCTTTAAAACACAAGTTTAGACCAAGGGAACCAAAATTGTCTTCTTTTGGATATTTTGTACACTCCTCATGGGATTGTACATCTTGATAGTGCCTATTGATGGTAGTTTTAGTGTCTTCAAAAGGTTTCTCCATGCCTTCTTTCAGAAAAAATATACCCATCACCCAAACCATCAATATTTAAGTCAAATTTACTAATATTGTTACCAAGATTCCGTGCAGCATTGTGATCATGATCTTCATGGTGGCCTTCATTGGTGTAAAAAATAATGTTTTCATCTACAATTTCTCGGCACAAACACTCTCCTTGAAGAGATGCACCATCCATATCTACTTGAACATCAAGTCTGTTAGCAAGGTTTGGATGGATTTTGAGGGGGTGTTAGAGAAGTATGCCTATCATCAAAATATAGAACCAAAACCTCTAGACTTTCTTGATTATTTTCAAAGGTAAAAATAGGGACTTTGTTTCTGACAATTCATGATCATCTTTTAGTTGGTCTAGAAATATTTCTTCTTCTAGAGATTGATCCTCCTTTTCATTAATGACACAATTTACTTAAGAAAAAAGAAGGCCTTTTTGCTGCAAAATCTAGCAGGCCTTAGAGAGGGAAAATTCACAAGGTATAAATTGACTATGGGATAAAAATGGGCTAGTGATCCTCTATCAACATAGTCAAAACCCCCTTCTCTTTACAGACTCTCACCGATGGGAGGAGTCTCGGTAGGAGGGAGATCACTTATAATATATATTATAGGGTTGATGTATGAAATGATCTCACTAGGAGGTCTTCAATAAGGACACAATTTAGGTTTAATGCTTCACAAGGAGGAAATTCTCTTTCTATCAAAGGACCTATAAAGGAGGGCACACGACCTATGGTTTGATAAATTAGATGATTGTTAGAGTATCCAAAGGTCAATTCCATGGGAAAAGGCTTCCAATAACGTATATCAACTATATCAAGGCTCATGAAATCATTGTTCCATGGGGTCACATTCCCCCACCTAGGGGTTTATTTTCCTATCTCCCACGCGCTCCGGGGACTTGGGGATGGAAGGGGGTCATTTCCCCATGCTCCCAAAATTCAGGGTTCATGAGGAAACTCCTGAGGGGTTGTTTCCTAGAAATTAAGGGACGTTTCCTAGGGAAAAATGGCGCGTGAGGGGGTGTTTCCCCAATTAAAAAATTGGGAACTTTAACCAAAGGGGAGCTTCCTTACCTAGAAATAGAAATTTTTCCTGGAAATCCAAATGGTCAAGGAGACAAACATGGGAACCATTTTAAACTTCTTGAAAGATTTATTAGTGAACCAATTCACACAGTCGATTAAAATATTTTCCAGCCACAGTATCTCCACACCTCCTTATATATGCACAATGTATGAGTAGGATATAAATAGTTTCTCTATTACATTTGCAAAGTGAAAGGAGGCTAGGACCTTGCCATGCCCATTTCTGCAGTACCTCCCAGAAACACTTTGTTGGCTAAAGCGAACCACATGTAAACATGTGGTTCCATCTGAGCTTTAACATTCCAAATGGGCCTTCACCACTAAACATTTCTCCCCAATTTCATCAAAAAATGTTTCTCTATAACCTGGCCTGGGAGTGAAATAATCTATAGAAATATTATTAGACCATTTAAAGGAATCGTATCTATCGCTCAGTATAACAAAGGATAAAATCAGTTGTTGAGTGTATAGATTCCATGAAACTTCATCTAGTCCTACCAAATTTACATGCTCAATTTTCTTCCAGCCTTGCTCCAAAATATTAGTGGTTAATGGCTCTGCATTATCAATAGTGAAGAGTAAAGATTTGGTCTTGAAGTATATTTGAACCATATTTTTTCGAGTTTGATGTTTTCCACAGCCCAGACAAGGGTATTTTCACAATATAACTCTTTTTCCATCCCCTCTTCTCTAGGCCATATAATTTATCCACCAAGGAAAATGATAAAAGTTAAAAAAAGTGCTTTCAAAACTGGAGAAACATTAGAAATAGACCTTACTGGTAATCTCATTCATTCCATATCTAGATATTTATGTTGTATAACAGCCTACCATAGTCCCCCCTTGGAAATAATTTTGACACCATTTTAAAGTCAGGGATAAGGATGCCGATAGAGTAGGGAGAATGCGAGAGGGTCCTAAAGTCGTTGTGTAATAATAATTTTAAGCTTACAATTTAGTTATTTTTTATGATTTTTAAAATTTTGGTATGATGTATGATCAAGTTTTTTGATGCTTATTATGGATTGATGTCTATCAACATTTACCAACCATTTATATAATTATATAATTATTTATATTTTATTTCATTAATACATCATATGTTCAATTCTCTCAGTGCTCTTAGGGTCAAGCTTCATGGTTGGACCGGCAAGAACTGATCACTTTGGGTGGATCTTCCTAGTACAAATATTTGATGGATGTAGCAATCTTCGATCTTTGAAGTCCTTGAACCCCATAGAAAAAAAAAAGTTTATCTTGACTATGTTCCAAGAAAACATTAAATTTGTCCAATTAACTAGCATTGTCTCACTTACACACTTAAATATAAACCCTTAATAAACAAGGTAAGGTTTTTATTCAACCATAACAATAAATACATTTAATGTAATTTTTCATAATCAACTTTCACAATGATAAACACATTTTAATGAAAGTACTTCACAATAAACTTCAACAATGAACACATTGAATGGAAACTTTATCATTCAAATATAAAAATCACAAATGAAAAGAATTTTTTCATAATCAATAATAAACACATATAAATGTAAGTATTTCAAAATAAATATTAAGAATATGTAATATCCCTTTTTAGGAAAATCAACAATATTGACACCAAAAATGCAGTTTTCAGAAAATTATGCTATAATAGTGAGAGAAAACAGTTGGATCCATTATGTTATGCATTATATCCCTCAAATATAGAAATGAATTAGAAAAAAATCATTCTAGTTATGTTAAACAGATCTCCCAAGCCCAATATAGGCTAAAAACACCCAAACCCCATGACTTTTACAACACAGAATTTATGAAGCATAAGAAAGCACAGTTTCATGAGCGTTTCTACTACAGAAAAATTGAAATCAATGGATCAGATGATATATTACTCAAGGAGCTGAGAAAATGGAGATCTAGTCTCTTTTATACAATCTTGAGATAACCCGGCAAGGGTTTCTCGAAAGCATGAAGTACAAAAAGTAGATCTATTGATACATGAATGAAAATTACGCTGTCTGACTGCAGCTTTGCATACATATGGCTAGAAAATACAATAAATGTCTGAAAGCACTCCTTGCTAGCTTTACGGGAGAAAGATTGATCCTTTCCCTAGGAGACTAGCTCACAAACAGGGGTTTTAACCCTACCACTGCAACACCATGAAAAATAAAGCAGTTTCTCCAAGGGACTGCGTTGTAGCTGTAGGTGGCTACTTGACCCAATGTTTGATAGTGGAAAGATAGCCCAAAATACTCCTCTCATATCCCTTCACCAAGCTCTCCAAGGAAGAGTGTGGAATTCCCGCATCATAATACCTTGCACTAAACAGTGCAGCAGACCCAGCTAAATAGCTGAAGTATGCAAGAAGTCATAAGACTCAATCATAAAAAATATTCTGAATGCCTCTCATGGCTTCCATCCCTTCCCTTTTATTCTTGGTGAGCCTCCTCATCCCTGACCCCACTCATTCATGAGGTTACTTCCTTGCAAAGATTCCTCCTCTAAAACTGTGCTATTCCCACTAGCTCTATCTTCTCTTTTGGCAACGTTGTTGATTTTGTCAACATGGATATAGTCCACATGAATTTCTCCCTTTCACACCTAAGGTGACTTTACTTTTCCTACCTAAACTAATCCGCATTCACATTGGAAGTGTTTTATTCCTACTAAAGAGATTTAAGTGTCTCCCTACCCCATTTATTATTCTAGAGTAAAAAATAGAGCAACATCTTATATTCCAACTAACAATAAGCTAATTGGGAATATTACATTCCTCCCCTCCCAAAATTTGCTTGTCTTCAAGAAACAGTAAAGAAGGATTCTGCAAAATCTTCTCTCCTTCCCAAGTGGCATCCTCATCAGGAAAATTCCTCCATCAAATCAGATATTCTTTGATCACCCTACTCCTTAACTACCTCTCCCGAGTATCCAAGATTGCCTCTAGTTGCAAAACTAGATGGCCTTCATCATAAATAGGTGGGAGATCCATATTGGCAACCACATGTTGTTAAATGGCCTTCTTGAGTCATGAGACATGAAAAATGTTATGGATCTTGCTCCTCTTAGGAAGCTACAACTCATATGCTCCTTCCCCAACACAACAGATCACCTTGTATGGCCCATAGAATCAAGGTTTGAGCTTCTAATCCCCCTTCTCCTCGAGTGTAGACTTTCTATAAGGCTGAAGACAACGATAGACCAAGTGATCTATCTCAAATTGTCTTTCTATCCGATCACGGTCTGCATATATTTCCTGTTGGTTTTGTGTTGTAGCAATGTTGTCCTTGAGGGCCTGGAGTATATCCTGACTCTCTTGAATCCATTCCTTTGCTCTAGGATCCTTGCTTGCCCCAAACATAACATTAGCAAATGAAATTTCATCATACCCATAAAGAGCTCGAAATGGGTTCATGCCAATGGACATATAGAAAGTTGTGTTGTAACAATACTCCCCCAAATGGAGCTAACGCAGCCATGCTTTCTGTTGGCTTGGAACATAGTTCCTTAAGTAGCCCTCCAACCACTTGTTCACTATTTTAGTCTTTCCATCGGTTTGTGGGTGATAGATGGTACTTGGTGTCAATTCAATACCCACTAACCAGAAAATTTCTTGCCAAAAGCCACCGATGAAGCGGCTATCCTAATCACTGACTATGGTCTTTGGAAGACCATGGAGTCTAAACACATCCCTGAAGAAAAGATCAGCTACCTGTGAAGCAGTATATCGTGCAAAAATAGCAAAGAAATGTGAATATTTTCTTAGTCGATCAACAACTACAAAGATACAATCCTTACCCTGAACTGTAGGTAGACCTGTGATGAAGTTCATGGAAATTCTCCCCTATTTCCCATCCGAAATAGGAAGTGGTTGCAATAATCCTGCAGGATGGTTGTGTTCTCCTTTTTTTTTTTGGAAAACTATGCACTCCTTGATGTGTTGGAGTACATCCTCCTTGAGACCCTTCCATGAGAATCTCTCCCGTATAGCTCGATAAGTCTTGGTGAGTCCTTGATGCCCTGCAAGTGGGGAATCATGTGATGCTTGCAAAACCTTCTCCTTGAGCTTAGAATTTCTAGTCAAGAAGACTCGATCTCGATAATATATGACCTCATCCATCACTCTATACCTCTCATTAGTTACCACTCCATCTAGGATCTCACATGCAAATTTGTCTTTGGAGTATTCCACCAACAACCGAGCCTTCCAATCTACAGCTATGCCCCTTAAGGATAGCACTGCTGGCCTCCTGGATAGAGCATATGCCACCACATTACTTTTCCCTTTGACATACTCTATGTAAAATTCATATGCTTGGATCTTACTAACCCATTTTTTTTTCCTCTCCTAAATCTACTTTTTCTCAAGAAAGAAACAGAGGCTATTATGATCAGTCTTCACTCAAAATTTATTCCCCACCAAATATTGTCGGAATTTTTCCAAAGCATGCATAATAGCTAGCTTCTATTTATCATATATCGGGTATAGCCTCTCATTTGGCAGCAAATTTCAGCTCTCAAAAGCTATACGGTGTCCCCCTTGCATCAAAACTACCCCAATGCCTTCCCCCGATGCATCACATTCCAACACAAAGGGTTGAGTAAAATTTGGTAGGACCAATACCAAGTAGCTACTCATCACCTCCTTGAGCTTATCAAAATCTCTCTGTGTTGTAGGTGTCCAACTGAAGGCTCCCTTCTTGGTTAGATCTGTAAGTGGTGCTGCTATTTGAGAGAACCCTTTTACAAACTTTTGGTAATAGGTACATATACCTACAAACCCTCAAAGTTCTGTGACATTCTTTGGTTCGGGCCAATCTCTAATAGAATGGATCTTCTCTTCATGGACTCGTACCCCATCCACTCCAATGATGTGGCCTATGTAAAGCATCTCTGTGAGCCCAAAATCACATTTTGAGAGCTTAGCATAGAACTGTTGCTCCTTAAGAATGCGTAATACTGCCTCAATATGCTATAAATGTTCCTCCCATGTGCGGTTGTAAATAAGAATGTCATCAAAGAAGACCAATAAAAACTTCCTTAAATTACCACGGAAGATGTGGTTCATGCAAGATTGGAATGTTGTTGGAGCATTGGTTAGCCCAAGAGGCATTACCAAGAACTCAAAATGACCATAGTGACACCTGAACACTGTCTTGGGGATATCTTGATCCCTCACCCTGATTTGATGATATCCCGATCTCAAATCAATCTTGGATAAATATTTGGACTCTCTTAGTTCATCCATCAATTCATCGATCCTGGGAATTGGGTATCTATTCTTCATGGTCTTCTTGTTCAATGCTCTATAATCAATACACATCCTCAATGTTCCATCCTTCTTCTTCACCAAGACCACTAAAGAGGCAAAAGGACTAGTGCTAGGCCGGATGTGTCCTAAAGCCAAAAGCTCTTGAATGGTCTTTTCAATATCATCCCTATAAGCTTTGGGGTGCCTATAATGTGTGGTAATTACTTCTTGGATTCCTTGCTCCAACTCAATAGTATGTTCAAAACCTCGGTCAGGAGGTCTCCCAGGTGGGATATATCCAAATACTATAGAGTATCAGTCCAAGATAGATTGTACATCTGGATGTACTGATGAGTCCTTGCTCCCAGCTTCTGACAAACGTAGTTCTAATGCCCATTCTATGTCCCCTCTATGTAAATATGCTTCCATCCTGTGGGCTGAGACAATCTGAGGTGGATAGATGTGTATGCCTTTGATTTTCTGATGTTTACCATTCCCCTTTTCTGTCCATTTCATCTCTAAGGTTTCCCAATCAGTTGTAACCGTCCCTAAGGTGATTAACCACTGGACACCCAATATAACATTGGTGTCTGGAATATAAACCACAAAGAAGTAGTTTTTCAATGTGTAGGTTCCCATGGTGATGGTTAATGTTGGAACATATTTGGCACACTGCATGGTTCTAGCTCCCAGAACCAAAACTGAGAAACCATCAAAGTCTTCTATGTGAATGCCCCTCCTTTGTACCAGTTGTGTATCAATGAAGTTATGAGTAGCTCCACTGTCTACCAAAACTAATACTCTTTGTCACATAATATTGCCTTTAACTCTTAATTTTAGATACTTGGGAACTCCTCTTAATGTTGCAAGAGCCCCTCCCATTGGAGAAAAGGCCATTACTGCATCTTCTGTGGGAGGTACAACGCTGGTCTTCTCCTCCTCATCAGAAAATATCTTAATGAAATGTGCTTTCCCTACAACACATTGGTGGTTTGGCACCCATGGCTCTTGACAGGTGAAACAAAGGTTTTTATTCCTTAGATCCTTCCGATCATTGTCAAGAGGTGTTCTCCCTTGATTCTCCTTTGGGCATGAAGAAATATCTTGCTGAAAGGGTGCTTTAGTCTTGGGCAAGGCATGTTGTAAATCCCTAGCCTTCTCCATATCTTCTTGGAGTGTAGTAGGTCTAGTGGATTTCACCAACCCATGCAATGGTTCAGCCATCCCATCAATAAACATGCTTATCCTCCAGTTCATAGTGAGGTTAGATACCATCACGGAAAGCTTCATAAACTCAAAAATATAAATTTATAGATCTCCTATTTGCTTGAGTTTGGTTAGCTCAACAAAGTGAGCCTTCGGATCCCTAGGATCAAATCTCTCTACTAACCTCCTGGTGAAATATGAATATGAAGTGACATAAGCATGCCCAAGTGTAGATAACCCATGGAACGACCATTCATGAGCCTCACCTTCTAGGTGCAACACTTCTATTTTGATAGCCTCCATTTCAGAAACTCTTTTGAGTTGGAAATAAGTATCCAACTTCTCTACCCAAGCCTTAGTTGTGCACTTGGGTGATCCATCATAAGAGGGCAAAAAGAACCTTCCCAAGTTGTGTTGTAGATATGAGCTCTGCATAAACCCTCCCCTTTTATGGTAATGAAAATATCTCCTTCCATCCTTGATCCGACAGAACTCCTGAAAGCTCAAATGTTCTTTGAATCTTCGAGATTGAGATTCATATTCCAAAAAATAATCACCAAGGGTTTCTTCCCTCAATGGCCTATCTTCCTCACCTTCCATAGATAGGAATGTGGGCATAGTGGAGCGTTGTGAAGAAGATTGTGATGTTTTTTTTTCCCACCAATGTGATGTGTCGGAGCTTTCTCCATGGTGAAACCCTTTAGGGGATTCCTTCTGCCTCATCTCCTTGATGTCTTTGGAAATTTCCTACAAAATCTGAAGAAGAAACTTTGTGATATCTCTCTCTCCATGGCTGTAGATATGTTGTTCCCAAAAGACGAGCCAAGATCAGAGCTCCGATACCACTGTAGTATCCCTTTTCTAGGAAAATCAACAATATTGACACCAAAAATGCAGTTTTCAGAAAATTATGCTATAATAGTGAGAAAAAATAGTTGGATCCATTATTTTATGCATTATATCCCTCAAATATAGAAATGGATCAGAAAAAAATCATTCTAGTTATGTTAAACAGATCTCCCAATCCCAATATAGGCTAAAAACACCCAAACCCCATGAATTTTACAACACAGAATTTATGAAGCATAAGAAAGCGCAGTTTCATGAGGGTTTCTACTACAGAAAAATGGAAATCAATGGATCAGATGATATATTACTCAAGGAGCTGAGAAAATGGAGATCTAGTCTCTTTTATACAATCTTGAGATAACCCGGCAAGGGTTTCTCGACAGCATGAAGTACAAAAAGTAGATCTATTGATACATGACTGAAAATTACACTGTCTGACTGCAGCTTTGCATGCATATGGCTAGAAAATACAAGAAATTTCTGAAAGCACTCCTTGCTAGCTTTCCGAGAGAAAGATTGATCCTTTACCTAGGAGACTAGCTCACAAATAGGGGTTTTAACCCTACCACTGCAACACCATGAAAAATAACGCAGTTTCTCCAAGGGACTGCACTGTAGCTGTAGGTGGCTGCTTGAACCAATGTCTAATAGTGGAAAGATAGCCCAGAATACTCCTCTCATATCCCTTCACCAAGCTCTCCAAGAAAGAGTGTGGAATTCCTACATGAGAATAACTTGCACTAAACAATGCAACAGACCCATCTAAATAGTTGAAGTAAGCGAGAAGTCATAAGACTCAATCATAAACAATTTTCTGAATGCCTCTCATGGCATTCATCCCTTCCCTTTTATTCTTGGTGAGCCTCCTCATCCCTGGCCCCACTCATTCATGAGGTTACTTCCTTGCAAAGATTCCTCCTCCAAAACTGCGTTGTTCCCACTAGCTCTATCTTCTCTTTTCGCAGCACTGTTGATTTGGTCAACATGGATCCAGTCCACATGCATTGCTCCCTTTCACACCCAAGGTGACTTTATTTTTCCTACCTAAACTGATCCACATTCACATTGGAAGTGTTTTATTCCTACTAAAGATATTTAAGGGTTTCCCTACCCCATTTATTCCTCTAGACTGAAAAAAAAGAGAAACATATAATATTCCAACTAGCAATAAGCTAATTGGGAATATTACATGCTAATTGGGAATATTACATAATAAATACATTTGACCGTTTCATAATAAATTAAAATTTTAACATATGTGATAATATTTAGTAGAGAGTCCATATAGGCTATAAATTCTTTGATAATGAATGGAATAACTTGTTGATGAGATTTTTAACCCGACATTTCAGACTACAGAAATGAGTCCATCTTCACAGGAGCGCCAATTTTCATGAGAAGGTTGAAAAATATTTAAGAGCCCAGATCGTATTTAAATATAAGAGAGTGGAAATAAGTAAGAAAAATTAGGTCGGCTAATTCTATTTATTATTTATTTATTTATTTAATTATTATTATTTTTTTTTTAAACCAAAATAACTATATAAATTAAATGATTGGTAAATGTCAATAGACATCAAAACGCTTATCTCATAATACATCTCACATTACTAAAAAAACATAAAACTTAACTAAGATATAACTTTATTTTAAATAATTCTCCTATGGGGGTGAGCTCGGGATATAATATGGGGCATGGGGGGATAATACTACCACCCTACCCAACCGAGGTGCATTAATTGGAAAGGTGGGGCTCATCCCCTTTCATGCATCAGCATGCATACACTTAGATGGAATTAAATAGTGGAGGGTGGTTGATGAAACACACATCACTCTTAGTGGTTATCGATGGATTTTGGGGTAGGAGCATGGTCAAGGAGACGACCTCTCTTTCGATAGACCATTTTTTTGGCTCCAATGTTGAGTTTCCACAGGTTTCCTTCAATCAAGGATTTATTTCAATGACTATGTGGGTGTTGCTCGGAACTGGAGAAGAAGTGATGGGAAGGTATTTTAGTTTGGTAAGTGGAGAATTCACTAATGGAATGGTGGCCTGTGGGTTTGTGCTCCATTGTGGTAAGTGATTTGAGGGTATGGTTTCCTGCTGGGAGAGTTCTGGGTCACAATTCTTATCTAGAGTTGGATGATTGAAGGAGATTGAATAAGCCCAGACGGTGAGTGAAGAATTGGTTGTGGGATATGGAGTCTAGTTTTGGAAGTTGGTGCAAACTTCTAATTATCAACACCAACTTGAGCACTCGAGTTTTGAATCCTTTGGATTTTCTTGTTTTGTTTCATATCTCGTTTGGTCACAATATATTTGCCTTTGTATTTTTATTTGTAGTGAGAAATTCTTTATACAATTTGGGTCTTAGGTCCGGCTTGGATTGGTGAGAGAAGTCTATGGGAAATTAGGGGAAATGGGTGAGGCTTCTCATGACGAGTCTATATTCATGGCTCAATTTTTTGTTTCCCATATGGCCGTATTTAGAATTGATTAAATCTCATAGGTTTGGTGTCTTGGTAGGTCTATGGTTGTGTGTTTCATTAAATTATTAGGTAGTTGTGGGATCTGTATCGATTAGGGACAATTTTCATGGTTCTAAGTGTGGGGTTCCCTTGAGTCGTTTATTCTAATTCATGGTTATCATGATGGATTTGGTGTCTCATTCAACTTTTTCTCTAGTAGTACCTTGTATGATTTTTTTCTCCTGTCATTTTCTAGGTCATGGTTGTTTCGGTTATTGTCAAAGGTGTGATCCCATCTTGTTTTTTATGCCTCCTCAACATTGCATGTGATGCAAAAGGGGGGTGGTGGAATCATCCTGCAAGGCCAATGAAGGTATTGAATCTTTTCCAAGTACTTTGCATCAATCTATTTTATTGCAACCCCCCCCAAGAAATAATGAGAAATTATGAAATTAGAGACTCAAGCAGGAGCATAAAGACAATCCCACTTGGACTTTAAGATTCTAGATGAGGTTTCTTGTTGGGATTCTAATCCTGCTGATATAAATCTTGGGGGGAGGCCCCCAATATATAAAATATTGAAATGGATCTTATGGGGGGAGGCCCCCAAGATCTGAAAAATTGAAATGCCAAAAAATAAAAAGGGAGAGAACACACAATCAATAAAGCCACAAAGAAACGTTTTTTTATTAAAATATAGAATAATTGTAAAAGTTACATTTTGGTGGACCATCTATCCTTTTACAAATGTAACTTGTTACTTGTACAGTTTTTTAATTACAATAACATGGGTAAATTCCATGTGCGGGTAAATACCATGAGTGAATGAATACCATAGGTAGATTCCACTTTCCATTCAAATCACCTAGTCACACTAGGGGATGGAAAAAGCAATATCTTAAATTTGTTGCTATACACTGGCATCTGAATACTTTTCTTGGTTTGGTCTTTAAATATAAACAAGTAGAAAGGTATAATGTGTTTTCTTTTTTGGAGGAAATTAAGAGGATTCTAAGGAACCAATGCTTCACCTTGGACAGGCTTGACTCAAGGTTGGCCCATGTGGAATGACACCTTCATTGTGATTCGAACACTGCTACACCTCCTAGATCGAGTGCCAAGGACCTTGATCCCATATCTTCCTTTTAATCTAAATGATGTTCATGTTTGTTAATCTATTTATAATTCTACAATGTTTTTTATTGTTTATCCTATATGATGGTCCTTTTTGTAACCTGGGACTAGTTAGTCGGCCTTTCTGTACTTTGGGATAAATAGATAAGTTTGGATTGTGGATACACCTGTATCCCCAAGAGATAACAGAAGCCTTCTCAATTGACTCAATATATTAGCTTCGTATCTTTGAGATATTTAGTAATATAAAGTTCTTTAATTTACAAAAAAAAAACTTTGTTTTAAATTATTATTATTATTGTTATTAGCTTTCCTTTATTATATCACAATTCAAATATAAAAATCATACTAGATAACAATATTATTGTTGTGTTCAACCAAAAGGGAAATCAAACTAGTGACAACAAAGGTAATGTGACATTCTTTTATCTATCAAAATTAACTAAAATAAACCTGCGTCCTGTGTATTGTTATGCCAAGACATATGTCTAGCATATTTATCAAAAAAAATAGATGTAATCAATTGGGTAGTGTTGGAAAACCACAGTCGTGAAACATATGGAATAGTAAGCTATATTTCACTAAACATAAACATAAAATAACAAGAGGTTTGGCTTTGCATTAGTCTTCAGAGGAAGTAGCTGAGGCAAGAACCTGAGTGCTTGGATTTGCTAGTTACGTCAAGAAGGTGTGTCTATTTTGGAATATGGCTTCCACAATATCAATTTAAATATTAATAATTATCAGGTATCTGGTAGGGATTTAACCTCCATGAAATATTCTATAATGTTCTCAAAGTAGTTATGCCTAGTTTACCCTTTTAATTAAATTTATTAATTTTAAAAAATGTCATATATACAAGTGTCATATGAAATGAATTATGGTTTTTTGGGCATGTGGTATTGATAAGTCATGGTATTGTAACAAATTCTATTTATATATTAAGAATCTCGTGATAAAGTGGAGGTGAATCTTTATGGTTAATAATCATATTACATCTTTTTCTAAAAGTATACATTTTTAACTTATATATTTATTATTTTTATCATTAATAATAATAATAATAATAAATTTTAAATAAAGTTATAATTTAGTTAATTTTTATGTTTTTTTCAATTTAAGTAATGTGAGATGCATAATGAAGTAAGAATAAAATTTATTATATTATTATTTAATTGTTTATTTTTATATTTACATAAGCTTTTCAAGATTATCTAGGCTATGTTCCAAGGAAGCATTAAATTTGTCCCTTAACTAACATTGTATCACTTTCACACTTAAATATAAACCCTTAACAATCAAGGTAAGTTTTTTAGTCAACCATAACAATAAGGAGTTGTCTATGGAGGCGGAGGAATTTCCCAGACGGCGAAAAGTGGCTGGAATCCGAGCAAAAAAAAATTAAGAAATCTTGGAGTAGAAGTGTTTGAATCATGTTTTTTTATGGTGGAAATGGATTCAACACCATAAAAACCCTCTAGGACATCCAAAATATTGAAGTTTTATAGCTATAACCTGGATTTACAAAAATCACTGCTAGATTTTCTTAAAATCTTCCCATAATTTCCATGATTTTCAGGACAAAAAGAAGTCTAGTTAGACTACGGCTAACAATAAACAAGTTTAATGGAATTTTTCACAATGATAAACACATTTTAGTGAAATTATTTCATAATGAATGAATAGAAAATTTATCATACATGATAATAATCACAAGCCAAATTTATTTTATCATAATCAATAATAAGCACATCCAAATGTAAACATTTCATAATAAATCTTAATAACAAATACATTTAAACCTCTCATACTAATTTAAAATTTTAAACCATGTGACAATAAGTAAATCTAAACTAACGTAACTATACAAATTAAATGATTAGCTTGAGGGTTAGCTCAATTGGTCGATTTTTTGTCGTTAAAGCACCTCTACTATTGAGAGGTCATGGATTCAATTATCTTGACACCCTCTAGGTCAAGCTCCATGGTTGAGCTCGCAAGAATTGATCCCTTCAGGTGGATCTAGCTTGTACAACTATTCCATGGATGTAGCAATCACTAATATTTGGGGCCCGTAAACCACAATTAAATTACTAATAAATTTCAATAGAAATCAAAACACTTACCTCATAATACATCTCACATTGTCAAAAAAAGATATATACAAATTAACAAAATTATAACTTATCACTATTATTATCATTATTTTTTTGTTTTGTTAATTATCTTTCTTTTATTAGATCATAATACAAGCATACAAAGCATACTAGATAATTGTATTATTGTCGTGGTCTACCAGAAGGGAAACTAGACCAGTGGCAGTATAGGTAGTGTAACGTTCTTTTGTTTATCAAGATAAACCTGTGTCCAATGTATTGATATGCCAAGACAAATTAATGGCATAGTTATCAAAAAAATTACATACTATCTGTTGGGAAGTGTTAGAACACCACAACTATGAAACACATGAGGAAGAAAAATATATTTCACTAAACACAAACATAAAATAACAAGAGGTATGGACCTGCATCAGTCTTTAGAGGAAGTATTCTAGCTGAGATCCTATGTGCTTGGACCTACTAGAGAGTGTCTCCCACATTGAATATGTCTATCAATGTTAGCCAACCGAGCATCTTAGATTACTAGAAAATAACGTTGGTGTTTTTCAATTTGTTAGATTTCGTTGAGGCAAGCTATGATTTCATTATGTTCTTAAAATTTTTATTTGATCGTGTGGCCCAATAGAATTTTCATTTTCCAATTTAAGTTGATGGAGTGAAAATACTAGTCCCTATGGCTACTAGTATGGAAAGGATATAGGATCTTGTCAGAAAATTTTCCCTGAGTTTCTAATTTAGAGTGAGCATTCTATTCATTTACAACATATGCTTAAATTTAGAAAATTTATTCTTGGAATTCAAGAGGGTTGAAGAAAATATAGATTTCACTTGCAGATTGGGTTTGGGTCTGAATTGTAGGCATGATTTGGAATCTCAACCGCTAGAACCATTCCTCAGGTATATTTAATGCCCCAACATGGTGTTAAGGGAGGGTTGGAACCTATAAAGAGAAATTTCAAGAAAATGGTGAAAGTTAAGGGAATGAGAGCCAAAGGGAGGACGACATAGAGCTAGTAATGTGTATAACTTCTATGTTGTCAAGGAAAGAGAAGAGGCAATAATAAGAGTAGAAAATGTAAATGAGGGACCATGTTAGGTAGAAAAATGGATTTATATGCTTGAGGGCAAGTCATAATAATTCATTCTAAGGAATTACAAGTAGGCCTATCTGCCCCAACGTAGACATCTAGATTCTAGATTAGAGTATCAAAAACTCATGATTATAGAAATAATACCTACAAGAGATTATGAAATTCAATGAATTTACTAGCATTTGATGTATGCTAATTCCAGAAGTTATTAGTTGAGTCTCAGAGTCGACCCCCACACTGGGTGATTCTTATACCCACCACCACCCCTATGATCGTGAGAAAGTAGCATAGTTTCTAGCTGAAAATGGGGAGAGGGATCTAGAAGGCAAAACAAGGAAGGTTAAGACCTTCCTTCTCTAAAGCACCACACAACCAGACACTGAGAAGGAAAAAATCCCACCTATGTAGAAGGCAAAGCAAGGAAGGTCAAGACCTTCCTTCTCTAAATCACCACACAATCAGACAATGAGAAGGAAAAATCCTACCTATGGTCTGGTGATACCACAAAAAAGACAAAGAATGGTAGATAAATTCTAACATTGGCAGGAAGACGTGGAGATAGTGAGGGTTTCCATATTAATTTTATGGTTCATCATAACTCATAACATGTGTTACATCATGGAGGGAGTTGGCCACACCACCCCCCTCTTTAATTCCAAGGGAGGCAACGAGGTGGAGGGCTTTCCCCCCCTTTCATAAGTGCACTTTCCAACACCCCCATTAGGGTTTTCTGATATGTAGTGATGAGACTTTATAATTGATCTCTCTGCTTTGTCCAATCTTCATTGTTATAAGATGAGGCAAGGTTAATGTTACAATTATTGCATCCCAAATTCACCAAATAGTTTGCAACCTTATTTTTAGATTGGTGGGATTGTGAGAGGAGGATAATAGGAAAAGTAGGCATCGATAAACTACTATGAGATACAATTTTTTCTAGCCTCTAGTTGTTACAAACCATTTATAGGGGTGGTCCATTAATCAGTCTCTTTAGAGGGTTAATAACCAATTAAGAGTCATCATCCACTTAGAGCTTTATGAAACTATTTGTTATAGCTAGGTGAAGTCCAATATCCAAGGTAAGAATTTTCCTATATTATTATTATTGACCCCACAATTGTCTGTAAATAGAAATAAGGATTTCCCATCATTGTCTCTAAAGATACCCCTAAACGCAGCGAAGCATGGATTCCCTTCCAAAGCTCCATCAAAATTTATCATGATAAACCCTAAGGGGGGAGTAGTGAAGATTGTTGGTGAGTCAAATCCACTATGAGGAAGGAAGGGGCAAGAATCATTACTCATATATGGGTATATATCGAGTTTAGTAAGGATAGATACCTCATGTGGGTTTGCTTCCCAATAAATATGCATCCAATAATATGACAGAATTGATTCTCGGAAGTTATGCATGATTATTTTGCAAATCGTTCTTTCTGAAGACTCTACTAGCCTGAACACCCTCTTATCATGTTTTTTCCATATGAGACATATGATAAATTTTGGCACAATGACCCATACTTTGTTAAGGATATAATTTTTGAATATTCTTAGTCTCCATTGATCAATAGTTTCTATGAGGTTGGTATAATTTGGTTAGAATTCCCAAAAAGAATAAATATTCAATCCCATAAATTTCTAAACAAGGGGAAATAATTAAGTATATGCTCCAAGTGTTCCTCTTGAATTTTTAAAATTACACATATTGATGGACCCTCAAATCCCTTTCTTCTAATTCTATCTAAGGAGAGAACCCAAAGCCTAGCTATAAACCAAAGGAAAGGAGCCACTTTTGGCCAATGACCCTGGAGCCAAAATTTACACCATATGGACATTTTAGGAAAAGAGTTATGCCCATCTATCAGCAAGTAGGCTTCCTTGATTGTAAACATCCCTTTCGTTATGTATCCTAAACGAATCTTATTTAGGTTATTTACTATTTGGATTTTCTAGTTTTGTAGTTCTTAGTTGATCTTTTTCCAGGGGTATAAATCCAGTGGAGTTGGCCAGTCCTCTCTTGATATCTAGTTTCTCCATTCTGAGGTATTGGTGGATGGCTCTTGGAAATTGGATACAATGCTGAAATTTTGAGTTGTGGTGATATTTAACAACTCCATGACCTCTTCTTGGGATTCCAACTCTGCTATTTGTTTCTGAGCGTATATCCAAAAAATGGAAATATAACCATCTATGATTCCCAGAATGAGTGATCCTCAATAAGCTTCTTATTTTCTCTTTCCAAATTCCAAATTGAATATCCCTGTGGAAAATATAGAGTATGTAGTTTCTCGAATTGGGAAGAGTGAGAACTATACTTAATATTCCATATTTGTCTCCATAGTTCCTGTTCGCTTTTTCTCCGCCATAGTTTTTCTCCCATTACATTGTTTATTTTTTATGGGTCCTGTAGACTGAACCCACCTGACAACCTTGGAAGGCAGAGTTTATCTCATGTGACTAATGACCATTTTAATTTTATAGTGGCCCCACCCCATAAGAAGGTTCTATAAATATTCTTGATTTATCTAAGGATTTATTTGGGGGTTGCCATCACTAAGACTTTGTATACAAGAAGAGCTTGTAAAACTGATTTCAAGAGAACTAATTATTAAGCCAAATTTAGCGACCAGAAGGTCCAGTTATTAATTTTTTGCAAAATTCGTTACAAGGTGCCCTTTTAGTGGATGGTTTTTAGTGAGCTTTCAACTAGAGGGAAACAAGGCATTTGGTTGGCATGTTGTTGAGTTGGAATCCCATTAGATGAAATAGGTGGTGCGGCACAGGCATGTTAGTATTAAAAAAGTAAATTTGGGTTTTCTCAACATTAATAGAGGTACATGATGCATCCATGAAAAAATTGAGGATTTGTTTCAAATCATTGGCTTCTATAGTTGTTGGTACTCCAAACAACATAATGTCATCCATGAATTGTTGATATGTGATTGGGAGGTCATATCAATATAAGCATGGCCATTTGAGTTTACCTTGATTTACTATTGCCTTAAGAGATTTCCCTAGACCCTCTACCACAAAGATGAATAGAAAAGGGGATATGGGATCTCCCACTCTAAGCCCCCTTGAAGGATTTAATGTGGAGTGTGGGGGAGTTATTTAGAAGTATCGAGAAGAAATGATTTGAGATAAAAGAATTAATCCATTTAATAATGTGTTCTGAGAAACCATAAGCATGGAGAATTTGAATGAGGTAACCCCAATTTATTTTTTCAAAAGGTTTAGACAAATCAAGCTTAATCAATTATCCCAATATTCATAGTTCTTTTCAGAGAATCTATTATATCATGAGACACTATGATTCTATCCAATATATATTGACTGTCCAAAAATGTAATTTGCTCGCAGGATATGATACAACTCAAAAGGGGTTTGAGATGGTTATCTCTAACCATAGAGATAACTTAATAGACAAGGTTACAAAGTTAAAATGGTCTAAATTTGTTAGATATATTGGCTCCATTAGTTTTGGGGATAAAAATGAGGATGGTAGCATTGAGGCTTGGCCTCAAAGATGAAGATTTCTAGGATTCTTCCATGATTGAGTGAATTTCAAGGCCAAGGAATGACCAGAAAGCTTGAAAGAAGTCCATAGTAAATCCATTTGGCCTAGGAGTTTTATTTTATGGCATAGACATTATGGCTTCCTCCACTTCAGTAAACGATTTTTTCCTCATCAGTGCATCATTTTGGGTTGGTTGTATTAGGTTCGGAATATTTGAGGCTATCCTTTGGATTGTGGATATGTTATTAGGGAGTGGTTTTGGAAAGAAACAATGATAACATGTTACCAATTTGCATTCAATTTATTAATATGCCATGAGTCTGATCCCCTCAAAAGATGTTAAAGAAAATATTTTGTTGTTGTGCTTGTGTTTGATCATCTCCTTGTGGAAAATTTTTGTTGAGATTCAACAAGATGATGAATCTTAGTGAAAATCAATCACCTTCAATAAGTGGGCCCGCAGGCTATTTTTAGGTGTAAGTCTATTTTTAGAATATGTCTATTTTTAGACATGGTGGTCATATTTCAGAAGTTGCAAGATGTTATTTGTGGATGGTTGGTCAAGTTGGAAAAATAGATGAAATTCTATTTTTAGAATATTGGGTGAAGTCTATTTATAGATCATTGATCTAAAAATTTATGTGTCGATTATTATTAGCCCTTAATAATAATCAAACTCTAAATATCAACTTATTCTCTTGGAGCACTTTATTTCAGTATATATATTTGGAAAATCAGTGGGCTGAAGGAATTATGCAATTCCTAGGGTTTACTGGTGGTTCATGCATGGAGGACTCAGTTAGAACTAAAGTGGAAAAGTTATGACAGAGTTGGAAGAGTAGTTACGAGAGTTTTTATTCAGTTTAACTCAGTTATTGGAGTTAAACTCAGTTGAGCTAGTTGTATCTAGTCTAATTGAATGATACACTAGTGAGAGTGGAGTGAATTAATTATTTAATTAATTCACAAATAATAACTCACTAATCAACTGATCAGATACAACAGTTAACTACAGTGCATGTTAGTTCTAGTGGAGACCCAGTGGAGAGGTAAGTGAAAGGGTGAGATGGACTATCCGTTGTGACTATAGTGATGCATTGGTTGCATCACACACACATTGGAGTTTCCAATGAGGATTGTGCAGTCAATTCAAGGCCAATTTGAATTCATTCAGGGGTATTATTTAGCAGGGATTACACAGTGGAGGCAGGCTATCAGGTGGCAAGAAATCAGTGCATGGATTTGCATATTTCTTCATGTTAGTGTGTGACGATTGTATTGTGCTGAGAGATTGATGTACTAAGCTTTGTCTGAGATTGTTACATGATCTCCATGATACATAATATATGATAGTTGGGGTTTTTATCTTCAAGATTTCCCGTTAAACAACTGTGTTATGTGTGATTGTTTTTATTGCTTCATGTGTTTGCAATTGAGTTTTAAATTTCCGTAAAAGTTTAACAGTGAAAGGATTCTGTATTTAGCAAGAAGATAAAAATTGCTAGATCAGGAGAATCTGGATATATACATGCATATGTTATATAATTTCCACATGATATCAGAGTAGTGTTAATTCTTGAAGATTACAATTGTGAAGAATTGTTGAGTTTGTGGTGGTGGACAATTTGAATTTGCTGCATAAATTTCTTGGTGTAACAGTTGAGTATACATTGAAATGTCTTTCAATGGGTTGCGATTGGAGTATGTCCTTGAGGGAAGCTCAAATTACATAGCCTAGAAGGATAGGATGGAGGTGGTGCTTGAAGATAATGGGCTGAAGGAGTTCATCGATATCGATGTTTCGAAGCCTACTTCTAGCGATGTTGTAGTACTTGACGCATGGAAAAAGAAGGTAGCGAAGATAAGAGGAATTATGTTGGAAGGTGTGAAGGACCATATTGTGTCAATCCTTCATGGGAAAGCCACTCCATTTGCAATGTGGAAGGCTTTGATATATTTTTTACAAAGTAGCAGCGACCAGAGGAAGTTGGTGCTGAACGATCAGCTCAGAAAAATAAAAATGGAGAAGGGCGACATTATTCCAAAATATCTCACAAAGTTTGTCCACTGTAGGGATGAACTAGGAAGTGTGGGGATTACTGTTGATGATGATGATTGGTGAGCTTGGCTCTCCTTGTGCTTCCGAAGAGTTGGCATAGCTACGAAGACTCTGTCAATGGACGAGAGAAACTGCCGGGTTGGGAGCGACTTTGGTTGGATCTTGTGCAGGAGGAGATAAGGCGAAGTACCAGGGATGGCTCTTAATCGAAGAATGAAGATGAAGAGAATTTCACTTTGGCTTCCAAAGCAAGGAAAGGGACATGGAATAAATTCCACTCCAAATCTGTGGCTAAAGGCAAGAAGAAAGATTTGTCCAAGGTGAAGTGTTTTCACTGTCACGAACATGGGAATTTCGCCACTAACTGCCCACTGAAGAAGGAAAACAAGAAGGATGTTGGAGTTGAAGTGGGTGAGGCCTTAGCCTTGCAATTTGAACTTTATTTCTCTTTGATTGCATGCTTGGTTACAAGTGCAATGGGATCGGTGTGGTATATTGATAGTGGTGCGTCTTTCCATATGACGGGAGACAAGGAGTTGTTTAGTGATCTGGAGGAGAAATACCTCCAAATGCATATAGATATGGGCAACAATGGTCGATACAGTGTCACCGGCATTGGGACCATTACCTTTAAGAGGGAGTCAGGTAATCCATTTATGTTGAAAGATGTTATGCATGTTCTAGGTCTGAAGAAGAACTTGGTCTTAGTCACAAGGTTGGAAGACAGAGGTTATGACATTGTTTTTAGCAATGGAAAAGCTTTCCTGTGACATAAAACAACGGGTCAAACCAAGAGGATAGGGATTAAAGTTAAGAATCTCTACAAGCTAGAGGTAGATGGCTGCGCTACAATGATGGGTAAAGTAGAAGAAGTGGTGAACCGAGATGAGGGTGAATTATGGCACAAGAGATTGGCCCATCTTCACCATGGCACGTTGAAGATTTTGCAACAGATTTCTATTGGAATTCCAAAGGGTAATATTGCATAGTCAGATTAGTGCAAGGGATGTACTATGTGTAAGTTTGTGAAGACCACCTTTCACGAGAAGAAGAACTGTGCTTTGGTGATCCTGGAGAGAATTCACACAGACGTGTCTGGATTTTTCTCGGTTGCTTCAACAACAAAACAAAAGTATTATGTTATTTTTGTTGATGACTATTATCGTAGATGCTGGATCTTCTTCATGCAAAAGAAGAGTGAAACATTCTCAAAGTTCTGTGAGTTTAAAGCATTGGTGGAGAAGGAGTCGGGGAAGCAAGTGAAGCCTCTATGGAGCGATAATGGTGGTGAATATATCTCAAATGAATTCAAAGACTTCTATAGAAAAAAAGGAATTCGAAGAGAACTAATAGCGCCTCATAACCCATAGCAAACTGGGGTCGCGAGGAGGAAGAAAATAATGATCATGGGTGTTGCACGAGCTATGCTTGAGAGGGAGATAGAATTGTATGCAGAGGAGGAACTGCTTGTTCCATAAGATGAGCCTCCAGATGTGGATCAGCCACAGGAGGAAGTTCATGGAGTGGAGGAGTCCACTCATGCAGAACCAAACATCATAACTATCAAAAAGCATACCACAGAAGCTGAGAGACTGAACCTTGATGTGGCACAGAATGTAGGAGTCCCTACATCACAACGCAGACAAAGACAGTCACCTGACCGATTTACTCGATACATGGCTCTTATGAGCAAGTGTGTCGTGATAGAGCCATCTTCTTTTGAAGAAGAAGTGCAGGAGCCCACATGGGTAGTTGCCATGGTGGAGGAGTATGACTCCATTGTCAGAAATAGTGCTTGGGAGATTGTTCCAAGGCCGGCGGGTAAATCAGTTGTAGGATCAAGATGGATCTACAAGGTAAAGCAAGTTTTTGATGGGAGCATCGAGAAGTATAAGGCTAGATTTGTTGCTCGGGGCTTCTCATATATCGAGGGGATTGATTATGAAGAAAAATTTGCACCTATCGCATGGTATTCTTCCATAAGGGACGTCCTTGCTCTCTTAGCGCAAATGGGTTGGCACATTCATCAGACATATGTGAAGACTACGTTCCTTAATGGGATCTTTGAGGAAGAGGTGTACATTGAGCAGCCTGAAGGATTTAATATCTTCAACAGTGAGTCGCATGTGTGCAGACTCAAAAGAGCGTTGTATGGGTTGAAGCAAGCACCACGTGCTTGGTACACTCGGATTGACAACTATTTCACCAGACTTGGTTTCACCAAGAGTGAGGCAGATGCAAACCTGTACGAATTTGTGGTGGAGGGTAAGATTTTAATCATTGTTCTTTATGTTGATGATTTAATACTAATGGGTGATGAGCAGTTGATACACTCACGCAAGGTAGATCTTGCAAAGGAGTTTGAGATGAAGAATTTGGGCCTCCTTCATTATTTCCTTGGATTGGAAATATGGCAGCGGGAAGGTGAACTCTTTGTGTCTCAAGGCAAGTATGCCAGGGAGATACTGGAGAAGTTTTACATGCAAGTATACAAGCCTATTGACACTCCTCTTCTAGGAAATTGGAGGAAAGAGGATGCTACATTAGTAGAGGTAGTGGATGCCACTGTTTATCGAAAGTTGGTGGGTTCACTCATGTATTTAGTTAATACAAGACTGAACATATGCTATGCAGTGAACCAACTTTCAAAAGTGATGGTTAAGCCTACCAAGCTCTTTTGGAAGGCAGGCAAGCATGTCTTGAGGTATCTCAGGGGCACATCGGAGTATGGCTTATGGTACAGACAGATGGATGAGGTGAAGTTGCATGGCTTCATTGATGCAGATTGGGCAGGCAACCCAACGGACAGAAAGAGCACATCAGGAGGGTTTTTCAGTATCGGATCTATGACAGTTTCTTGGTACAACAGGAAACAAATATCCGTGGCACTCAATTCAGTGGAATCAAAATACATGGTAGCAATTCAAGCTGCATGTGAGGCTATCTAGATGAGGAAGATCCTGGTCGGTTTGTTCAATTCACATTTAGATCCTACAGTGATACATTGTGATAAATAGAGTTGCATTAAACTCACTATTAATCACGTGTTTCATGATAGATCTAAACATATTGATATCTAGTATCATCATATCAAAGATTGTGTGTAGCAGAAGATCATGTTACTTCAGTACATTCCTACGGAAGATCAGGATGTAGACATTCTGATGAAGTCGCTCGGCAGGAGCAAATTCGAATACCATAGAGGCAATATAGTTTCATGATAGATCTAAACATATTAATATCCGGTATCATCATATCCGAGATTATATGCAATAGAAGATCATGTTGCTTCAGTACATTCCTACGGAAGATCAGGATGCATACATTCTGACGAAGGTGCTCGGTAGGAGCAAATTTGAATACCATAGAGGCAGGATCGAGGTGAAGGATAATCCCTATCTTGTTGAGAGGGAGTGTTGAGATTCAACAAGATGATGAAGCTTAGTGAAAATCAGTCACCTTCACTAAGTGGGCCTGCAGGCTATAGGTGTAAGTCTATTTTTAGACACGGTGATCATATTTGAGAAGTTGCAGGATGTTATTTGTGGATGGTTGGTCAAGTTGGAAAAATAGATTAAATTCTATTTTTAGAAGATTGGGCGAAGTCTATTTATAGATCGTCAATCTAAAAATAGATGTGTCAATTATTATTAGCCCTTAATAATAATCAGACTCTAAATATCAACTTATTCTCTTGGAGCACTTTATTTTAGTATACAGATTTGGAAAATCAGTGGGCTGAAGGAATTACGTAATTCCTAGGGTTTAGTGGTGGTTCATGCATGGAGAACTTATTTAGAACTGAAGTGGAAAATTTATGACGGAGTTGGAAGACTAGTTAAGGGAGTTGTTATTCAGTTTAACTCAGTTATTTGAGTTAAACTTAGTTGAGCTAGTTGTATCTAGTCTAACTGAATGATACACTAGTGAGAGTGGAGTGAATCAATTAGTTAATTAATTCACAAATAATAACTCACTAATCAACTCAAAAAATACAACAGTTAACTACAGTGCATGTCAGTTCCAGTGGAGACCCAGTGGAGAGGTAGGTGAAAGGATGAGATGGACTATCCGTTGTGACTAAAGTGATGCATTGATTGCATCACACACATATTGGAGTTGCCAATGAGTATTTCGCAATCAGGGCAAGGCCAATTTGAATTCATTCATGGGTCTTCTTCAGCAGGGATTGTGCAGTGGAGGCAGGCTATCAGGTGGCAAGAAATCAATGCATGGATTTGTAGATTTCTTCATGTTAGTGTGTGACGATTGTATTGTACTGAGAGCTTGATTTACTAAGCTTTGTATGAGATTGATACATGATCTCCATGATACATAATATATGATAGTTGGGTTTTTTAGCTTCAGGCTTTCCCGTTAAACAACTGTGTTATGTGCGATTGTTTTTATTGCTTCATGTGTTTGCAATTGAGTTTTAAATTTCCGCAAAAGATTAGCAGTGGAAGGATTCTGTATTTAGAAAGAAGATAAATATTGTTAGACCAGGAGAATCTAGATATATACATGCATATGTTATATAATTTCTACAAATTTGGTGCTCTTCTCTCCTTTTAACCACCTTATTCTAGATTTTTGTTTCTATAGTACTTCTTCCTACTTGTGGCGCTCCTTTACTTTGGTGAGTAGTTGTCCCTATTCCTTGACCAAATCATCTATGCAGCCTTCCATAATGATTTTATGTTGAACTTACTACATTCTAGATTATAAATCTTATTTCTCTGCAAAAATATTACCAAACTTCAAATTATTATAGTCTTTTAACTTTTCTTTAAACAACTTTAATTTCAATTGGAAGGAATTCATGCTATTCCTCCCCTGGTTATCTATTTTTTACCACCATTCCTTCGCTTTAGTTAAAAATCAGGTGTCTTGCAAATAGAAACTTTCAAATCAGAAAGGATGGTTGTGGGGCGTGATATTAAGATCTATTTCCAAGATTATAAGCCAGTTATCTAAGTCTATACTTGACAAGATTGAAGCTTCCACAAAAATGTCCTTGTCTAAGAGTGCTTCAAAGACGATAATATTTATAATCTATTGGCAATTTGATGCTTCCCTCCACATTTGTTATTTTGGGTGAATGTGCCATTTATAGTATTCAAGTCTATCATTTGGAGTTGTTGAAGTTGTTCCTTAAATTGTTGAGACTTCAAGTTCAATATTTGTATGCCGCATTTTTTCTCATCTAGGGATTTTATGAGATTAAATTCCTCACCTAGAATTCAGAGTTCCTCCTAATGTTCATAGCTCTAGTAGCTTTTATTTTTTGAGGAACCGAGTTTTCTTATTGGGATATGGTGGTTGTAGACCACAGTAAGGCAATCAATCTCCTTGGCTCCTACATATTAAAATTGTCCTAAGATAATGTAAGCCATGGAAATCCAATCAGTAAATGATAACCCTTGTGGATTCCATAGGATCACTAGGCCACAAACACCTCCAATGACACGAAGTGATATTTATTCACAACCCCACCAACATAAGGAGTCTATTTCACTAATTTTGTCTTCCGAGATTTTTATCTCCTATAGTATCATGGTTGTCAGGCTTTCATTTTGAATTATTTCCTTCAGAATTCTATGCTTTCCTTTGTTGTTGATACCTATTATGTTCCATTAAATGATTTTCATTGGGAAAACACCTTCGACAGTATCATAACTTGTCCTATGTTGACTAGATGATCTCTAACTAATTAGATCAAGGTTTTATTTGTCCTTAGTCCATTCATTTTACCTTATTTGATCTATAGGGGTTGTTCCTTGAGAGAAAAGGTATGAACCCCCAATCCCCTAACAGTTGACCATGTCTCCTTCATTAACGCTTAAGGTTGATCTTTTACCCTATGCTACTAGATTTTCTAGTGTTTTGGAATTGTATTTAGATCTTTGGTTTTCGATTCTTGAATATAATTTAGCTAAGTATGTTCATCCTTATATATAATCTCTATTTCCTCATTTGGTTTAGTCGTTGAAACATCAGGCATAATTTCCTCATCATGGGATGGAGTTTATTGATTATCTTCCTGATTTTTCCTTTCTTATCTTTATTTTTGTTGTACTCCTTCTTTGTCGTGACCTAGGTTCATAATATCTTCTAAAAAAGCATGCTCTTATTCTTTACCAGTAAGAACTTAGAACTTATTTTTGGACTGAATAGAGTCCCCTTTTTGTTTGGCTTGCAGATTTTTTGGTGTTTGGTTTCTTCGTCTAGTCATTTCTCTTCTTAATCCTTCTAATTTTGTTTGTTGGGAGTCTTTCCTGGGCTCCTCCTAAAGGATTGGACAATCTTGGAAGAGGTGAGAACACCTAAGACAATGATGTAGTAGAAGGGCACATGTTCATAATCAAGGTTTTTTTTTCAATCTTCATCTTGACATGAGATTTCAATAGATTTTGGAAATGGTTGATAGATATTCATATAGACACAAATATTGGCATAGGAAGTGTAAGCCATCATCTTGTAACTTTTCATATCTTCATAAAAATTCCAATTGTATTTCCTATCCTCTTAATACAAAACTCTTTAAGTAGCAAGAACATGCACACCTATATTTGTTTGCCCAAAAATTGTTCTTTTTCTCAGAAATACCACTCTTCCTAGAATATCATGAATAACCCAACATTATTGAAAATATATGGACCATTTTCAACAACTTTGGCTCAATCCTCGTGATTCTTGAAGATGATTGTAAAGAAACCCCTAACACCTTATTCTAGATCCACATGACCTCTTGGTTTCCAGTTGTGATGAATCCATCTTACTAAGTTCCTTTTAGTGGGCTTGATGTAGATAAAATTACACACAACAGAATGGTCTTTTATATATTGTATTATTTTTATAACTATCAAGTTTGTTGGACCTTACCCCATATTTGGGATATTTATTAGCTTTCGACGGGAATTTATTCTTGAACCAAGATTCTCATTGTACTACCAACGGAGTATTATCCGACTTCTTCTTATCTCTACCTTGTCCATGATTTGTGTTGCACAGAATTAGTTCAAAGGAGTCGATGCCTAAAACAATATTTTGATAGAAGGGGCTCACGCCCCTCCCTCTAATGGCTTTCATTCTCAGCTATCAGTGTTTAAAATTCTAGAGAGACTCCCTTTGCCGTGGTTAAGGGAAGTCATAATAGACATATGTTGTCAAGTTGTAGAGGTTAGGAAGTTAAGGGGTCAAAGGTTTTAGGAGAGCACACTCCCATTAAATTATTGTTATTAATAATACTTGTAAAATGAATTAATATATGAGTTAAACATATATACATTAAAATAAAAATAAATTGAAAAAACAAAAAAAAAATGTAACAAAATTCTTAAATATGGAAATTGGCCCCTTCTTTACCACAAAGATTCTTAACTTGTAAATAAGTTTTGTTGTAATACCATGGTTTATTAATACCACATTCCCAAAAACACAACTCATATTGATATGACATTTAATTAAAAACATAAAAAAAGCATAACTACTTATGAGATAAATCTCAATCTTTTATATATAACTACCACTTAAAATATTCTAGAAAATTAAATGAAGATAAAATCCCTAACATCTACCTAATAATTATTAATAATTAAATTAATATTATAAAAACTTTATTTCAAAATATACAACTATTAACCTAATAACCATTCTAATTTTATTTTTTTTAATTTAATTTTACATTTTTTAAGTATCTATTAAATAAATTAAAAAAAAAATAATACAACTTTCTAAAGTATTAATTTGTTTTTTCTATTGAATTTTTTTTGTAACACCTCTACATTATTTATTTTTCTGAGTTAAATCTTGTCCTTCATCTAACCAAACCACACCACATTGGATAATTAGAAACAGCCACCTAAAACTACTAATATAAATAATCCAAAAAAACGAATCCTCTAAATAAAGCATCATTATTATTATGATGCAGCTCAGCTTATTTTTATTTAAAAAATGATTCTCAAACTAGCTTAAAAATTGAGTGTCACGCATTATTATTATGATGCAGCTCAGCTTATTTTTATTTAAAAAATGACTCTCAAACTAGCTTAAAAATTGAGTGTCACGCATTATTATTATGATGCAGCTCAGCTTATTTTTATTTAAAAAATGACTCTCAAACTAGCTTAAAAATTGAGTGTCACGTAAACAAAAATGGGGTACTATTGAGTACCGCCTCTTTCTTCAACTTCTAAAGCTTTTCAACTAATCGAACTCAAAACTTCTGGTTTGTGGCCTTTTCCGCCAACCAAGAAACCAATGTGAACCGTGGCGTTATACCTTTGGAGTTTTTTCTTTATATACTTTTTTAAAGGACCTTATTTCTCTTTCTTTTTTATTTTTGAAAAAAAAAAACTTTATTTATTTTATATATGTCTTACTCATTAATAGGATCTTTGATTCTTTTTTTATTCAAGGCTAGTTAAGTGCCCTATGCACTTAAATATTTAGAAAGGTTTTTGTAGGTTCCGCATTTAAATATTTGGAAAGGTTTTTTAGGTTTTTTTATTGGAGTTGTCTTTAGTGCGACTTTTTGGAGTTTCAAGTGCCGAAATTCGGTGAAAATTTTTGAGGTTAAATATTGATTTATGTTATTTAAACTGGTTTTTTGATTGTATATATGGATTCAACACCCTAAAAAACCCCTAGGGCACTTCAATTGTGCAAGGCTACCCATCAAACTTCTGTTTTCAATGAATTCTGGCCGGATTTTAGAGAAATTAGACCAGAAAAATCCACCGTAAAAACCTTCAAAAAGTCGCAGTAAAGACTACTCATTTTTTATTTTTTGGTTGGTTGTTTAGTTTTTTTATTTTTTGGTTGGTTTAATATATAAGGGATTTGAAGATTAAATTTTATAATTTACCTAATAATATTGGTTAAATGATTTTTTAATTTTACTATAATTTTAATATATTATCTAAAACAATTTAACCATAATTATATGGAGTTGTCTTTAGTGTGATTTTTTGGTGTCATAATTTGACAGAAAATTTTTGTGGTGAAATCTTGATTTGTGTTATTTAAACTAGTTTGTTTACTGTATAAATGATTCAACACCCTGAAAAACCCCTAGGGCACTTCGATTGTGCAGGTGTTACCCATCATGCTTGTGATTTCAATAAATTCCTACCAGATTTTAGAGAAATTAGACTGGAAAAACCCACTTGAAAAACTTCCAAAAAGTCTCAGTAAAGACAACTCGTAATTATATTATTCCAAAAATATATATTACTTTAACAAAAATTAAAGTATTTAATAAAGATTACTGTATCGAGAGGCGCTCTCCAACTCAATATGGTAGAGATGTTGTAATGTAATATCATTTTTAACATTTTGACTAGGTCAAATTACATTATTAGTATTATTATTACCTCAATGTGGGTGGATGAACTTTGGATAGGGGATCACTACAGGGGGCACCCACCACCCCACCGACTCTCACAATGAATAAAGGAGGGTGGTGACATGGCATGCCCTTCCCATGCATCATTTGTGCGGGTTAATTACACTTAATGGCTCGCCCCTTAAGGTTTCTCTAAACTCTTCCTTCGGCGTATATGTAGCGGTGAGGCGAGTAGAGGTTCAACTAATTGCAAGGTTGTTTCCCAAGTTACCGTGTAATATTGTCTGTTATTATTCAAGTTGGAAATTGTATGAACGAAGAGTGGCCCTCTACAAGTTTTTCTTGCTAGGAAAGGAAAGGGTGGACTTTCCGCGCAGTTTAATCTTATATCAACAACTTTTTTCTTATTCTACTCCTCTCGAGTTCCTCATGTTGGGAGAAGGTAGCCAACTCTCGAGAGGTTGCTGGAATGAAGAAATTGAATCAGAAATATCCATCTCCAAAGAAACATGGGATGTAATGAGCCATCTCGAATTACGAGCAAAATATGATTATTAGCATGCATACAAGGCATGCATATGATACCTGCATCTGCATGCATTGCACTAGTATACTTACTAATTGATTATGAAGAATGTATAAGTAAAGGATAAATGAATTAATTATTAAAAGTACTAATTAATTCCTAACTGTGAGGAATATAATGAATATATTTAATTTTTGGATGGAAGACAGAAAATAACAGATAAGACACTTAAGTGTTTTATATAAATATTTATATTGTAGTAGGAAATCTATTAAATCATTCTGAGAGCACTAAAACCTATACCCACAAACAAAAGGAGTATTAATGTCTCCTAAACCTTTGCAAGTTGATTTCTTAGCAAACTCTTTACAAATGTTAAGAAACCAAAATTAAATAAAGGATAATATCTAGACAATGATTCTTGTTATTCATTAATAAACTATTATCAAGCTAGGAAATTGAAACCCTCAAAGACGTTGTCCTCCTCTCTGCCAATTAAACTGAAATAAACTCACATTTTTTAATAATATAATACTTAGCATTTTTTTATGATAGAAGTTATCAACCTCCAATTAATTTACGAAAATGGCAGCAACTTCTAATTAATGTGATCACCCCGCAAAAGGTGATGATTGCCTAGGAGTTTCGGAGATTATTTTATGTAGAGGCATTGGGAAATGGCTTGGCAAGGAAGAAACCTCCCCAATATAAGGAGATTGAAGGAGGTGAAGAAGGGGGCATAGGAAAGCAAAAGGAGAACAATAATTATAGAGGAAGACTTGGAACAAATCTAAGGGATGAGCCTCGGGCTCTAGAATCAACGGAAAACTAGGAGAATTGAACACTGTTCTTGGAGTTTTAGGCACATGGGCTAGAAGACTTTGATCAAAGTCTTCTGGGTCTGAGAAAAAAATAGGTTGATCCCAGATAGGCAAGGAGAAAATTTATCGGTTTGATAACAAAAGTAGAGGACTCAGATTTTCCATGGAGCAATGTCAACCAGGGATCGACATCAGATGGGAAAACTGAGTACGTACATGTATTTAACTTGATAGATTTTATGTAAAAAAATTCTTCTCTGATGGAACTATAGTTTATGCCCATACACGGGGGCTTCTATAACCTGCTATTTTTTGAGGAGGACTCACAACATTTCAAGATTCACCTCAAGTTATTTCCCAACATTTGGCCTCTCCAATGTCATTTCATTGGTACAGTTAATTTCAAGGATTTTTCAAGTTCCTAGTATTTTTTTTATCTTAAGTCTCTAGTTTTCCATATTGGAATGTTCGTTGTTATTCTATTCACTTGGGTCCCAACCCAATTTATGTTATGGTTCATAGTTGGCATCTTTCTCCTGCTTATAGCACTCTTGTGGTTTAGAATTTTATTGGTTGTTCGGGTGTGGCCATATCTCCCTCCCATCTCTCCAGGATCCAAGAAGGGCTCTATGTTTTAGTGTTAAGGGGATAGACAAGTAGAGATATTCCCAAAGGTGGTGGACACTATTGGACAATCTCAGTGGAGCCATATAGGAGGTATTTTTGGGGACAACACTTTGGGGGATCTCCTGGAAATTGTAAAGTCTAGTTGGTAGTGTGTACCATTATAAAAAGGCAAAGGGTTCATTGTCATTGTGGAAGGGGAGAGTCTAATCGCAACCAACCCAATAGGTATCGGTTAAAGTCTCAGGCCCAAGAGGTTGTTGCTTCTCAAACTCAAAATGTATTCGTGAAGTTTCACATTGGATATCGGATTCGAGCCAATCTAGGGTGAGGATAACTCAATATATTCATTAGATCATCTTACACTAGAAGTTAAATATATTATTGGGGCAAGTCCTCAAGGAAAAACACGAATATCAAAATTAAATCATCTCATTTCTCAATGACCTATAAAATAATCAATTGAATATGAAAGATTTTAGAGATCATTTGGAAGCTCATATGACCTGTTTGGATGCCCACTTGGTGTACATGGAGACACATATTCTGTGTGAATTATTACTACCACCACCTCTAGGTTCCAACTCAACGAACTCTACTTTGGTAACCTCTTTTGGTTCTTATATGGCTTATGGTTGTGTTTGGATTTTGATGGTTTTCTAGTTTCTTGGTCATCTCTTGTTTTGGTTATCTCAGTCTTTTTTAGCTACTGTTAAAATTTTGGTAAATCAACTACTGACCAACAAATCCAGTAGGAGTGAGGCTAGTATTATTTTGAAAAGTTGTAGACAACAATGTAACCTTTTTCCATAATGAAAATATCCATGACTTAAACAAAAAACATTATATTTATATTTATAATCATAATTAATTATAACTATTCATTAAACCAACTTAGATCCTTCTTAACTCCAAATCTATCTAGCGCCGAGAGGGATAAAATCTCTTGAGATGCAAATCTCTTTTAGAGGAAAAAAAATTTGATCCCTCTTGGTGCTTGTTAGATACGGATTTATGATGGATCTAGGCTAGTTTTATTACTGGATATAATATTTTATTGCATTAAGAGGTGCGCTCCAACCTAGTATGGTATTGTAAATTTTTGTATATGTTCTAAGCTTGCTGCAACTTTAATTTTTATCTCAATATAAGTCAGCAATCACATAAACAAGAAAGTAAAATGTTGATAGAACATACCAGTAGATCGACAGAAGACAAGCCAAAAATATATAAGTGTGTTGGTGCGTTACAACGGTCAATAAGATGCTTCAACCAACAAAGTCCCAATATGGTCAGTCAACCAGGAGTGTCACACAACCCTCTAGGACAGCCATAACAGTCAACCCCAAAAGTCAACAAAATTCAACGTTGTCAGTCAACGGTCAATGCAAAACAACAGTTGTAGAAAGGTCAACATAGCCAAGTCAAAGTCAACGTCCAGCCTCGAGAATTGTGCCAAAAAATGTGGATTGAGGAAATCGAAAGAATGGGAGAGTTTCAAGTCAATTTGACCATGCGTTGACCAAATTCAATGCTGGTGAATGTTGCGGTAAACCCTAGGCTGAAAATAGAAAAGTCTCCTTGCTCCAATTTCCCACGTGTGAAGAGAAGAGCCTCCAAGTGATCGAACCAATTAGATGAGGAGAGAGAAATGTGTGAGGATGTGATGAGTGAAAATGTCCTCCAACGTTGACCAATATATATCCATCAATGAGGGTGCGTGGCACAACTATTTGGGCTCCAAACCTTCAGGCCGACCTGCACATATTTTGAATAAATTCAAAATAAATGTTTTGCTCATCAGATCAAGATGATCTTTAGATCGATCTTGCACCTCTCTGAAAGAGGAGTCTAATAAAAATATTTTCATCTTAATCTGAGCATCACAACATGGAGTTTGGACCTAGTTGTCCAAAATTAACACTCCCTCTCAACTAGGGAGAACTCCATCCACCTGTGCAATCCAAACATCGTGCGTCATCCCGCCGTAACTTTCTTTTTTGACTTCTTTATTTCAGAACAAAAGTGGGTTAGTCACAAAGACATCATTCCCGGTTGACAGATTCAACCCAGACGTCCAACACCTCTATAGGACTCAAAAAGAGTCTCATACCAACCCGAAGTTGGTTTATCTGACCCAAATTCAGTTGGAGGTCTGAAACCTCACTTAGACTCAAGAGATTCATATACTAACCCGAAGTTATTCTCACTAACCTGAAGTCAGTTGGAGATCCAAAACCTCACTTGGACTCAAGAGAGTCATATACTAACCCAAAGTTAGTTTCGCTGACCCGAATTTAGTTGGAGGGCTGAAACCTCACTTGGACTCAAGAGAGTCATATACTAACTTGAAGTTAGTTTCATTGGCCCGAAGTCAGTTGGAGGTCCTAAACCTCACTAGATTTGATCCCAAATCAAGTGGTTGGACACGTGCCATCCTAGATAAAGAGTAAAAAAATCTCTAATGTGTCCATTAGTCTTTGCTACTAGTCTCTAGCTTTTCCCACCTCACTGGACAAAAGAGAGGTACTTCCCAGGAGCTCGGGACTCAATGGGTAGGATGCATATAGGGCACAAATCATGAGAGGTGAACTAAATCAATCATCATAATGGTGGGGCAAAAACACACCAACAAGGTTCGGCAAGCCAAGCCCTGTGGTTGCTTATAGCTCCGAGAAGTTATCCACGAAGCCCCCTAGAGCTCTAAGAGCTCAACGTCCAACATAACCCTTAGAATAGGGTCATCCATAATTCCAAGATTCTCACGAAAGGTTACGAACATGACCTTTCCCAAGGGCATTGTGAGAATATCCACAACCTGCTCATAAGTTCCTATATGACCGAGCCTTACGACGCCTTACTGTACCATATCCCGGATAAAGTGATACCAGCCATAAACATGCTTGGATCGATCGTGGAACACGGGATTCTCTGACAAACGAATCCCCCTCTTGTTATCACAGAGGATAACAGTGGAATCTAGCACATGCTCAAAAATATCACTGAATATTTTTCGCAACCAAGTGACTTCACAACAGGCCATACATGCTGCAATGTATTTGGCCTCAACAGTGCTCAAGGCTACCAAATTTTTCTTCTTGCTTGAAGTATACCTACGTGTGAAGCAGCATCCAGATGTGCTCTTGCAATCCACCACACTGCCAGCCCAATCAACATCAATATATCCATGGAGTGTTAGGCTCTCGTCAGTGTATCTTAGCTCATGGTCTATCATGCCCTAGAGATATCTAAGATTTTCTTAGCACCAACCTAGTGAATGTTATGAGCATCAACCATGTGTTGACTCAAAGTGTTCACTGCAAAACATACATCCAGATGGGTGTTCACTAAGAACATCAGAGCCCCTACGAGTTGACAAATCTCAGTAGGATTTGCTAACATGGGCCCAATAGTGTTGCCACTCAACATCTTAAAGTTGAGCTCCATTGGTTTCGACACAGACTTACAGTCCACCATACCAAATCTTTCCTGAAGCTTCACAATGTATTTTCCTTGAGAAAGGAAAAAATTTCCAGGTCTCTACCAGATCTCCAGTCCTAGGAAGTAATGCATTAGTCCTAGATCCTTCATCTCAAACTTAGCAACGAGTTCCCTCTTGCACCGATGAATGAGAGGGTCAACACCTGTTAGGAAGAGGTTTTCCACATACAACACTAGAATGAGAGGCTTTTCTCTATCAGCATTACTACGAGTGAAGCCCAGCTTCATCAGGTAGCTATCTATCCTCTTATACCAAGCTCTGGGTTCTTGCTTCAACCCATAGAAGGCTTTATTCAACCTACAAACATGGGTGCCTCAATCCTGGACTTTGAATCCTAGAGGTTGCTCCACATACACCTCTTCCTTTATTGCACCATGCAGAAATGCAGTCTTCACATCCATCTGATGAAGATTCAATCCTTGCATAGAAGCAAGGGCTATTATAGATCGGATGGTGGTATATCGAGCCACAGGTGAAAATATATCATCATATTCTATGCCTTCTTTTTGAGAGAAGCCATGAGCAACGAATCTTGCCTTAATATTTTCAACATTTCCATCAGATCCATGCTTGATCTTGTAGATCCATTTCGAGGTGACAATTGTTTTATCCTCCAATCTTGGAACCACGTCCCAGACATCATTCTTCATTATGGACCCATACTCTTCGTGCATAGCATCCTTCCATACTTGATGCTTTATGATTTCCTCAAAAGATACAGGCTCATATTGTACGATAGTACTCATGGCTGCTAGATACCCTTGGTATCTATTCAGCTTCTTGCTTTTACAGAATGTCCCCCTTGGGGCCATATGTCCCTCAGGATCATAGAGAGTGTCCCTGAGCCATGATGGTCTCTTCCTCATCGAAGGAGGTGGATCAATAGGGTCCATTGGTCCTTCAACATCGGGCTTCGTCTCATCCTTCAGTTCTTCTTGATTTCCATGCCTTGCTTCATGTGTTTCCTTAGATCTCGGAAGATTGACTACTTTCCTCAGGGAAGCATCTTCGTTAAAGGTAACATCATGGCATATCTCCACTTCCATTTAACCAGGCACATAGACTCTATAGGCCTTCGAAGTTTCGATGTAGCCCACAAACATTCCCTTCTTCCCAGAAGCATGCAACTTTCTCCTCTTCTCCTTCCGCACATGAAAATAAACAGGACATCCAAAAACTCTAAAATGTGAGACGTCAGGTTTCTTACCAGATAAAATCTCTTCGGCACTTTTTGAGTCCAGAGAGGAATGTGGGCATCGGTTTTGTATGTACATAGCAGTGTTCACATCTTCTCCCCATAGAAACTTAGGTAGATCTTGGTCACATAACATGGCACAGGAAACTTCCACAATGGTCCTATTCTTTCATTCAGCAACACCATTCTGCTTAGGAGTATAGATAGTTTTGGTCTCCCTCTTGATTCCAGCTTCTCTCCAAAAGTTCTTGAACTTATTCGTCTCATATTCGGTGCCATTATCGGTCTGTCGAATAGTATCACATGTCATCACTCCTAGTGGACTTCCTCCAACCTGGTAGAGTATATCAACTCTAAACCCAATCGTGATAGCTTCCTTGAAACTCTTCTTCCAGATACACACCTTCCTATCAATGAATGCTAGACTGAAACCTTTGTCTTCCATGGCTGAAATAGACACAAGGTTCTTCTTCAAATCAGGTACATAGAGTACATCCTGCAAGCAGAGGGCTTGACCTTGAGACAAGTGGAGGGTTACAGTCCTTGTCCCTTTCACGAGATACATGGCATTATCTCGAAGGATAATTTTCAGATTAACATCCTTCTCAACCATGTCAGAAAGTGCTTCCTTGAACCTAGTGATGTGCCTTGAGGCACCACTATCTATTAACTAGAGATCCATAGTGTCGGGTGGAGATGTAGCAGAGAGGGCAGATACAAGAATGAATTCATTTATTTTATAAACAACATTTTATTCTTCATTCCTGGAATTTATCGAGCTTTTGAAAGGTTGTTTTTTTTTCATCATCATTAAGAGAATCCTTCTTGAAAGGAAATTCTCTAGCATAGTGACCTGGCTTGTGACAAGTGTAACACTTGCCTTTCTTTCCTTGGGCCCCTTCTCTTCCTTTCTTCCTAGATTCACCAAAGTTTTTCTTCTTAGTATGAGCAGTGAAGGAAGCATTTCCTTCATTTTCATATTCCTTCATCCTTGTCTCTTCTTGTATGCATCTCAATAATACATCGTCAAAATCAGGTATGACATTATGATTGAGAATGCTAGTGTTGAATACATGCCATTCGAATGAGAGACCTCCAAGTGCGGTGAGAACCATCTCTCGATCAGCTATTATCTCCCCAATAGCTAGCAGATTATTCCTGATTTCGGTTAGCTTTAGAAAATATGATTGAACAGACTCATCCTTGCCTTTCTTCAGATAATTCAAATGGTTCTTGAAGAATAGGACTTGATTCACATTGCTGGCCTTGAACATGTTGACCAAATTATCATACATCTCCTTGTATGTGCCTAGCTTAGAGATGTAGGCAACCAAACTCTTATGAATTGAGTCCTTTATCATTATCTTTTCTTTGATTTCCCCCTTCTTATACTTTTTTTTGGTAGCAGCAGTTGCAGTGGATGGAGGCTCTTGGATTTTACCCTATACGTAGTCCATAACGTCTTGGTATTCCAACATGAGATCCAATGTCAACTTCCAGGCATGGAAGTCATCCTTCCCAGTCAATTTTTCATCAGCCTTAAAGCCATTGTAATTTGAGGAACCCATGCTCTTCTTCGGTGATGGCTACAGACTAGGGCTTTGTCTTCACCTTAGCTCTGATACCATGTAAATTTTTGTAGATTTTCTATGCTTGATGCAACTTTACCTTTTATCCCAATATCAGTCAGAAATCACATAAACAAGAAATTAAAATGTTGATAGAACATACTAGTAGATCGACAGAAGACAAGCCAAAAATATATAAGTGTGTTGGTGCATTATAGCGGTTAATAGGATGCTTTATCTAGCAAAGTGTCAATATGGTCAACCAACCAGAAGTGTCACACAACCCTCTAGGACAGCCAGAACAGTCAACCCCAAAATTCAACAAAAGTCAATGTTGTCAGTCAATAGTCAACGCACAACAACAGAAGCAACAAGGTCAATGAAGCCAAGTCAAAGTCAGCGTCCAACCTTGGGAATTGTGCCAAAAAATGCGGATTGAGGAAATCGAAAGAATGGGAGAGTTTCAAGTCAATTTGACCATGCGTTGACCAAAGTAAACATTGATCAATGATGTGGTAAACCCTAGGCTAAAAAAAGAAAAGTCTCCTTGCTACAATTTCCCATGTGTGAAGAGAAGAACCTCCAAGTGATCGAACCAATCAAATGAGGAGAGAGGAATGTGTGAGGATGTGATGAGTAAAAATTTCCTCCAATGTTGACCAATATATATCCATCAATGAGGGTGTGTGACACAACTACTGGGGCTCCAAACCTTTAGGCCGACTTGCACATATTTTTAATAAATTCAAAATAAACGTTATGCTCATCAGATCAAGATGATCTTTAGATTGATATTGCACCTCTCTGAAAGAGGATTCTGTTGGCTCCCCGTAATTTTCAAGATTGGAAAGAACAAGTAGAAGGTAACCACATCAAACCACTTTGGATTCCAAGGACCTAGCCTTCCTGGGCTCAGAGAGGGCTCTCTGTATGTTTTTAATTTATTTATCTTTATGCTTATGTTTTCTGATTTTAGGCTAGTTATGATTTTTGGAATTTTTTTTTTTTGATTGATTGATTGATTGTTTGTAGGCTGAACAGATAGAATGTGGGAAGCTTAATCCATTGGGCTATATATTCATAAAAGGTTTTAATTGTACATAAACTCTTCAAGGGTTTTCATAGGGCAAGCTAACTATATCAAATGGATTTTTTTAGGTTAGATGAAATATGAAATGACAGTAAGTTGTGAATTCAGTAAAACTAAAGGGAAATTAAGAATCCCTTAACTATAATTCAAAAAGAAGAGCCTTTGAGATGAATTTTTAAGAGAAACTAAAAAGTGGACACCCCTAAGTTCTTTAACCAAACTTTACTAAGAAAACCTTAAGACAAAAATCCAGTAATCCTAAAGAGCAGGACACCCCTAAATTCTTTAGCTATTACTTTTAGAAAAATAAAACATTCAAGACAAGAGTTCAATGAAATTAAAGAGTAGGACACCCTTGAATTCTTTGGCTAAACTCTAGTAAGTAAACCTCAAGACAACAAGCCAAGTGGAACTAAAGAGCAGGACACCCCTGAATTCTTTAATCAGACTTTGCAGAAGAAAACATTTAGATTAAATTAACAGACAGAGTTAAGGTGCCCAAACAACATATCTTAATCTAAAATTTCTATTCTATTATCAGAGAAATGATGTACAATATGGTAAACAAAAGAGAAACAATGACAAGAGGGATAACATCACCATTAACATAGATCAAGAATCCTGTGAACGTTCTTTTATTACTGATTTCAAAGACAGTTACAATGCTCTAGTGCAATGATATTTACAACTCAGAGTCTGCTCAGAATCTAGCCTAGAAGCCAATTGACTAACCAACAACCAACCAACCAACAAAAATGAACAATACATGTAGTATTTAACTGCAGATGAGGAGATTTCCCTAATCTAGGGTGAAAAATTTGTATTTACTACAGTGTAAACAATATTTGACAATTAATACCATGCAAGGCCCAATGCCAAAATATCTTTGACTGTCATATTGTAGTAATAACTTTCTAATTTACTGCTGAGCTAACTTTTAGATATTTTTGACTATTTTTCCTTTAACTTTAACTTTTGCAATAACTTCTGAGCTGCTAAAAATATCTCTGACTGTAAAATTAACTGAGGTAGCTTCTTTTAGCAAAATTTAGGTTGTAGGTGGCCAAATGAGGTTTGGAAGAAGTAAGGGTTGATTGGCCTTGACACCTGGCTTTGTCTTCTTCGTTGATTTTCTTTTTATTTTTCATTTAACCTTTAATTTATCTTTTAAACTCTGATTATGCCTTCATCTGTATCTTTTATCCTTTAATCCTTTACTGCCTTTGTTGTGTTTGTTGTCATTGTCATCTCTTTCTTTATCTCATTGTTTGATATGCTTCCTTATCTTTCCTTTATTTTGACTCTGTCTCTTAACCTTTTCTTTCGCCTTTGACTGATCTTTTATCCATTTTTTAAAATCTGTGCTTTTATTTGTCTTCATCTCTGCATAGCCACTGTAAAAATCTTTCATTTTCTTTATCCTATCCATTGAAGAAACTCTCGCTGCCTTTGGAGTGATTGAATGATCATCAATGGTCATGATCCATTGTTGATTCAGATTAATTTTGCGCTCCTAATCCTTTGATAAATAAGGCTATTGGATCGTAACCCAGAGAAACCTGATTCAATAAATCTTGGACTCAGAAATGAAATTTTGATTATTTCCTTTTATCGATCATGTACAAAATTAAAAAAGATTTATTAATAAAAGCGAGATCCCGTGGGATGGGGAAAAATAGTGGCTCGCAGGCAGCAGGGAAAACTGTGGACAGAGTCGGGATATGGTGTACTTTCATTTCTGTGCTTAACTGTGGCTTTCCGGGTCTTTTAAATATGTCACAGGGTTTTACATGGCGGCTCGGGGAATATTTCAGAGTCATAGGGTTTTGACATTTTTGAACGGGGGTCGATGGTTTTGTTTTTAGGCGGGGAGGTGGTTTCATGGTTTTCGCATGGGGCTTAGGCAATTAGCAGTATTTGGTAGGGTGGGTGCGATAAGACGCAGGAGCGACGCATGGCAGAAAGGACTAGTGTGAAAACCACCCATTTTTCAAGCCCTTCAAGGTTTTATCCATCACGCATTTAGGTTTGCGAAAAGGCATGCAGGTCGTCAGATTTGACAGAGAAGATCAGATGGTCATCGGGTAACTTTGAACGTGGGTAGGTTTCGAGAGGTGGGTCTGAGATTTTAAAGGAGGTGACAAGTTTAAATAAAGCAGGGCCCAGGGTAAGTTTTAAAGTGGAGACGCTTAAAACATAAAAGTGGGGGCTAGGGTTTATATAAGAGTGGGGATAAATTTTGTTAAAGCAGGGTTTCAAAATATAAAGGGGGCGGGGTTTCTTAAAACAAACAAAGTTTATTTAAAAGAGTGGGTCCCGAATGAATAAAATTTATTTTAAAAAAAATGTAAAAATGGGTTTTTTACATTGTTTTAATGAAAGAAGGGAAGTGGATGAAGGGTGGAGGATTTGTAGCAAATGGAGTGGGGTTTTGGGCATAGAAAAGGGGTTAAAATGAGGGATTTAGGGTCAAACATGAGATTTTAGGGTATGAAAGGTGTTAGGGTCCCGTGATTTGGCCGGTTGGTGAGCCAAATGACGATGTAACATCAAACCAAGCTTTGGAGCCCAAGGACCTAGCCTTCCTGGACTCAGAGAGGGCTCTCTCTATTATATATAAAATATATCGGTGTGTTTGCTTGTGGTGTTCTGATATTAGGCTAGTTATGAAGTATGTTTTTTGTTTTTTGTTTTTAAGTTTGTGAGGGATAAAACTGATCAAAGATATAAAATGGGTAACAAGAAGTTAGATCAACTGGGCTATGGGGTCAAAAAGGTCAAGGAAGCTATCAGATGATGATACAAGGCTGCTGTAGGGCCGATTTGATTCAAGGTAGAAAGGATCTTTGGGAAAAATGGAGTAAATGGACATCAAGTTTGTGAACAACGAAGAGTTTCAAGCATCATTGGTTTAATAGATAACATAAACATGGTAAAGAAAACCCTTAATCATGCAACATGTAACTATAAACTAATCAACACATCGAAACAAACATTCCAGCCATGCATAGAAGTATAGGACCCTCTAACTTTGGGAAATGGCTATCAGACTTTGGGGAAAACACATAAGACGGACTAACAACTCAAAATACTATGCCGGAATGCCTAAACACAGTCTTTAAGTTATTGGGCACTTTGACAAACAAGCTTTCATAGTTTTAGGCAAAGGGCTAGATCGAGACTAGGCCTCCTTGGTTCAACAAGATGATAATCTAATCAGTCAAAGAGATAGTTTCATGGATAGAACTATGGACAGCCATAGGTAAGCAGGGCACACCATACATCCTACTCAACATGCATAGAACTTATGAATGAAACTAACAACAATATCCTTAAGTTACTAAAGAGCAGTTAAGAATTCTTTAGTGCAACTAAGGAAGAAGAAAACATAAAAGCTATGAAGATTCAGGAAATTTGAGGTGCCTCCATGGGCATATCTCAAATTTATTCTCCACTGATCTATAGCAAGCAAGAAAAATGTATCATGAATGAAAACTAGAAGACAACAACAAAGCAAGAAACACTATACCATTCTACCATGTCATGGAATCCATCAACAATCCTTCATCATTCATCAAAAGCATCCAAGAGGCAATCCAAAATCATAACACAAGTATGTTCTTCAAAGCTCATATGACCAATATATTGATTCTTCTCTCAAGTTCAGCCTTGTTTAATAATGAAGCCTTGTGGAATAAATAGGCTCAAGTGAGGAAAACCTCATGGTGCAACTAGCTATCCCATTGGCCAAATCAAAATATCTAAACTTGTCCTTGAGGCTTTGAAAAGCCCAAGGCACAAAATATCCCATAAAATATCTAAAAAAATGCTAAAAACGGAAATTATATTGACTTTTCATCATTTTCCAAGTGTAAAAATAGCTAAATGCACATTTGGAAAAAGCAGATTTTTGAGGTTCAAAAATTACAAAAATACTTCAAATTTATATCAGAAAAAGGTCCCCTGACTTGCTGGAGACAATTGGCAGCCTTCCCGGTGTCGAAACGAGGCTCATGATAGCTCGTTGGAAAGCTTTCTGTGTCTACTTTCCGGCGCAACTGAAATCACCTCAATCTGATGCCTGGAAGTCCTCCAAATCTGTACCTGTGTGTAAAAAGCCAGGAAATAGCAGACTGCTGATATGACGGGCAGAATGTGCAAAAAGTGAGCATTTTTCGCCGTTTTGAGGGGGAAAATGATCTCCAAATGCTCTGAAAATCGCTGAGGACCTGCTCATAGAATTATGGCATCAAATGGTATCATCCTCCTCACTTGAAAAATCCTCAAACTGAAATGGCGAAATTATGAGTTTTCGACCAAAAACCCAAAAAATGCCAAAAAACAAAAAGTTGTCGAAACGAGCCCAAAATTGGCATGCATGACCCTCAGGGGTCCCTAGCAACATGCTCTGAAGCTGAGGCCAAAATTTCAAGAGCTGATGTGCTTTTCTCCTCTTTCCGTGCCGGGCGCTTCCCCTTTGCCTTCTTCAATTTCTCTTGGGCTGCCTTTAGTTTGCGCCGGGCAAACTGATTCAACTTTCGAAAGTGCTGTGTCCTCTTTCTTTGTAGCTCTAGATCTCTGTTCGCCCTTTCAAGCTTCATCTCCAAGTGTTTTTTGGCTCTTTCAAGCCATGCCTCTTTGTTTTCTTCAATTTCCTGCTCAAGGAGTGCAGTGAGAGGAAAGGCTTGGAGATGGGCTTGTTCTTCTTCTTTCTACTTTTCCAAGGCTCTTTTAAGCCCTATGGTCCTAGGCCTCTTCCGCCTAGGCTGGTCTCTCTCTTCTTCCTCATCAAAATCACCAATGAGTTCTTCTATCCTTGCTTGCACCTTAGCTGCTTCATTTTTGTATTTGATCGCCCGTGCTTCATGAACAGTTGTGTGAACACTCATCTATTTGTTTTGGGTTTCCAAGAAATAGTTGAAGTTCCTTGCCCGTTGAAGATCATTCTCCAATGTCTCAATTTTCCCCTCTTTATGGATTAGGAGGCTTTCAAGAAGGCGGGCTTCATTATCGCTGTCATCACTCTGGATTGGAATGACAGCTGATGCTCCTTCATGTTCTTGACTTTTTCCAACCTTGCTTTTCCCTTTTAAGGCCAATCTTGCACTCTTCCTCCTTGGCATGCTAATGGGAGACCTCTTGGGCAACTTTCTTTTGCTAGGGATAACTTTTGTCACTTTTGGAGTGGCAGCCTTAGACCCTTTCTTCCTTGCTGTGCTGAGCTTTGTTCTTTTGGGAGGAGGAGACACAACTGATTTACCCTTGACATCTTCTTGAAACTGCTGCTCTCCTTGAGGCTGCTGTGTGTCTTCTTCTTGCTGTTCAATTTGCTGCCCCTGTTCGCCAACATCAATTTGTTGTTCTACTTCAATGCCTTGATCAATTTGTGTTTCAACCTGCTGCCCTTTTTCCCCAAAATCAAGCTGCTGTTGTGCTTGGATTTCCTGCTCATTTTGTGGCTCAAGATGTGGCTCAATTTCCTGCCCAAGCTGCTGTTCCTGTTCTTCAACAACAAGCTGCTGCTCTTCCTCTTGTACCTGCTTTTCATCATCTTCTGTTCGCTGATGTTCCTCGTCTTCTGTTTGCTGCTGTTCATCCCTTTCCTCTTGCTGTTGTTCCTCCCTTTCCTCTTGCTCATGACTTTTCACTTCTTGCTGTCTACTCCCTTCTCCTTCTTCCTGTTGCCTTGAATGTTCAGTGGTAATTTTGAGCCTTCTAGGAGTAGGCCTGCTGGACAAAGGTATAGGGCGATGAACGGGCTGAGTGGGAGATACATGGACCGGAGGAATAGTAGAGAAATCTGGGTGGCTGATAAAAACATCCCATGGAACCTCATTTTTCTCTAGCTGGTGTAGGATGATAATTTTGATTAGAGAATGATGGAAAAGAGAAGGTATTTGCAGAGGTGGGGCCTTCTTCTGGACTGTGGATGCCATCTTCTCGATGCTTTTGTATAAAAAGTAAGGAACATTTAGTTGCCTGTTTCTAGTGAAATGCATCAATAGTCGGACATGGTAGGCATAAACTCGATCAAACCTCCCTTCACAAGTAAAATATTTCATTATGACTTTCATAAGAGGAGCATAGCTGTTAAGAAGATATGAAAAAGGGAAAATAACAGTGAAAGCATCTCTATGCTCAGGCTTGATGAAAAGCTTGTAATCTTCTAAGTCAAGATGGGCCTGTTTGAACCATTTTTTGCCATGATATGGAATCTTGGTGGACTTGGACACTGATCTTGGAGAAAACTTGAAATCAAGGCCCGCTACCCTAAAATGCTTGTTTTGGAACCTCAGGGCGCATAGGTGTGTTAATGGCGAAAAAATTTTGACCTCCTGTATCTTCTGGCAGAAGTCTGGACAACCTACTTCATGGAAGTTGAAAAGGATGGATGGATGAGCATTAACCTCCTCTGTAGAGATTGGCTCATATCTTTTGTGCGGACCACTTCTGTTGTCTTGCCCTGGAGGCATTTTGACCTAAATGGGCTTTTGAAGAAACAAACTGCCTCACTGTGTGTAAACTTCCTTCTTGGAGTCAAACTGTGTCAATTCCCTATTTTGATAGTGAAGAATGTCTTTGGATGACTGCACACTGTTCCCTCACAATATAAAGAACCCCTGCTCCCTTTAAAAAGTGGCCTTCTACCTTAAAAGTATCTCTGTCAGTAGATTTCTCAATAAGAGACCATACAGTGAAAAGGAGACAACAGTTAGGTGAATTGTTTGTTCAAAGTGTCAAGAAATCACTTTGCTCTTTGTGAAGTTTGGAGGTTGACAACTCATTTTAATCTTTGTCCCAAGTAGGCTTTCCAATCATTACAAAACCTGCCCTGTCTAATGTGCCAAACACTCAACACACTTATGTTTTATGCAATCAACTCTTAGTGCAATTAGACAGTCAATGTCACAGTTCTGAACAAGGTGACAGAGTAAAAATGCTCCAAAAGTTCAACCAAGCCTGCAATAGCCTTCTCTTTTCAAAATAACCAGGACCTCTTATCAATGTAACACCTTGCCTTTGTAGAAAAAACCTTTATTTTATATGAACATCCACTTATCAAATAAGCTCAAAGAACGAAGACAGTCAAGTGGCATACTCAGTGAAAAACTGTCCTTTTATGTGAGAAATAGAAGTCACTTTGCCCTGTGATGCTTTGAAGGTATAGGATCTGTGGTCCTTTGATTAATGAAGGTGAAAACACACAGCTTTTAGTTCAGCACAATTTCTTTCCTGTAGGTGAATTTAATAACACATTCAACATTTAACCACAATTTTACACCTCAGATCACCACACAGCCAGAACACTATTTTTTCAGATGTGTTGACAAAGTTTGAAAGGTTTGTATGCTATGGTATGAAAAATTTGTAGCATTTCAGCACACAGTTTTCTCTATAGGCACTTCTAGCAATATATCTACCACTCCAGCACGGTTTCAAACAAGGGCATACACATTCAAGCCAAAGAAAACACAGTGATGGCACTTTCTGGTGTTGGTGGTAAGAGAACCCTGCTTTTTTGATGCTTTTATGATATGGCAACCAACATTTATCATTCAAACTACATGAGAAACCTCTCACATGACAACTATATTTCCTTTGTATCATTGTTCCTCATAATCATTTGACCTACACGCCTTCAAAGTATCCTTGGCAAGCTTCTAACTGTTTCAAATACATAACATGACGATTTTGACCTTGTCTTATCCAATTTTGAGAGAAAATTGTAATGGTTACTCATACTGGTGCTTAATTCAACCCTTTGGTGTTTGTTTCTAACCTCAGTACCACATCAATAGCTAGTTTTTTACAAACTTGAACTGTAGTTTTTAAAACCCTCACAGCACTTAGCAATTTTGAAACCGAGGGGGAGAGCATGTAAAAATACCTTCAAACTTGATGGAAATCCTTTGTGGAGAGCCGGAGTAACTTTGCGTATGAATTGGAGGTGCATTGGAGGTTTTAAGCCTGTGCAACACTCTGCAGAGAAAGAACGTCGCGCAAAGATCTAACCGGCAGCCTTGCTTGCCCGGGGTTGGGCGCTCGTGTACAGCGCCACACGCAGACATACCGCCGCGCGGTCGAACGCCAATGCAAAATCCTCTCAGCGCGTATGCAATTTTCCAGGCGTGTCGCGCGATGAAAAAGTGACAAACTCTACAAATCGACCCGAAACTTTGTTTCGGCGTCGAGGGTAGCAAAGAGGCCTTGCTTGGGCTCGATGGATTTTCAAAACGGAATGACCATGGCTTTGACCTCCTTTTAAGTAAAGAGAAAGCAACGGTCCCTTTGAAATTTAATTTGGAGAGGGTTTCTTTTTCAAAAGTTTGAAAACGGTTTGTTCTTTAAACAACATGTTGAACCTTCATTTTTTCAACACATAGCTCGAGACCTGTAAATATTGTTGGCAAAAAGTGGCATACACTCTGGCTAGTTTCGGTGAGTATGATCCTTTATAAAAACAAACCTCCAGGATTAGATTTCTTTCACTGTGTTTTAACATTAGGGAATAACCTATGTTATTGCTGGCCCGCTTTTGGTGATATTTTCAACATGGAAGGTCCACTTAGTAATACACCAATGATTGATGGGGCGTCCTTTGACATCTGCAAGGAAATGACCAATCACTTCAAAATTTGATTTGGCACTTTTCTGCTTTATATACCTCCACCTGTTTGCTAGAGAAAAACTGGATCATCATGCTGCAGGGGTATTCTTTGACCTTTTGACAGAGACTCTTTTCCCTTTCTTCAACACAAACTAACATCTTGCTCTTAATGCCCTTTGGAATTAAATGATGCCCCCTGTGAACTGAATTTTGACTTAAAGGTGTGAACTGTAGTGGTACCCATCCAGGTTTGATCATCCTTTGTCTAAGAAGGTGCTTTCTTTTACAATCTTTCATCTCGCTCCCGCTGATGTGATATCTCCGATCTTTATAATGACATTTTTGTACTTGTTTTAGAAAACCTTTTCGAAATCAGAGTATGCCCAAAATCCTTTTTATACTTTATAACCTCTATATACTACCGCAAGATTCTCGGGGAAAACCAGGCTCAAATTTTTACCGTCAACTTAGGACAAACTTATTTTGAAAAGGCACTTGTTCCATAAATGGAGTTACTTCCAATAATGCCATTCTTTCGATCATCTTTGCATGTCTATTCTAGGTTTTAAAATTCAAATCATAACTCGCCTTCCAATGATGTTTCAGAAAAGACAAGTATATAAGATGTGGAATAATCCGGTTGGCCTGCCTTTTGTAATGGAGTGTGCTTGCAACAACTGGATTTGCACCAGCGCTTTGATTAATAGTAAAAAGTCCCCTGTCTGAGACTGTATGCCATTTTCCTCCCTCTTCTTTATGTTCATCCAGAAATCATGAACTGTACTTCTCATTTTAATAGGAACAAAAGAACGTACAGGGGTCCTTTCACTGAAGTATTTCCTTGTTTAAGACTAATTGAAGCTATGCATCTTAACACCCCTGGAGAGATATTTGTTATGATAGCTTTGATTTAAGAGTCTCTTTTATGCTCCCTGATGATGTCTGAAACTTCAACTGATTCTCTTTATCAACCAGACACTCTTCCTTCTCTTGTCTTGCACACTTCAGATCTTAGCACTGTTATAATCATCATTACTCACGCTCAGAAAACCAGAGTCACTGTTTCACTGTTCAGTAAAAAGAAAACCTGGGCTTTTGCAATCCTTAAAGTCAATACTGGCCAGCGCCCTCTGCTTATAGATGAAGGAGGCGCCCTAACCCTCTGCTTGTAAATGAAGGAGGTTCTTGGCCATGACAAATTACCAGTTTGCTGTGACAGTGGTGTCTTTCTCTTACTGTGATTTTCATGCTGAAAGGAAGCTGCAAGGTCTTGATGAGTCACTCTCTGTCTTGCAGATATATCTCAGGCTCATGTTTACATTGAGAAGCAGTTGTTCTTCTAAATGTAGATTCAATAAATTTCTTCTGAGATGATGTTATATTTCCTGTCTTTGCAAAATCCATAAAACATTGTAAAAACACCTAATAATCAGCTTAAGATTGTGGTTTATGCAGTGCTGAGACCTAGGGGTGTGTAAGTGGCGCGACTTAGAGCTATTATCAATTTCATTTGCAGAGTGGGAGGTCTATCATGACTAGTCTGTATCAGATGGAGGCTTTTGGCTTTTTGATTGTTGCCAAGGGTAAAATTCCTTAAAGCGCCACTTCCTAACTTAGGGGAGGCTTTTGAAACAGACTTGGATTTGCCTTTTAGAGCTGATGGGCAGACTAGTTGGGCTAAAGCTAGATAGGATAGTGATAATGAGGTTTTGACTTTGACATGGGTGGACTGAAAAGTAGGAGGGTGAAAAACGTTTTATGAGGGTTTTCTAGATGACAAATTGACATATGAAAATCAGCTTCTAGAAAACTCAGCTATGGATATAGTCATCACTAACATGTGAAAAATACTGATGACTAACAGTGGCTCCATTTGGGGAGGGCAGCTCCTCGTCAGGAGGTGTCCAGAATTCAGATTTTTGTCTTATGAAGACCAGTTCCTTATCCATTGGCGCAAAAATTTCACCCTTCTTTGATGCTATTTCTGAAAAGTGACAGCATGGTTAACATCAATGATACTTCTACCTACCCCACTATCTTTCCTAACATTTTTTCTTCTCTTTGGCACATTTGAACTAGCAGCCTTTTGACAATGTATATTTTCTTTTTGCAAAATGAACCTATCTATTTCTACTCTTATATCTGCCAGGAGTTCAGATTAAACTGATGAACTCCTTCATTACTCTACCTATGCTAGATCGACTGTCAAGATTAAGCAGTTTGACAGGATTTTGTTTCTCTAATCTAAAACATGAAATTAAAAATGATCAAATCAGGATTAGACGGTCTGATTTGTCATGCATTTGCGGCATAAAAGACAAGCTGCACACAAATATTATTTTGCAACAAAGGGAAACTAGACAAGCGGGGCTAAGATGTACAATGTATTTTTCATCCCTCGCTTCTCTCTTTGGTTCTGTTTTAGGCATGTGGAACCAGAATCTCTCCTAATCTAAACTCTGTGATAAGTCAATCTTACACAATGTTGACTATCTTTGCACTCACTAACTTATCAGCAAATAAATTTAAACATGCTCAGCTATGATTAGGCTAGATAGTTGAACAAGACATTGAAGTACTAGTAGCGGCATTTAGACTTGCTCGCTTTCTGAAAGACTATTTTTTGGAACATGGGGCCTTTTTTCTATCTTCACTCGCCCTCTTTTCTGTTTTTTACTGTTTTTGACTTTTCTTATCTTTTACTATTTTTGACTTTTCTATTTTTCAATATTTCAGACAATTGTATGTACAATGAATGAAAAGTGTTTCAAACTCAGAAATCTTGGAAATGACGGAATTTAAGCATCTTATCCTCGTAAGGATCTCCTCTCACCCTTGGCCCACTCAACTCCTGAAAAGAGAAATTTGGAAAGTTTTCTCTCTCTAACATGACATAGGGATTCATGCAAGAATCTCTGAACAGACCGGTATCCTCCAGCTGTACCTCTTTGAATATCTGATTTCCACTCCTTTCCTTACTGTATATTTTCCTTAAGTAATGCATGTACTCTTGGTCATTCTTGAAATAGATAATGACATCATCAAGGTATGCAAAAATGCAGAAATTTAAAACTGGGAACATGGCCTTCATGAACAGATTTATGATATTGGGTGGTTTTGCAATTTTGAACTTGAAATTAGATCTACCTCCCGCAAACTGGAAAAAATCTTTAAGCTGTCTACTTTGCAAGGGAATCTTATGAAATGAAACATCATCTTGCGAAAACACATGATTAAAAGCATTTTTAATTGATATATCATGGCCTTGGGTAGAAAAAACTGAATTTCTGTTACAAGGAAATGCAGCAGTATTTCTGAAATTGAAAAAGACTCTTTGACCGGCTGTTTTATCCTTGATTATTTCAGTTTGGTTCAGATTGTTATGTTTTCTTTTGTCAAAGTTATTCTTTGAGGGGGAATAAGTATCGCAGCATTTTGCTTTGTCTTTCCTGCAGAAATTGGTATTCTGCATGAGATTTCTGATTTTAGCATTTCTAAGTTCTTCATGAAAAGATAGAATATGAGCCAATTTCAGTAGCTCAGGTATGCTGGGACTGCAACTATCATTCTTGCTCATAAGAAGTTTATCAGGTATTTTCTTTAGATTTTGAGCTGCTGGGGCTATAGTCAAAGTTTCATTCGCAGTGGATGATCCATATGATGGTAAATCTTTGAGGTAGGGTAGAAACATTAAACTCCCTTGCTCTCGGGTTCCGAACAGGTTTATGATGTGTAAGTCTTCTAAAGCCTTTACCCGGAAAAAATTTCCGCAGGCTATTTCTGGTGTTTGACTAAGGTTAGAGTAATTTGCTTGATAGTACATAAGAGTTTGTGCTTCTTGCTCTAATCCCACCTTAGCAGGAACATAATTAATTTCTTCATGACACCGCTGTTCATGATCATGGTAGTTTTGAGTGTCTAGTTCATCATAAGGCACCAGGGACAACTGATGTGGTGGATCAAAGTTTATTTCAGTTTCTTCTGATTATTCCTCCATGTTTTCATCAATATGCATAATGAAAGAGTTCAGGTCGGAACGCAAGGAACACATTGGAATGTTATCTGGCCTATCTTGACTGCTAATCATGTATTTCATGTGTGATTCTCGGTAGAGTATTCTGGTTTGGCCGAACACAGGAATAGTGGCATATGACATGTCTAGTTGAATACTCCCTTGGATTTTGGCTCCCCAAGACCTGGATAGAAGCATCCCGTACTTGGGAGGAATGTCTGCCACTACTATATCCATGATGAAATGTTTTGCAGGTATTTGGGCCAGACTAAAACAAAGGTCTTTGATCAAACCCAGGCATTTGACTCTACTCGAATCAAATGAGTACAAGTCTTTGTATGGTCTTGTGATTTCCAGGCCTAGCCTTTCCATTACTACCTTCGGCATAAGATTATGCGAGGCACCGGAGTCTAGCATGGCATTGTGGAGGATTTGGTCATGGATGTTTAGGCTAATGTAAAATGGAAGAGTAGTTCCTTCTTGGAATTTTCCCTCTATCCTTGGACCAAACAACACTTCAGGAGTGTCATCAGCCAGATTAACAGTGTTCGCATCATTCCCTAGATTTAGGACTTTTAGTACTTGGGATTTATAAGAGTTTTGGGCAATGAGTTTAGTAAGAGGCATGGTGATCTTGATCTTGGCGATTTTGCCTTAAAAACTGAAAGGAAACTGAGGTTTAGATATGTTTGTTTCAGTTTTTTCAGCCATGACCTTCTCTATGTTCTGAGTTTGTTGGCTTTGTTTTGGGATTTTGTTTGCCATAGTTGCTTCGGAAACTTTTGTGGAAGTACTCGGAATAGCTGAGTTAGGACTAGTTTGGGTGACTTTAGCTTTATTTTGGTCATTTTTCTCCACCTTGATTTTGTCACTGCTTATTGCTTTCTTGAGGATGGTATCAGGGGTCTTAGCAGTATCTGAGTTACCTCTCTTGGAATTATCTTGGTTTCTTTTGCTTCTAAGGTCATATTGCCTGTGAGCCTCTATAATGGAATTCTGAAAATCTATGGTAGGGTCGTCGAGATTTTCATAGTTGGTCTCATCCTGATTAGGAGAAAAGAACGCTTGTTCTTCTTCTGTGAGGTACACCTCACTTTCATTATCAGACCCTACGAGATTTAAATGACTTTCATCAATGGGTTCTGTATCTCTGTCATCTTCTTCCACATAGTTTTCATTGAATGGTGGCCTAATTTGTTGGTCATTTTCCCTTGGTCTGTTTTGGGGCTGTTCCCTCCTAAAGTTTTGGTTCCGGTTTCTATTTGGAGGGTTTGGTTGGTTGTCCCTAACAGGAGCCTTTTCATTTATCCTTTCCCACATTTTGGCCATGGTTTTGACTAAGTCATCTATTCTAGGATCTAGGGAAGGTGATGAAGTGGAGACCTCGTCTTTATATGTGACCTTTCTTTCTGATCTAGTCCTGGCCCTTTTTTCTGCTAAGTTGGCATCTGCTTTTATGGCTATTTGTTGCATTTCCTCTAAGGTAGGGGGATCCTTGTCTCTCAGATGATATGTCATGTCCGGATCGAAACCCTCGGGGAATTTCGCCAAGGCTAAACCAAGTGGGGGTTTGAAATGAGGTGGAAGGGAGTTATATACACTGTTGAATCTAGTGCAGTAGGCTTGGACACTTTCCCCATTTTCCCGTTTTAGGTTGTTATATTCTGATAGGATTTGAATAGGGTTTCTTCGGATTTCCCACCTATTTCTGAAGACTTGATGTAGTTCTGGGATATTGTGGATGTTGTTTGGAGTTAAGCTTTTGAACCATGTTTTGGGTTCACCACCAAGACTTTGGGCGAATATTCTCATTCTGACGGTCTCGTCTTGTACCTCCAGGTATTCATAAGCATCAGTCATCCTACTTATATGCTGTTGAGGTGTAGTGGTGTCTTCTCCAGTAAAGTGTGGGATTTTGTCTTGATATTTATTTGGGAGAGGAGCCAAGGGCAGTGGCAACACCAAAGGTGCATACCAGGCTGCCATGACGGGAGCTAATGGATGATGTACAGGATGAGGACTAGTGGGATGAGACGAGGTGGTTTGAACAGGTGTGGCAGATGAACTTGGACTGGTGATCTGGTTTTGAGAAGATCTGGGATGGTGGGAGCCAAAGTAATGAAGAAGCTGAAAATTGAGAGGGGTGGAAGGTGAGGCTTCTCTACTATGGATGTGTGATTGGTCTAGGGTTTCAAGATCGTCAAAGTTTATCTTACTATATGATTTTCTTCTGAGAAGAGTTTTTGATGACTCTAATTCAAAAAGTGAATCTGGTAGGATAGTGAGATGTTTAGGTATTGATCTTGTTTTACGGATGGATCTACCAGAAGCTAGATGATCAGTTTCGGAAGCTTGCCACAGAATCTTCTCTGGGTCATCTACTATGATAGGGGGGTTTGGGTCTGGATGGGATCTGGTGTTAATTCTTCGTGAAGCCAGATTTTGGATCTAGAGTTTAGAGAGAATGGTATTGGTGAATGTTCTGGATGAGTGGTCTCTCTAAAGTTCTACTAAGGTGAAGGATGGTCAAAATAAAAGGTATGAACTAGTGGAGTCACCAGGTGGAACTGGGTTGTTTTTGTGAAGATAGCTATGGTCCACCACTGGTAACTAATCTGGAAATGTTTTGGATTTTCTGAGTTTTATGTGCAGCCTAGGATGTAAGAGTGTTATAAAACTGATTCATCACTTTGCTAAGATGGTTGAAGCAGAGAGTTCACACTAAATGATTCTAAAGGCCGATGGTTAAGTTAAAAGTTGAAGGACTAAGGAATCTATAAAAGTTTTCTAGACTATCATGTACTCAGTGTCCCACCATCTCCCGCTATGTTTAGTGAGTGATGGGATAGATCTATCGGATAGTAACCTAGAGTTCGGTAAAATAGTAAGGCCTACTAGAGGTTAGTGGAGTCGCCAGGTGGATTATCAGTTTGTTTTGAGATATACTTGTATGGTCCACCACCAATATTGACAAAAACCAATCTAAGGGAGTGTTTTGGGGTTTTTTGAGTTTTATGTGCCTACAAGGTTTGGAAGAGTTTTCTATAACTGACTCATCATTTTTCTAAGATGGTGAAGGAGCTATTTTCTACTCTTCAGACAATATCTAAGTTTACTAAGCTTGATTGAGACTTCAGGAGTTACTAAGGTGTACTTATATTGTCACTAACTCGGAAGGTCCTACTGTGAGTGTCACTATGTTAGTGAGCAGAGGGATAAGTCAATCAGCTAGTATTCTTAAAGGTCTCTTAAGGTCTAGGGAATCTAAGTTTGTTTATCACTCAGAGTCCCACCGTGATCACCATTATGTTAGGGTCCCGTGATTTGGCTGATTGGTGAGCCAAATGACGATGTAACATCAAACCAAGCTTTGGAGCCCAAGGAACTAGCCTTCCTAGACTCAGAGAGGGCTCTCTCTATTATATATAAAAGATATCGGTGTGTTTGCTTGTGGTGTTCTGATATTAGGCTAGTTATGAAGTATGTTTTTAGTTTTTTGTTTTTAAGTTTGTGAGGGATAAAAATGATCAAAGATATAAAATGGGTAACAAGAAGTTAGATCAACTGGGCTATGGGGTCAAAAAGGTCAAGGAGGCTATGAGATGATGATGCAAGGCTGCTGTAGGGCCGATTTGATTCAAGGTAGAAAGGATCTTTGGGAAAAATGGAGTAAATGGACATCAAGTTTGTGAATAACAAAGAGTTTCAAGCATCACTGGTTTAATAGATAACATAAACATGGTAAAGAAAACCCTTAATCATGCAACATGTAACTATAAACTGATCAACACATCAAAACAAACATTCCAGCCATGCATAGAAGTATAAGACCCTCTAACTTTGGGAAATGGCTATCAGACTTTGGGGAAAACACATAAGACGGACTAACAACTCAAAATACTATGCCGGAACGCCTAAACACAGTCTTTAAGTTATTGGGCACTTTGAAAAACAAGCTTTCATAGTTTTAGGCAAAGGGCTAGATCGGGACTAGGCCTCCTTGGTTCAACAAGATGATAGGCTAATCAGTCAAAGAGATAGTTTTATGGACAGAACTATGGACAGTCATAGGTAAGCAGGGCACACCATACATCCTACTCAATATGCATAGAACTTATGAGTAAAACTGGCAACAATATCCTTAAGTTACTAAAGAGCAGTTAAGAATTCTTTAGTACAACTAAGGAAGAAGAAAACATAAAAGCTATGAAGATTCAGGAACTTTGAGGTGCCTCCATGGGCATATCTCAAACTTAATCTCTACTGATCTATAGCAGCAAGAAGCATGTATCATGAATGAAAACTAGAAGACAACAACAAAGCAAGAAACACTATACCATTCTACCATGTCATGGAATCCATCAACAATCCTTCACCATTCATCAAAAGCATCCAAGAGGCAGTCCAAAATCATAACACAAGTATGTTCTTCAAAGCTCATATGACCAATATATTGATTCTTCTCTCAAGTTCAGCCTTGTTTTACAATGAAGCCTGGTGGAATAAATAGGCTTAAGTGAGGAAAACCTCATGGTGCAACTAGCTATCCCATTGGCCAAGTCAAAATATCTAAACTTGTCCTTGAGGCTTTGCAAAGCCCAAGGCACAAAATATCCCATAAAATATCTAAAAAATGCTAAAAATGGGAATTATATTGACTTTACCTCATTTTCCAAGTGTAAAAATAGCTAAACGCACATTTGGAAAAAGCAGATTTTTGAGGTTCAAAAATTGCAAAAATACTTCAAATTTATATCAGAAAAAGGTCCCCTGACTTGCTGGAGACAATTGGCAGCCTTCCCGGTGTCGAAACGAGGCTCATGATAGTTCTTTGGAAATATTTCTATGTCTACTTTTCGGCGCAACTGAAATCACCTCAATCTGATGCCTGGAAGTTCTCCAAATCGGTACCTGTGTGTAAAAAGCCAGGAAATAGCAGAGCGCTGATATGACGGGCAGAATGTGCAAAAAGTGAGCATTTTTCGCAGTTTTGAGGGGGCGAATGATCTCAAAATGCTTTGAAAATAACTGAGGACCTGCTCATAGAATTATGGCATCAAATGGTATCATCCTCCTCACTTGACAAAACCTCAAACTGAAATGGCGAAATAATGAATTTTCGACCAAAAACTCAAAAAAAGCCAAAAAACAAAAAGTTGTCGAAATGGGCCGAAAATTGGCACGCATGACCCTCAAGGGTCCCTAGCAACATGCTCCGAAGCTGAGGCCAAAATATCAAGTGCTGATGTGCTTTTCTCTTCTTTCCGTGCCGGGCGCTTCCCCTTTGCTTTCTTCAATTTCTCTTGGGCTGCCTTTAGTTTGCGCCGGGCAAACTGATTCAACTTTTGAAAGTGATGTGTCCTCTTCCTTTGCAACTCTAGATCTTTGTTTGCTCTTTCAAGCTTCATCTCCAAGTGTTTGTTGGCTCTTTCAAGCCATGCCTCTTTGTTTTCTTCAATTTCCTGCTCAAGGAGTGCAGTGAGAGGAAAGGCTTGGAGATGGGCTTGTTCTTCTTCTTTCTGCTTTTCCAAGGCTCTTTTAAGCCCTATGGTCCTAGGCCTTTTCCGCCTAGGCTGGTCTCTCTCTTCTTCCTCATCAAAATCACCAATGAGTTCTTCTATCCTTGCTTGCGCCTTAGCTGCTTCATTTTTGTATTTGATCGCCCGTGCTTCATGAACAGCTGTGTGAACACTCATCTGTTTGTTTTGGGTTTCCAAGAAATAGTTGAAGTTCCTTGCCCGTTGAAGATCATTCTCCAATGTCTCAATTTTCCCCTCTTTATGGATTAGGAGGCTTTCAAGAAGGCGGGCTTCATTATCGCTGTCATCACTCTGGATTGGAATGACAGCTGATGCTCCTTCATGTTCTTGACTTTTTCCAACCTTGCTTTTCCCTTTGAAGGCCAATCTTGCACTCTTCCTCCTTGGCATGCTAATGGGAGACCTCTTGGGAAACTTTCTTTTGCTAGGGATAACTTTTGTCACTTTTGGAGTGGCAGCCTTAGACCCTTTCTTCCTTGTTGTGCTGAGCTCTGTTCTTTTGGGAGGAGGAGACACAACTGATTTACCCTTGACATCTTCTTGAAACTGCTGCTCGCCTTGAGGCTGTTGTGTGTCTTCTTCTTGCTGTTCAATTTGCTGCCCCTGTTCGCCAACATCAATTTGCTGTTCTACTTCAATGCCTTGATCAATTTGTGTTTCAACCTACTGCCCTTTTTCCCCAAAATCAAGCTGCTGCTGTGCTTGGATTTCCTGCTCATTTTGTGGCTCAAGATGTGGCTCAATTTCCTGCCCAAGCTGTTGTTCCTGTTCTTCAACAACAAGCTGCTGCTCTTCCTCTTGTACCTGCTTTTCATCATCTTCTATTCGCCGTTGTTCCTCATCTTCTGTTTGCTGCTGTTCATCCCTTTCCTCTTGCTGCTGTTCCTCCCTTTCCTCTTGCTCATGACTTTTCTCTTCTTGTTGTCTACTCCATTCTCCTTCTTCCTGTTGCCTTGACTGTTCAGTGGTAATTTTGAGCCTTCTAGGAGTAGGCCTGTTGGACAAAGGTATAGGGCGATGAACAGGCTGAGTGGGAGATTCATGGACCGGAGGAATAGTAGAGAAATCTGGGTGGCTGATAAAAACATCCCATGGAACCTCCTTTTTCTCTAGCTGGTGTAGGATGATAATTTTGATCAGAGAATGATGGAAAAGAGAAGGTATTTTCAGAGGTGGGGCCTTCTTCTGGACTGTGGATGCCATCTTCTCGATGCTTTTGTATAAAAAAGTAAGGAAGATTTAGTTGCCTGTTTCTAGTGAAATGCATCAATAGTCGGACATGGTAGGCATAAACTCGATCAAACCTCCCTTCACAAGTAAAATATTTCATTATGACTTTCATAAGAGGAGCATAGCTGTCAAGAAGATATGAAAAAGGGAAAATAGCAGTGAAAGCATCTCTATGCTCAGGCTTGATGAAAAGCTTGTAATCTTCTAAGTCAAGATGGGCCTGTTTGAACCATTTTTCTCCATGATATGGAATCTTGGTGGCCTTGGACACTGATCTTGGAGAAAACTTGAAATCAAGGTCCGCTACCCTGAAATGCTTGTTTTGGAACCTTAGGGCGCATAGGTGTGTTAATGGCGAAAAAATTTTGACCTCCTGTATCTTCTGGCAGAAGTCTAGACAACCTACTTCATGGAAGTTGAAAAGGATGGATGGATGAGCATTAACCTCCTCTGTAGAGATTGGCTCATATCTTTTGTGCGGACCACTTCTGTTGTCTTGCCCTGGAGGCATTTTGACCTAAATGGGCTTTTGAAGAAACAAACTGCCTCACTGTGTGTAAACTTCCTTCTTGGAGTCAAACTGTGTCAATTCCCTATTTTGATAGTGAAGAATGTCTTTGGATGACTGCACACTGTTCCCTCACAATATAAAGAACCCCTGCTCCCTTTAAAAAGTGGCCTTCTACCTTAAAAGTATCTCTGTCAGTAGATTTCTCAATAAGAGACCATACAGTGAAAAGGAGACAACAGTTAGGTGAATTGTTTGTTCAAAGTGTCAAGAAATCACTTTGCTCTTTGTGAAGTTTGGAGGTTGACAACTCATTTTAATCTTTGTCCCAAGTAGGCTTTCCAATCATTACAAAACCTGCCCTGTCTAATGTGCCAAACACTCAACACACTTATGTTTTATGCAATCAACTCTTAGTGCAATTAGACAGTCAATGTCACAGTTCTGAACAAGGTGACAGAGTAAAAATGCTCCAAAAGTTCAACCAAGCCTGCAATAGCCTTCTCTTTTCAAAATAACCAGGACCTCTTATCAAAGTAACACCTTGCCTTTGTAGAAAAAACCTTTATTTTATATGAACATCCACTTATCAAATAAGCTCAAAGAACGAAGACAGTCAAGTGGCCTACTCAGTGAAAAACTGTCCCTTCTGTGTTAAATAGGAGTTACTTTTGCCCTTTTGAAGCTTGGAAGGTATAGGATTTCTTGTCCTTTGATTAATAAAGGTGTAAACACACAGCTCCCAGTTCAACACAATTTCTTTCCTGTAGGCGCCTTTAATAGCACATTCAGCATCTTACCACAGTTTTACATCTCGGATTACCACACAACAAAAAACACTATTTTTCCAGCTATGGTGACAAGGTTTGAAAGTTTTGTATGCTGTGGTGTGAAAAATTTGTAGCAGTTTCAACACACTGTTTTCTCTATAGGCATTTTTAGCAATATATCTATCACTCCAACATGGTTTCAAACAAGGGCATACACAGTCAAGCCAAAGAAAACACAGTGATGGCACTTTCTGGTGTTGGTGGTAATAGAACCCTGCTTTTTGATGTTTTTATGATATGGAAACCAACATTTATCATTCAAACTATATGAGAAACCTCTCACATGACAATTATCTTTCCTTTGTATCACTGTTCCTCATAATCATTTGACCTACACGCCTTCAAAGTGTCCTTGGAAAACTTCTGACTATTTCAAATAATGCACATAACATGACAGTTTTGACCTTGTCTTATCCCTAATTTTGAGAGCAAATTGCAATGGTCACTCATACTAGTGCTTAATTCAACCCTTTGGTGTTTGCTTCTAACCTCATCACCACATCAATAGCTAGTTTTTTATAAACTTGAACTGTAGTTGTTAAAACCTCTCACAATACTTAGCAATTCTGAAACCAAGGGGGATAACACGTAAAAATACCTTCAAACTTGATGGAAATCCTTTTTGGAGAGTTGGAGCAACTTTGTATGTGAACTGCAGGCGCGCTTGAGGTTTTAACTTGCGCGGCACTCTGCAGAGAAAGAACGTCGCGCAAAAATCTAACCGGGCGGCCTGTCGGGTCGTGGTCGGGCGCCGTGTACAGGCGCGTCGCACGACGGTTGAACGCTAATGCAAAAATTCTCCCAGGCACGTCGCACAGTGAAAAAGTGACAAATTCCTGCAAATCGACCCGAAAATTCTTTGTTTCGATGCTGAGGGTAGCAAAGAGGCCTTGCTTGGGCTCGATGGATTTTCAAAACGGAATGACCACGGCTTTGACCCCCTTTTAAGTAAAGAGAAAGCAACGGTCCTTTTGATATTTAATATGGAGAGAGTTCTTTTTCCAAAAGTTTGAAAAAGGTTTGTTTTTTAAACAACAGTTGAACCTTCAGTTTTTCAAAACATAGCTCGAGACCTTGGAATATTATTGGCAAAAGTGGCATACATTCTGGCTAGTTTTGGTGAGTATGATCCTTTATAATAACAAACCTCCAGGATTAGATTTCTTTCACTGTGTTTTAACATTAGGGAATAACCTCTGTTATTGCTGGCCCCTTTTGGTGATATTTTCAACATGGAAGGTCCACCAATGATTGGTGGGGCGCCCTTTGACATCTGCAAGGAAATGACCTATCACTTCAAAATTTGATTTGGCACTTTTCTGCTCTATATACCTCCACCTGTTTGCTAGAGAAAAAATGGATCATCATGTTGCAGGGGTATTCTTTGACCTTTTGACAGAGATTCTTTACCCTTTCTTCGACACAAACTAACATCTTTCTCTTAATGCCTTTTTGGGATTAAATGATGCCCCCTGTGAAATGAATTTTGACTAAAGGTGTAAACTGTAGTGGTACCTACCCAGGTTTGATCATCCTTTGTCTAAGAAGGTGCTTTCTTTTACAATATTTCATCTGCTCCCAGTGCTGATGTGATATCTCTGATCTTTATAATGACATTTTTGTACTTGTTTTAGAAAACCTTTTCGAAATCTGAGAGTATGCCCAAAATCCTTTTATACTTTATAACTCTATATACTAGCTGCAGTATCTCTTGGGAAAACCAGGCTCAAATTTTTACTGTCAACTTAGGACAAACTTATCTTGAAAAGGCACTTGTTCCATAAATGGAGTTACTTCCAATAATGCCATTCTTTGATCAGCTTTGCATGTCTGTCCTAGGGTTTTTAGCACTCAAATCATAACCAGCTTCTGTCCTTGTGTAGAAAAGACAAGTATATAAGATGTGGAATAACTGTTGGCCTGTCTTTGTAATGGAGTGTAGCTTGCAACAACTGGACTTACACCGGCACTTTGACTGATAGCAAGATGTCTTAGGTCTGGGACTATATGCTGCTTTCCTGCCTTTTCTTTATGTTCATTCAGAAACCATGGACTGTGTTTGACATTTCAACAGGAACAGGAGAACACACAGGGGTCTTTTCACTGAAGCATCTTCCTGTGTAAGACTAATTGAAACTATGCATCTTAACACCCCTGCAGAGATATTTGTTATGATAGATTTGATTGAAGAGTCTCTTTTTATGCTCCTTGATGATGACTGAAACCTCAACTGATTCTCTTTACAAAACCACACACTCTGTCTCCTCTTGCCTCGCACATTTCAGATTTTAGCACTGTTATAATCATCATTTACACTCAGAGACCTAGAGTCACTGTTTTACTATCTAGTAAAAAGAAAGCCTGTGCTTTTGCAATCCTTAAAGTCAATATTGGCCAGCGCCCTCTGCTTGTAGATGAAGGAGGCGCCTTAACCCTCTGCTTGTAGATGAAGGAGGTTCTTGGCCGTGACAAATTACCAGTCTGTTTGACAGTGGTGTCTTTCCTTTACTATGATTTCATGCTGAAAGGAAATTGCAAGGTCTTGATGAGTCACTCTCTGTCTTGCAGATATATCTCAGGCTCATGTTTACATTGAGAAGCAGCTGTTCTTCCAAATGTATATTCAAGAAATTTCTTCTGAGATGATGTTATATTCCTGTCTTTGTAAAATCCATAAAACACTGTAAAACACCTAATAATCAGCTTGAGACTGTGGTCTATGTAGTGCTGATACTTATGGGTGTGTAAGTGGCACGACTTAGGGATGTTATCAATTTCATTTGCAGAGTGGGAGGTCTGTCATGATTGGTTTGTATCAGATGGAGGTTTTTTGGCCTTTTGATGGTTGCCAAGGGTAAAATGCCTTAAAGCGCCACTTCCTAACTTAGGGGAGGCTTTTGAAACAGACTTGGATTGTGCTTTTTAGAGCTGTTGGGCAGACTAGTTGGGCTAAAGCTAGATAGGATAGTGATAATGAGGTTTTGACTTTGACATGGGTGGACTGAAAAGTAGGAGGGCGAAAAAAGTTTTATGAGGGTTTTCTAGATGACAAATTGACATATGAAAATCAGCTTCTAGAAAACTCAGCTATGGATATAGTCATCACTAACATGTGAAAAATACTGATGACTAACAAAAGGAGTAGAAAAGGTAAAGTGAGAGATAATGAATAGGTTAAATGAAAATAATGAAGGAAGTGATATTTCTGAAGATAAATGATAGTCAGGGAATTTTATTTTCAGCAGACTGTAGAAAATCCATAGTCATCTAGTGATACTTTAGAATACAGGAGACTAACAGTGGCTTCAACTGGGGAGGGCATCTCCTTTAGGAGGTGTCAAGAATCTCATATCTCTAGATTTCATAGGTCAGTAGCCTGTTTGTATTTGGCTGATTTTCATTCTGAAATTGCCGATTTGTTGCAATTCTTGTGACTTTGACCTTCAAAAATTGAAAACCATGCTTCCTGCAAAGAAATTCTGCCTACCCATCACATAGTCTAATTTTTTTTTTCATTTCTCGGTGCATTTAGACTTGCAAAACCCTTGACATAATTTTCCTTTGAAAGAAAACTATCTATTTCTAACCTTATAACTTCCAAAGGCTCTGATTAGACTGATGAGCTCTTTTATTCTCTACCTACCTACTTATCTGCCGAGATTAAACAGTGTGACATATTTTTATTCTCTAAATATCAACATGAAATTTAAAGCATGAATGAATCAAGATTAAGCAGTTTGATCATCATGAATTGTGTCATTTTGGACAAGCTACACACAATATTATTTTTCAAAAGGTAAACTAAGTTGAGGGCCTTGATCTTGAATCTTTCATTTATCTCTTATCCCTCACTTATTTTATTGGTTTCAGATTCAGGCTTTGGAACCCATGTATTTTTCTATCTACCTACTGATAATCCAAGTTTAAACAGTTTGGAAAATCTTCATTTTCTAACTTATCATTAAAAATTCAAAATTTGTTCAATCATGTTTAGGCTGTATGACTGAACAAGACTTTTTTCAAAATTAGTGGCATTTTGACTTGCACACTTTCAGAAATATTCATTTTTTGGTATGGGGCTTACCTTTTCTTTTTATCTTCCCTCTTTTCTTCTTTTCTTTCTTTTTGTAACAATTTTCTTTGAGTTTTTTGTTTAAGCAATGTTATATACAATGAAGAAAACTTTAAACTAAGACTCTTAACTGAAATAATGCTTGAGCATCCTGCCATTAACAGGACCTCCAAATAATTATGCTCCATCCATTTCTTGTAAGAAAAATGCATTTTTACCTCTTATATAATGAATGAGGTATGGACCTTTCCACAAGTTATCAAACTTTCCATGCTTGCTTTTGTCCTCTCTTCTTAAATCCCACTTTAACACTTTGTCTCCAATGCTGAAATCATTTTCCTTGGTCCTTTTGTCAAATAGTTTCTTGATTTTTTCCTGGACTAGCTGTGTTCTGTTGTACAAATCTTCTCTGGTTTTCTGCAGCTGAATAGCTTGGTTTACTCTTCTTTGTATGTAATTTTCTTGAGACTTCACCTCTTGAATGAGCTTCATTACTAGAACTCCCAAGCTTGTTGAGAAGAATACATTTGTTCCATAGACTAGCTGATAGGGAGACATATCAATTGATTTCTTATTTGTTAGCCTGTCTGCCCATAGTACATGAACCAATTTGTTGTGCCATGAATTCTTGTTTTCCTCCAACAACTTTTTAATGATGTTCACCAAGCTTTTATTTGAGGATTCATCCAACCCATTACCTTGAGGGTAATAAGTTGTAGATGAGCCAAAGTAATGTGATATCTGTGGAAGAAATCCACCATCTTCTTGGATTTAAAAGCAGCAGCATTGTCAGTAATGATTTTCCTAGGACAACCATATCTAGATAGAATATTGTTTTCAAGAAATCTGATAATTAATGAGTTTATGGTAGTCCTGGAAGGGACAGCTTCTATCCACTTTGTAAAATAGTCAGTTGTATTAAGGATCCACTTATGCTGGGCAGAGGTAGAAGGGTGGATTTCTCCAATAAAATCTAGACCCCACTATTGAAAAGGAGCTTCAACAAAAAATCGATGTAATGGAAAAGGAAGAAATTTTCTTTTTCCCTCAAAGATTTGGCATTTATGGCAGGAAATTACCATTTTGTGGATGTCTTGGAAAAGGGTAGGTCAATAGAAACCAGCCCTAAGGATCTTATTAACAGTGGTTTTCCAATAGAGTTGACCTCCACATTCTCCTTCATGAAATTCATGCATAATCCTATCTGCATCTTCTTCAAGAAAACATTTAAGAAATGCACCATCAGAATTTTTACAATATAAAACTTTATCCAAAATACAGAAATTTACAGATTTTAACTTCAAGAATATGGCCTTTGTTTTGGATAAACCAGGAGGAAAATTTAGATTAAAAACCACATATAATATATCAGCATACGAAGGAGAGTTCAGAAATGCTTCCTTAATAGATGGAGTCACCAGCTTCTCTTGTTCATCCAATGAGTCAATCATATTCATGTCTAGTGCTTGAAAATTTGTTTCAACCATTATTTTAGCTAGTCATTGTCCTTTGATCAGCTTGTTGGGCTTGATTTCCAAATCATATTCGAAGATGACAGCAATCCACTTACCTATTTTTCCATCAGGATCTTGTGTTAGGATGTCTTTAACCACTGTGTGAGGCACAAATGAAATGAAGTGTGAATGCAAGATGTATACTCTGAAAATCCTTCAGTACTTTGATAAAAGAAAAAGCCTGATTTCCATTATATTATATTTCATAGGTGCATCTCTCAATTCTTGACTGAGGAATGCTATGGGCTGCTCCTGTCCTTCTATATTTTTCTATAATAAGACAACAACAACTGTGTGTTCTGATGCAAAGGTGAAAATGAAGAATTCTTTGGTGAAGTCAGGGCTGATCAAAACTGGTGTTTGGGTAAGGGATTTCTTCACCAAGTCAAAATATTTCTTTGCCTCTATGGTCCATTTGACTCTTGTTTCTCTTTTGAGCATGCTAGTAATGTTTCTTAGGAGTTCTGCAAGGTTTGGTATGAACCTTCTTAAGAAATTTATCTTTCCAATGAAAGATTGCAGCTCTTTGAGGTTTCTTGGGTGATTGATTTGCAATATTCCCTCAATCCTATTTGGATAAATCTTGATCCCTTCTTTAGATATTATGTTGCCTAGAAACTTCCTTCTTGAAGGTCGAATAAATATTTCTTGGGATTTAAATACAGGCCATACTTTCTACACTTTTCAAAGACCTTTCTTAAATGAGCTACGTGTTCTTCATCAGTTTTTGAATAGACTGTGATGTCATCAAGGTATATCACAATGAAGTAACCTATTTCTTCTGAGAAAGAAATATCCATTTCTCTTTGGAAAGTAGCTCCAGCATTCATTAACCCAAAAGAAGGTGCCCCAAGGTGTAGTGAAAGTGGTCTTGTGTTGATCATCTGAATGTACCAATACCTGATTGTACCCTGAAAAGTCATCAAGAAGAGATATCCTTTTGGAGCCTACTACCCTTTGCAATAAGTGAGCCATTTTTGGTAAAGGGTAGTTGTCCTTCAGGGATGATTTTTTTAAATTTCTGAATTCTATGCAAAGCCTAATTTCTCTTGTCTTCTTCCTCACTGATACAATATTTGAAACCCATTCTGAGTACCTGAGTGGGACTATTATGCCAGCATAATACATTTTCTTTATTTCTTTCTCAACCAGTGGCATTTGAACGAGGTTTATTCTACGTAGCTCCTGTTTAAAGGGCTTTTGGTTTTCTTTGAGTGGGATCTTGTGCTGGATGATATCAATATCATAGGACTTTAAGTCTTCATAGCTCCAAGAAAACACATCACTAAATTATTTGAATAGCTCAATATATTTTTGTTTTATAGGAGCTGGCAATGTTTTTGAAAGTTTTACCATTTTGGGTTCTTGCTCACTGCCTATATTACATTCTTCTACATTTTCTTCGGTGGATTCTATCTTTGGATTCTTAGCAATGCCATTAAAATCAAAAAGCTCTTCTAGAGGGACCAGTCCTTTTGGAAAGGCATTATCTTTGAACTGCAACACTTCAAAGTCTTCTTTTTCGAGATCTGCACACATCTTTGTCTCATGTGGGTCATATTTTGCTAACAGATTTATATCAGCATCATCAGGGGGCTCTTTTTTGTATGTTTGTTCCTCAACAAAGCAGTCCTCTTCATGATCTGAGTCTAAATTTGGCATTTCAAACTCATTTCTAGACTGTAGGAAATCTTCAATCTGTTTGTTACCTTTAAAAACTTGCCAATATTTTATATTATCAGGGACTGCTGGTATTTATTTGACTTGTACTGTGTATTGTTTGTTATGATGAGGTTGTTGACAAATACTGGCAAGGATATTTTGATTTCTTGGGATGAAGGAAATATCATAATTTTTGAATGTTTTTAGGAGGTCAAGGGCATCGTTCATATATGCTCTTAATCTAGGATGTTTAGTTGAATATTATCCCTTAATCTGCCTAATGACTAGCTTGGAATCCCCATGGACAAGGATCCTTTTGGCTCCTAATTTCCTCATTAATTGTAATCCTAGAAGGAGGGCCTCATACTCTGCTATATTATTAGTACATTGAAAGTTCAGCTTGTAAGAGTGACCCTCTGCATGGCTGTTCTCAGTGTTGTGTACCCAAACACCTGCTCCATAACCATTTTTTCCACAAGAACCATCAAAAATCATACTCCATAGAGGTTTAGTTTCAGACTTATGTTCGCCATTGTGTTGTTCATTTTCTATTTGGTCTACCTAGTCTGATTTTTCCTCATCTTTTTCTTCTTTTTCTTCCACTAATTTTTCATCAACTACTACTTGTTCATTAATGTTTTCATCATTGTAAAGGATAAATGAATCAAGGTCTGTGTGGACATAATAGAGAGGGGAGTTATCAGGTTTTTGTTGACTACTGACCTTGTATTTCATATGAGTCTCTCTATATAATCTTCTTGGTTGACTAAAGAGTGGTATGGTAGCATAGGTCATGTCCATTTGGAGGGTGCCCTGAAGTTTAGCTCCCTATGAGCATGATAGGAGCATGCCATATTTAGAGGGAATGTCAGCCACTACAATATCCATTACTAGGCTTTTGGCTGGTATTTTTGCTAGATTAACACAATGATATTTGATCAGTCCTAGAAATTTAACTCTACTCGAGTCAAAAGAGTACAAGTCTTTGTATGGTCTAGTTATCTCAAGGCCTAGTCTCTCCATAACTACCTTTGGCATGAGGTTATGTGAAGCTCCTGAATCTAACATGGCATTGTGAAGGATTTTGTCATGGATGTTAAAAATGACATAAAATGGAGGGACACCTCCCTCTTGGAATTTACCCTCTACTTCTAGTCCAAACAAAAGTTAAGGATTTTCATCATTTAAATTCACAAAATCAACATTTTATCCTATGTTTAAATCTTTCAAAACTTGGGATATATATACATATTGGCCTACCAATTCAGTAAGAGGTATGGAGATTTTTATCTTGGAAATTTCATTCTCAATACTGAATGGTGTCTGTGTTTTTGGCAGATCTAAATAAGTTTTATCAAACAATGATTTTGCAGAAATTTCAGATTGCTAATTTGTGCTAGAAATATCAGTTGAATCAGTTTTGTTAGGGGTACTAGTTGATTTACTAGTTCTGCTTTCTGGAATATTTTTGCTTTTATTTTTATCAGAAATTTTAACCATTCTGTTTGTAGTTTCTGTTGTATTTTCAAGATCAGATTCAGGGGTTTTTCTTGCAGAAGTTTCAGGGTTCTTTCTTTAGGGAGTATTGTTGGGGCCCTTGTTTTGAAAACTCATTTTGAATATTTTGAATTTTGAATAAAGGACAGATTTTGGGTTGCGGGATGAAGACACATGGCAGTCGCAACCAAGTCACAACTACAGAAAGAAGCGAAGCTACCGAAGTTGCGAGGGAACAGGTACATAGCTAAAGAAAACAGATGCATGAGTATAGACGAAGAGAATACACAGTAGAAGACAGAAAGTAGAACACACAGACAACAAGAGAGAAGCTGGAAGCAGCTGAAGAAGAACGAAAAGAGGAACTAATAGTTGCGATAGCGGGTGAATAAATAGCAGTCACTTGGCCGAAAGAGAAGAGGATGCGACAGGAGAAGGAATGCAGAGCGACTGAAGGAGATCGGGCATGATATCTCTATAGTTCCTAGGTTTCTCTTACTTACCTTTCTGTTCCACAAGGCATCTGTATCAGACTTGTAAGCTCTCCTTGCAGAAGCTATGTACTTATGGATTTGGCTGAAGATATCAATACAATTGCAGGTTGTTGTCCTATGATGTGATTTATATGCATGCATGATGGTTCTAATGATTTAAAATTTTATTTTCTTAATACATGTTTACTCTCTGAATGTTCCTGCGTATATAAATATGTTTATGCAATCAATTCAATGTTAATCATGAGTTGCAGATCCTTCCCCTGCTATTGATCTTTTCCCCTTCTGCATGTGGTTGGGGGCTACCCTCCAGAATATCGGGGAGGGCCGACCCCGCAGGATCCTTCCTTGGTGGGACTGCAGCATCAAATCGCTAGTCTGAATGAAAAGCTCAAGGAAATACAACCTATAAGACTAGCCAAGACAAATGTTTGGTGCACTCACTGCCTGGTTGAAGGCCACGTCGCAACCAAATGTCCTCGACTGCATGGAACAGGTGTGGGACCCTCTGTCGCGGAAATCTATGGGGGTCCACCCACGGGGGCTGGCACGACGCTGAGTCCGCGGGGGGTATACCAGCCGCAACAGCCTTATGCGAGGTTCCCATCTCAACCAAACCCCACTGCCACGGAGTACTGCGAGATTTGCCGAATGATGGGGCATCCACCTTGGATGTGCCCGATACTACAAAATTACTCTAACATCCCAAACAATGTATACTGTGAGTTTTGTGCTTCCACGACTCACAGCACCAAGCAGTGTAGAGCTCTCGACGCACTCGCAGACCGGTTGGACCGTCCTTCTTATAGGGTGAACGGGGCTTCCAGGGGCAGAGGCGGCGGTATGCACGGAGCCCGCACAGGGGGACGGGGTCTGGTGAAATGTTACAACTGTGACCAGGAGGGTCACGTGGCTCGGGAATGTCTCCTTCCCTGACGTTCTTGGTGTTCCCAGTGCCGTGTGAATGCCCATGCAACAGAGGACTGTCTAGAACTCATCAAGAATTGGGAGGAATGGGCAAGGCAGAGGGGCACGAATTTGGTAAGCTCCGAGCCGCTAGGAACCGTGACTTCGGCCATGCAGAAGGTAGCAATCGTCATGCGGGGCGGCAAGAAGACGGGAGAGGACACTCATGGAAAGGAGCTAGTCCGGGCTATTCGGCCTGCCTCCCCGAAGCAACTGATCCGGTCGGACGCGCAAAAGAAGTACTTCTAGGAGGCGGTGGAGGCTTTTTCTCAGCTGAGGGAAACCAGGGGCCTTGAGGTACCCTCGACGACGGGCTCCAGAGAATAGAGCGCTACGGGGACCTTGATTGAAGATTGGCTTCAGTTTTTCCTGAAGATTGTTGATAATGCCTCGATGCAGGACCAGTTTAAGCGCACTCTGCAGGACGCACTACAGGGGACTACAGGGCCGAGGGAACCTATGGACACAGCACCCTAGTATGTGCAGCGGGTCAAGCGGAACAAGCGATGTATAGGAAAATAGTTCCGGCTTAATACGCAGGTGGTGAGATTCCAGATCAGCGACACTATGCTTGACATAGGATCTGACGTCAACATCCTGCCGCAAAAGACGTGGGAGGCTCTAGGAAGGCCACAACTGACATACTCGCTGATCCAGCTTCGAATGGAAAATCAGTACTGCATTGTGCCAATTGGCCGACTCGAAGGGGTCGAGGTCGACGTTGCGGGGGTGAAGACTTACATGGATTTTGAGGTTATTGATATTATGGGAGACAAGGATCCTTACCCCACCCTGCTAGGCATCGATTGGGCCTTTGAGAATTATGCCATCATCGACCTCAAAAAGGAGTTGATGATCTTCGAGGACAGAGAGGTCCGGGTCACTCAGCCCCTTGACCCATATCAAGGCCCGCGATATACTGAAACCATGGACAACCGGGAGGATGCTCAGATGATGAACCACCTTTATCAGATGACTGTCGGGAAGTGGGAGGACTATATCAACCCGATCGCAACCGGATCCATCAGCTGGCGCAGTGTCCAGAGCTCGGAGCTGGGCTCGGAACTCTCTTGCGAAGATTGACAGCAGGGTGGGTACGAGACCAGTACACGGTGATGTGCTGCCATCGCCCAAGTCCGCTAGATTGGGGATGAATTCAAAAAATACCCCACCTTGTCAAACATGCAGGCTGTCAACACCGTTATTGCCAAGGTGGAGGACATGGTACCAGAAGGAAGCAGGTCACCACTTTTGGATGTCGCCCTACAGTTCACATCAGCGAGGTGGTGTAGGAACCACCGCAACACCTTATTGCGGTGGAGTTGTGTGGCAGATGCTTTGTGGGTGCGGTTCAAAGAAGACGAAGGCCCTCGAAGCTGGCACCGGTACAAAGGGACTTCCGATTCGTGGGACCACCTGAAGAGCTGTGAGGAGCAGTGGCAAGGTCTGGGATACCCGCAAGAGCTGTGGGTACATCGGTTCATTCACTCCTTAGATACCATCCCCTAGGCCTGGTACTTGGAGGAAGAGCAGAAAAGAGGAACCAACTCCTGGAAAGAAGTCACGAACAAGTTTGTTCGGTGCTTCTCATTCGAAGGGGAGACAGTGCTGGTGTCCCGAGAACTACAAGCTATCAAGGGGGTACTATTTCTCCGCGACCCAGAGCCTGATGGGGGCACATTTGCATCACGTCCGGAGGCTAGGTGTGAGTTGGCTTGCCAACGGATTGATGACGATCCAGATGATGATAGTCTGGAGGACCTCAGGCACCTATACTTCGAAGAGAAGGAAGGCGAGCGGAATATTAATGAAGAACCGACTACCGAAGGCGTCTATTTACAGCCGCTAAAGACAAATAAGTTGAACATAGGTACGGAGGAAAAACCCAAGCTGGCTACAGTTGGGGATTACTAGGACGAGGAGACAACAAAGGAAATTTTCAACCTCCTCCAGGAGTACGAAGACTTATTCCCTTCATCGGTTACATATTTGAAGGGTATCAAAGGTGACCTCGGAGAAATACGTATTTTACTGAAACTGAATGCCAGGCCCGTAAAACATCGACCTTACCGGTTGAACCCACGGATCAAAGAAAAGGTCAAGATGGAGATTGAAAAGATGTTGGCCGCAGGTCTCATCTTTTCGGTGGAAGAAGCAGAATGGGTGAGTCCCATTGTCATTCAGAATAAGAAGGACAAGGCAGAGATACACGTCTGTGTCGACTACCTGAGTCTGAACAATGCCTACATCCATGATCCGTTTCCCACTCCGTACAGCGAAGAAGTATTGGATCATGTTGCGGGAAACGAAGCTTACTCCTTCACTGATGGTTTTTCAGGTTATCATCAGGTGTGCATTGCGGAGGAAGACAAGACGAAGACGACGTTCACCACTGAGTGGGGATCATTCGCATACCATGTAATGCCGTTTGGCTTGAAGAACACCTCGGCCGTGTTTTCTCGGATTGTCATCGCTACTTTCTGGGAGTATATCCACAAGTTCCTGGAAGTCTACATGGACGATTGTACCATCTACAATTTGCTGAAGAAACATGCCACCCTGTTGCGTATCATGTTCGAACGGTGTCGCCAGTTGCAGATTTCCTTGAACTTGAAGAAATGTATTTTTTCAGTTCCTTTCGGCACGCTGTTGGGACACGTGGTATGTAAGCAAGGGGTCTGCGTCGACCCCGCCAAAGTAGTGGTGATCATCCAAATGGAAGCCCATGAAACAGTGAAGCAGTTATGGGCACTGCTTGGGCACACGGGATATTACAGGCAGTTTATCTGAAATTACGCGAAGATCACTTCCCCTTTAGAAAAGCTATTGCGGAAGTTTGAAGTATTCCAATGGACGGAGGAGTGTCGGATGGCCCTCGACACTCTGAAGGAAAAGCTAGTGACGACGCCTATTCTTGTTCACCCATACTGGGAAAAGCAGTTCCATGTGCATATTGACGCTTCCAGTATTGCACTTGGGGCTATTTTGGCACAACCCAAAGAGATGACAGTGGACCATCCAGTCTACTTCGCCAGTCACAAATTACCTAATGCGGAAAAGAACTACACCACTACTGAGAGGGAGGCCCTGGAAATGGTGTACTCGCTCCAGAAGTTCCGCCACTACCTTCCAGGAGGAAAATTCAAGTTCTTTACGGACCACTCTGCATTGAAGTACTTGGTGAATAAGCCTGTGTTGGAAGGACGGATCTGTCGCTGGCTTCTACTCTTCCAAGAATTCACGTTTGAGGTGATTGTCAAGCCCGGGAGGTTGAATGTCGGGCCTGATCACTTATCCAGGTTGGAGACAGGGGAGAACGACGACTCTCTTGATGATAAGCTGCCGGATGCTGACCTCTTCCGAGTCGAAGCTGTCCTGGACTACTTGGCCGACATTGCCACCTATCTGACCACAGGGCAGTGCCCTCAGTACTACACCCCGCTCTAGAAATGAAACTTGGACGTCCACGCCACCGAATACCAACTGATTGCGGGGCAGCTATAAAAACTGGGCCTTGATGAGGTACTACGCAGATGCGTCTTGACCATGAGCACGAAGCTGTGATGTGGGAATGCCACAAAGGTGTTGCAGGAGGGCATGTGGGAGAAAAAACCACTGCGAGGAAGGTACTCCAGGCTGGACTATGGTGGTCGACGGTCCATGCAGATTGTAAGACATTTGTGAAGTGATGTGATGTCTGTCAACAAACGGGGAGGCCCTCTCATAGGGACGAGCTTCCGCTACACCTAGTGCATGTGTTGCGGCCATTCGAGAAGTGGGTTGTCGACTTCGTAGGCCCCATAGTCCCGGTTGCCAGGCAATCCAAGGCTCGCTACATCACTACCGCAACTGACTACCTAACCAGGTGGGCTAAGGCAGCGACGGTACGTGACTGCACGACGGATACAATAGCACGGTTCATATTTGAACACATCATCAGCAGGTTTGGCTGCCCACGAAGTTTAACCAGCGATCAGGGTATGCATTTAATTAATGACACGGTCAAGTCGCTGTTGGACACATTTATGATTCAATATCATAAGAGTAGCCCATACCACCCGTAGGCCAATGGTACTATTGAAGCGTTTAATAAAATTCTTGAAAAGGGGTTAGCAAAGATCTGCAATGCCCAGCGGGATGACTGGGATGAGTGGCTACCAGCTGCACTTTGGGCATACCGGACTACGGTAAAGTACTTGACCAATCAGACACCGTTCTAGTTGGTGTATGGCCGGGAAGCTGTGATTCCCGCCGAGTTCACTATACCTAGTCTTTTAATTGCCACGTCTCTCAAGTTCTCGGAAGAAGCTTCGCTCCAGGAGCGCCTGCATGAATTACAGGAACTGGACGAGTCCCGGTTTCTGGCCGAATTTCACCAGAAGGTTCAGAAGGACAGGCAGAAAGCGTGGCACAACCGCCACATCAAGAACAAAACATTCCAGGTTGGTGGAAAGGTCCTCTTATATGACAATAGGTTTCAGAAGTTTCCAGGGAAGCTGCAGATGCACTGGCTGGGACCTTACTTCGTCATTGAGATTCGAGATTCGAGAGTCGTTCAATTGGCTCAGCTAGACAATATTGTTTTACCAGGGTGGGTGAATGGCGCACGCCTGAAACCATACCAGGAGTAATTTTATTTCCATCTTCATCAATAATTCTCGCAACCGAGAGCAACAATGTTACCGATGAAATAGGTAACCGCAATGTTACCTACTTTTTTTTGGTAGCATAAAAAGCACCCGACTTTGAAAAGTGGTGATGCAGAATCACCATTTTTTTTTTTGGTGCACATTTTTGACACTCTAAAATTTTTATTTATGAAGTATGAATATTTGTTTTAAAATGTTAGTGGATTTTCATGCTAATTTTGCTAATTTTGAAATGTATTGATGCAGCATCAATTTTTTTTTTTTTAGAGCAGTGATTTTCATGCTAATTTTGAAACGTATTGATGCTGAATCAACCTTTTTTTTTTAGAGCAGTGATTTTCATGCTAATTTTGAAAGGTATTGATGCTACATCAACCTTTTTTTTTTAGAGCAGTGATTTTCATGCTAATTTTGAAACGTATTGATGCTGCATCAACCTTTTTTTTTAGAGTGGTGATTTTCATGTTGGTAATAAAACACAAAACTTAGATAAAAAAAAATATAGAAAAACAATAAAAAAACCAATAAAAATGTAAAAAAAAACAAAAATAGTTCATAAAAAAAAAATTTAAACAAAAATAAATAAATAAAACAAAAATATTTAAAAATTATATCAAAGGAAATGACAAAATTTGAAGAAAAAAAACACATAATTTAAAGAAAAAAAACAAAAATTGACCAAAAAATTAAAAAAAAAAAAAAATCAAAAACATTTCTTTCTAACTTATTAAAAAAAACAATATATTAAAAAATATATATATATATATTTAAAAATTTAAAATTAAAATAATTAAAATTACAAAATTAAAATTTAGAAAAAAAAAATAAAAAAAAATTTAAATTTAAAAATTTAAATTAAAAAAAATAATAATAATAAGGAAAAAAATACAAATTTTAAAATTTACAAAAAAAACAAATTAAAAAAAAACAATTAAAATTGAAAAAGAAAAAGAAAATAAAAAAATTATTAAAAAAAAAAAAAACTATCATTAAAAAACAAAAAAAATGAAAAAAACCACGTGCAAATATTTAAAAAACAAATATACATAAATTTAGTGTTTTTTTTTATTTTAATGAAACCATTTATAGATTTTAAAAATGAAAAACTAAATAAACGAAAAAATTAAGAAAAACAATTAAATTAAATTAAAATTTAAAAAATTTAATAAATAAATTTTAAATTTTAAATTTAAAAAAAAAAAATTATTCTATAATATTAAATATAAAAAAAATTAAAAAAATAATTTTAAATTTTTTGAAATTCAATTTAAAAAAAAAAAAAATCAAATTAAAATAAAAATATAAAAAATTAAATAAAAAATAAAAAATAAAAATAAAATCAAATTAAAATTAGATGTGTATATATATTTAAAAAAAAAAAAAAACGAATTTTATTTTAAATAAAAATATTAAATTAAAAAAAAATTAATTTTTTGACAAAAAAATTAATTTTTTGACAAAAAAATTTATTTTTTGAAATTAAAAAAAAAATAAAAAATAAAAAATAAAAATAAAATCAATTAAAAATAAAATATTTAAAAAAAAAATCAATCGGCCGGCCCGCCGGGCGGCCCAGCCGCCCCCATGGCGCCGCCCGGCAGGCGGGCCGATTGATTTTTTTTTATTTTTTTATTTTTAATTGATTTTTTTTTATTTTTTGATTTTTAATTGATTTTTTGTTTTTATTTTTTATTTTTTTTAATTTTTTTTAAATTTCAAAATACTAATTTTTTTTTTAATTTTTTTTAAATTTCAAAATATTAATTTTTTTTTTAATTATTTAAAATAAATTAGCTTTTGTTTTAATTTTTTTTAATTTTATTATTTTTTTGTTTTAAATTTATTATTATTTTTTTTTTGTTAATAATTTTTTATTAAATTTTGCCAAATTTTTTTATTTAATTGATTTTTTTTTTTTTAAATTTCATAATTTTTCTTTGTTATTAACTTAGTTTTTTAATATAATTTTATAAAATTCAATAAATTTTATATATATTTTTTTAATTTATTTGGATTTAATATTTTTTTTAAATGTTTTACTTTTTTATTATTATTTTTTGTTAATTACATAAATTTTTTATATTTTTTTATTTCAATTAAAATTGTGTATTTAAAATTAGATTTTTTTTTTAATGAAACTTAATTTTTTTAAATTTTTTTTTTTTAATTATTTTTTTATTTAATATTTTTTTTTCTTTTTTTCAATTTTCCATTTTTAATTATTTTTAAAGTTTTTAAAGTTTTTCGTTTAACAATATTTTTTTTTCTTTTATATTTAAAATTTATTTTTTCTTTCAAAATTTATTTGTTTATTCATTTATTTATTAAAATTTAATATTTTTGTTTTTAAATTTAATTTGTTATTTTAATATTAACCTTTTTTTTTTAATTTAATAAAATTTGATGTATATATCTATTTTAATTTAAGTTCATATATATATTTTATTTTTTATCATTTAAATTTAATTTATTTTTTTATAGTTTATTTGTTTTTTTAATATATATTGTTTTAAATTTAATATTTTCATTGTATTTTATTTTTATTTTTTATTTTTAATTATTTTTTCTTTTTTTTTTTCCTTTTAATTTGAATAGTGTTCTTTTTTTTAATTTTGAATTTTTAAATTTATTAAAATTTAATATATTTCCTTAAATTTAATTATTTGTTTTAAATTTTTTTTTCTTTTTTAAAATTTAATAAGCATTTTCTTTTTCTTTTTTAAATTTAATTTCTGTATTTTATTTTTTATAATTTCCTTCCTTTTTTAACTTGTTTTTTTTTTTAAATTTAATATTTTTATTTTGTTTTTATTTTTATTTTTTAATTTCTATATTTTTTTAAATTTTAATCTTAAATTTTTTTTTGGTTTATTTTTTAAAACTTTTTTCCTTAAATTTTATGTTTTTTTAATGATTGAATTAAAATTTTTACTTTGTTTTTATTTTTATTTTTTTTATCTTCATATATTTTTAAATTTTAAGCTTTTAAATGTTTTTATTTTTTAAATTTATTTTTTTTCTTAAATTTTAGGTTTTTTTTTTAATGTTTGAATTTTAAAAATTAAAAGATGTTACTTCTATTTTTAAAAATGCCAAAAGTATGACATATATTTTTTTTTTCTTATTTCAGCATCAACTAGTTTTGTTTTGAGGGTGTTTTTTCAATCCTTTTTTCAAGAAACAATTTTGTTTTTACCATAATTTTATAAAATGTTGAAATTTGACCTTAAAAAAAAACGAAGTGCGTTCTGGAAGACACTTTTTTTTTTTGGGGTGTTTTTTCAATCCTTTTTTCAACAAACAATTTTGTTTTTAGCATAATTTTAGAAAATGTTGAAATTTGACCTTAAAAAAAAAACAAGTGCGTTCTAGAAGACACAATTATTTTTTTTGGGGTGTTTTTTCATGTTTTTTGAGAGTTTTTGGGCTAGAGTTCCCGTTTTGAGGTCAGATTACCTATTTTATCGGTAACAGTGTTGAGCACCGGTCGAGTAGCGTAGTTGAATAACTCTCCTGCAACTGGGATGAGCATAGGTAGTCTTTTTATTTTCTGCATAGCTTGTCAATCACTGCTCTGTTGCGGGGACCGCACCGCAACCGACTGTGGTCGGGGAGGGGCGTGTCCAGTGTGTCATCCCTGTAGGATTCATAAACGTGTTAGCGTCAGTCCAGGTCATTTCAGTTAGTACTTGTGTTAGTCCATAGGATCATCTAGATTTGAATCATAAATCACCATAATTGGAAGTAACCTCACCGTAATCATTTCGCCATCATTCGCAGTAACCTCAGTCGTCGCGTCCGCCCACTGCCCCATGCCACCATCAGAAACTGTCAGAATACAAATTGACACGCGATTGATCGCATGATTATCGTAGAGAAGAATGCCAGCCGGAATTAACTCATTATGGGGTCTCATCAACTTCACTCGTGCAAGGAAATTCCACAACTTGCATGGAAAAAAGCACGAGAATGCCAGAGCAGTTAGAATTAGCAATTGCAGCAGAGCTAGAGCAGCAGAATGATCCAAACGCACAACACCAAGAGAGGACACCGAGATGCATTCTGCACGTCTATCAGCGCCGAGAAAAAATGTCGAAGGCCCTCCCATCCATCCTCAAACCAGAGCTCGACAGCAGGATCCACAAGATAGAGTCCCTGGTTGGGAAATACGACAGTGCAGCCTTGATAGATGCCAACCTTTCCGACTCTGCCGAATTCCTGACACTCCACTGGCAGGTGTATATGGAGCACTACTACAACATAGCCGGGCACACAGCCAATAGAATTTTACCAGCATTTCGAGGCCTTCAACAATATTCCCTCATGAATTTATGAAATCTTCCGATCTTCGGGACCACAGGACTGGTGTTGCAGTGCACTCGCTTCTTACTCAACCGCATTCAGAATGGATCCTTGTGGCTGAACAGGGAAATTCCCATTCATGCTGAAGACATCCATCGTCTGACCGAGCTTTCATAGAATGGTGCGGATGTCTCGACTGCATGTCAGACCACCTCCAAGCGAGCGCGGAAGTTAGGAGACGTAGACCTATATAGAAAATATGGCACCCGGTGGGGAGGGAAGGGAGCCAAGATCGAGCTTATCAATAAGCCTGAGATTAAATTTTCCTGCTACCTCATTTCCAGCAAGACAATGAGGCACTACACAAAGGGCGAATGCACCTTGGACACTATCTCTATTGCAGAGCACTACGTTCAGGGCGCCAAGCTGAACTGGTGCTCCTTCATGTTGAAAGAGCTATTTGATGCATGTGAAGAGAATTAAAAGCGCACTACCAGCTTCATTTATGGATACTTGATCTTTGCTTTTGCCATGTGGAAATGGCACACTCCTCTTGTCAGGATACCAGTGGAAATTCTGGAGGGCCAGCCTCTCACGATGAAGTTTGTTCCATGGAAGGTGTTGACTGATCCGAGCACCAAACAGGTGAATGCGGAAGCATTCCAGACTTGGTACAGTTTGATGATGGACGTCGTAACCAGTCAGAAACGGGTGCTCAAAAACCTGTTAGATGAATACAGTGAGCAAGTGTGGTTCGGGGTAAGTCACAGGCATACTTACCTCTGACCCACTTGCGTGCCGACAGACACCTTCCGCATGACATCATTGAAATTCTAGCTAGAAGATGCCGCCTTTCATAACGAGGTATGTTCGTGGCCGGGGGTCACAAGGACAATCCACGACGGGATACCCAGGTACAACTTTGAGTGGATGTTGCCACAACAACAGCTTGCTGAGACAGATGCGGCAACACCACCACAAGAACTCCCAGAGCCGCTCGTCCCCGTCGTCCGCCACTTCAACACTCAGGTACGCAACTTCAATGCGGCGGCCTAGGTTATTTCAAGCGGGGCTACTCTGTTCCCTTTATTTTCTGAGTTTTAGCTTGCTCGTTCTACCTTGCACCCCCATACAACTCCTCTCACCTCCCTCATCCCCACTGTCCTGTTTACCTTTGCAAGTCCAATCATCACTCAGATGGGAGAGAAGGGCCCGACCCCAAATCAATTAGAACCTCCTCCTGCCAAGCAAGCCTGCACCACTAAAGTGAACCCGGTGGTGGACCTCATTGATGATGATCCACCACTGCCGCCAAATACAGGGGTGCTGATACAGGAAGAACCCCTTATTTACCCTTCAGAGTTCATTAACATTCGACCTCCATCCACAGTTCCACCTCCACCTACCACCTCATCCACTCCATCCAATTAATCTGCTACCGTGTCCGACCCACTCATCTAGGAACTCTTTGGTGGGGACCACGGGGCTAAAGTTGACTCCAATACTGCAGTTGTAGTAGCACCAGTCGACCCCGTGGAACAACCCCAAGTCTCTCTATCTGCTATATTCACCCAGATGACTCACATTAATGTCGTCTCAGCCGAGGCTCAGCCTGAGCCTACTGTCCCTCCACAAACTGACCCTGCCGATCAGCAGAAATGGCCGGATTTGAATATGGCCGACTCAGCGCACCCACAGACCCCGCCGCCATCCCCTCCAGAGCACTCGACTTGATCAATTTCTAGTGGGAAACCTTTGCGAGAAAGGAGGCCAGATCAGGGCACTTCAGGGAGTGCCAACTTAGAAACATGGGGTATAGCTCAGCTGTACTTATTTATCCAAAGGGGGGCCCAGCAAGCCAAACGGCTTCATTCCGAGCTCCCATAGCGGTGTGACGAGCAACAACAGATTACAGTGCTTACTGAACAGTGCAACCAACTCCTCATCGCACAGGAACAATTGAAAGATCAGATCAACAACATCTCCCGGGTGTTTTCAGAGTTCTTGCCAACTGTCGGGGCCCACTATACTCTGCTGCCTGCCGACGTCTCGGAGACGAGTGTCGTAGCCCAGGCTTTCCACCTCCAGGTCGCCTTCACTGGTCTCCACAAGGAAAATCAGGAGCTTCAAGAAGCGTTAGCCGCACGGCCAGAGCTACCTGATCCAGCGCTTGTCTATGCAACACAGGTCACAGCCAAGTAGGGCCAGGCCACTCACATTCAGGAAACTCTCCACTCTGCGGCGCGCGAGGCTCACGAACTCTTGAAAGGTCTTCAGGAATGCTCACTGGCCCTTATCGTCAAAGCGCAGCCCATTTCAGCGCAGCTACAACAGGTTTCGAGGGAAATTCAAGAGGCTACGGACCACGCGAGGTTGGACCAGCTATATGCCCAGGCTGACGATCTCGAAGTACAGATCCAGAAAATAGAGGCCAATTCAGCCGTGACCAAATGGGTCATTCATGAGCTCCGCCCACCCCTCCAACGCAGTGCCAGGATGATGCAACAGCTGGCCTTCGAGGCCGAAAACTAGATTAGCGCGGTGTTCGGAACTGTACCGGCGCACATAGAGGAGGCTGCTGTCACCAAGATTTCTGAGGAAATAGATTCACTACTGCAAGGGTGGCAGCAAGCGGTGTTGGAATTCACTGAGCTTAAAGCTACAACGTTCCGCAAAGTCCCGGAGTTGGGGCCCTTGTTTGAACAACAGACTGAAGGCGCACAGCGAGAACAGGAGCAAGCTGGAGGAACACATCGCGAATAGGGCACGGGATCAAGCGGGGCGATGGAGATATAGACTGTCATTTGTGATTGACTCGAGGACGAGTCAAGAAACTGTGGTCGGGGCCTGTTGGGGCTCTTGTTTTGAAAAATCATTTTGAATATTTTGAATTTTGAATAAAGGACAGATTTTGGGTTGCGGGATGAAGACACATGGCAGTCGCAACCAAGTCACAAATACAGAAAGAAGCGTAGCTACCGAAGTTGTGAGGGAATAGGTACATAGCTGAAGAAAGAAGATGCATGAGTACAGACGAAGAGAATACACATCAGAAGATAGAAAGCCGAACACACAAACAACAAGAGAGAAGCCAGAAGCAGTTGAAGAAGAACGAAAAGAGGAACTAACAGTTGCAATAGCGGGTGAATAAATAGCAGTCACCCGGCCGAAAGAGAAGAGGATGCAATAGGAGAAGGAATGCAGAGTTACTAAAGGAGATTAGGCATGATATCTCTGTAGTTCCTAGGTTTCTCTTACTTACCTTTCTGTTCCACAAGGCATCTGTATCAAACTTGTAAGCTCTCCTTGCGGAAGCTATGTACTTATGGATTTGGCTGAAGATATCAATACAATTGTAGGTTGCTATCCTACGATGTGATTTATATGCATGCATGATGGTTCTGATGATTTAAAATTTTATTTGCTTAATACCTGTTTACTCTCCGAATGTTCCTGCATACATAACTATGTTTATGCAATCAATTCAATGTTAATCATGAGTTGCGGATCCTTCCCCTACTATCGATCTGTTCCCCTTCTGCATGTGGTTGCGGCACGCCTCGGGTGAGAATATCTGCTCTCCAGAGTAGGGTGATAATGCCGGTGTGGTTCTAGACTACAGCGGATTCCCTTGTTGGCCCCAACCTGTGAACCTAGGTCTTGCCTGCGAGACCTGTTTCCTCGCCAACAAGTATCTTGGGTTTTCTTGCTCCTAAGGTCATACTGCTTATGTACTTCCATGATGGCATTTTCGAATCCTTGTTTATAAACTTCATATTCTAGGCATTCTTCTTCATTTGGGGAAAATATTCCTTGTTCTTCCTTAGTGAGGAAAACAATATCTTCATCGTTAACTCCCATTATATTGATATGACTTTCCTCTAGTTCTTCAATCACCCCCTCATCCTCATCAACATAATTTTCTTGGAAAGAAGGCCTGATTCACTGGTTTGGACCTCTCTGTTTTGTTTGTCTTATTTGAGTGGGGTTTCCTCTAAATTTTTGGTTTTGGTTCTAGTTTCTATTCTGAGGAGCTGCTTGGTTTTCTCTAGGGAAAGCACTCTCATTTATGTTTAATCTCTCCATCGTCCTCTCCATAGTTATAACAAGATTATCAATCTTAGTATCAGATGTGGAGGCTAAAGCCTCTTCCCTATATGTGACTCTCTTTTCATTTCTCATTCTAGCCCTTTTGGAAATCAAATTTTCCTCCAGACTTACTGCACCCCTCTGCATGTCTTCTAACGTAGGAGGGTCTCTTTCTCTTAGTTGGTAAGCCATATCTAGGTCAAAGCCATCTGGAAATTTCATTAAGGCTAGGCCTTGTGGAGGTTTCATGTGAAGAGGGAGGGCATTATAGACACTATTGAACCTAGTGCAGTAATCTTGGACACCTTCTCCAACATTTCTTTTGAGGTTTTCATACTCTGATAAGACTTGGAGAGGATTTTTCTTGACTTCCCATTTGTTTAAGAATAGTTGATGAAAAGCAGGGAGGTCATGTATATTATTAGGGGTTAGGCCTTTGAACCATTTTCTCGCTTCTCCCCCTAAGCTTTGAGCAAACAATATTAGTTTAATAGTCTCATCATCTATTTATTGTCTGTCAAAATAGTCATTCATTCTATCCACATGTTGTTGAGAAGTTGTAGCACAATTTTCATTAAATAAGGTGATTTTGGACTGATAGTCTTGTGGTAGAACTACTAAAGGAAATGGCAGGACTAATGGGGCATACCAGGTTGCCATGGCTGGGGGATGGGGAAACAAAGGAGGGTTAACAAGTGGAGGGTTAAATGGAGGAAGGTGAACAAGGGGTGTATGAATGGGGGTTGAAGTTAGTACAACAGGATTCTGTTGTAAAATGGATGGGTCTAAAACTATCTGGTTTATCCAACTCTGGAATTTAGTCCTATACAAGCTTTGTTCCAGGGGTGAGCCAAATAGGATATTCTGCAAGTTTTTAAGGTTTTCAGGTAGGGAACTTTCCTTGTGAATAGGTCTGCTAACAATTGGACTTTTAAATCTAGGATTTTTCCACAAGATTTGTTCTGGATTTTCAACTATTGCAAGAGGGTTTGGGTCAAGATGGGATCTGGTACATATTCTTCTAGAAGCCAGAACTTGGACCAAAGGCACAGAGAGGTTGAAATTTTTATAATATTTTAAAAACAAAACCAATATGTGAAAGAAATAATTTATTCACAAAGTATTTTAATTGGATTCTATTTGAGATTTGATGATACCAGGATTTATCAATAATTTCCAAGTGAAGTTTGTAGAAAACCAATGGAGTTAGCAAGCCTACTGAAAACCAGTGGAGTCACTAGGTGGATGGTTTTAACTGTCTTGAGGCTGGCTATTGTCCACCATTAGCAACCAGATACCATTCTTGGCTAACACTTGAGTCATATAAATTCGAATGGGTTTTCTGAGTTCTTGAGGAAATAGTAAGTTTTTTTAATAGCTCAGGTAATCCCCAGTATGGTTGCCATTATGTTGGCTCCCCATAATTTGAAAGATTGGTAAGAACAAGTAGCAGGGAACCACATCAAACCACTTTGGAGTCTAAGGACCTAGCATTCCTGGGCTCAGACAAAGCTCTCTCTATGTTTTTAATTGATTTATCTTTATGCTTATGTTTTTTGATTTTAGGCTAGTTATGAAGTTTGGAATTGTTTTATTTTGATTGATTGATTGTAGGTTGAATAGATAGAATGTGGGAAGCTTAATCCATTGGGCTACGAAGTCATAAAATTTTTTATTTGCACATCAACTCTTCAATGGTTTTCATAGGGAAACCTAACTATATCAAATGGATCTTTTTAGGTTAGATGAAATGTGAAATGAAATTAAGTTGTGAATTCAATAAAAACTAAAGGGAAATTAAGAATCCTTTAACTTCACTTCAACAATAAAAGCCTTTGAGATGATTGTTTAAGAGAAACTAAAGAGTAGGTCACCCCTAAATTCTTTAACCAAAATTTACTAAGAAAACCTTAATACAATAATCCAGTAATCCTAAAGAGTAGGACACCCTTGAATTCTTTAGCTATTACTTTCAGACAAAGAAAAAATTCAAGACAATAGTTCAGTGAAATTAAAGAGAAGGACACCCTTGAATTATTTGGCTAAACTCTACTAAGTAAGCCTCAAGAAAACAAGCCAAGAGGAACTAAAGAGTAGGACACCCCTAAATTCTTTAATCAGACTTTGCAGAAGAAGAAATTTAGATAAAAGTAACATATAGAGTTAAGGTGCCCAAACAACATATCTTAATCTAAAATTTATGTTCTATTATCAGAGAAATGATGTACAGTATGGTAAACAAAAGAGAAACACTGACAAAGAGGGATAACATCACCATTAACATAGCTCAAGAATCCTTTGAATGTGCTTGTATTACTGATGTCCAAGACAGTTACAATGCTCCAATGCAATGATATTTTCAACTCATATTATTCTCAAAATCCAGCCTAGCAACCAATCGACTAACCAACAACCAACCAATCAAAAACAATGAACAATACATGCAATATTTAACTGTAGATGAGGAGGTTGCCCTAATATAGGGTGAAAATTTTGTATTTACTACAGAGTAAATGATGTTTGAAAATTGAGACCATGCAAGGCCTAATGCCAAAATATATCTGACTGACATATTGTTGTAATAACTTTCTAATTTACCGCTGAGCTAACTTTTAGATATTTTTGACTATTTTGCCTTTAACTTTAACTTTTACAATAAATTCTGAGCTGCTAAAAATATCTTTGACTGTAAAATTACTGAGGTAGCTGCTTTTAGCAAAATTTAGGCTATAGGTGGCCAAATTAGGTTTGGAAGAAGAAAAGGCTGATTGGCCTTGAAACCTAGCTCTTTCTTCTTCGTTGATTTGCTTTTGATTTGTCATTTAACCTTTAATTTGTCTTTTAAACTCTAATTCTTCCTTCATCTGTATCTTTTATCCTTTAATCCTTTACTACCTTTGTTGTATTTGTTGCCACTGTCATCTCTTTCTTTATCTCACTGTTTGATATGCTTCCTTATCTTTCCTTTATTTTGACTTTGTCTCTTAACCTTTTCTTTTGCCTTTGACTGATATTTTATCTGTTTTTTAACTCTGTGCTTTTATTTGTCTTCATCTCTGCGCAGCCACTGGAAAACTCTTTCATTTTCTTTATCCTATCCATTGAAGAAACTATCGCTTCCTTTAGAGTGATTGAATGATCATCAATGGTCATGATCCATTGCTGATTCAGATTAATCTTGAGCTCCTAATCCTTTGATAAATAAGGCTACTGGATCGTCACCCAGAGAAACCTGATTCAATAAATCTTGGACTCAGAAATGAAATTTTGATTATTTCCCTTTATCAATCATTTGCAAAATTAAAACAATTTTATTAATAAAAGAAAGATCATGCAATATGGGGAGTAATAGTGGCTCGTAGGCAGTAGGGAAAACTGTGGACAGAGTCAGGATATGGTGGCTTTTCATTTCTGCGCTTAAATTTGGCTTTCCGAGTCTTTTAAAGATGTCGCAGTGGTTTAAATGGTGGCTTGGGGACTGTCGCAAAGACATAGGGTTTTGAAATTTTTGAACAGGGGTCAATGGTTTTGTTTTTAGGTGAGGAGGTGGTTTCGTGTTTTTCGCATGGGGCTTAGGTGGTTAGCGGTATATGGTAGGAAAGGTGTGATAATATTTAGGAGCGATGCGTGGCAGAAAGGATGGGTGTGAAAACCACTCATTTCACAATCCCTCCAAGGTTTTATCCATCACGCATTTAGGTTTGCGAAAAGGCATGCAGGCCTTCAGATTTGACGGAGCAAATTGGATGGTGGTCGGGTGACTTTAACCATGGGTAGGTTTTAGGAGGTGGGTTTGGGATTTTCAAGGAGGTGGTAGGTTTAAATAAATTAGGGCCCGAGGTAAGTTTTAAAGCGGAGACACTTAAAACATAAAAGTGGGGGCCATGGTTTATATACGAGCTGGGGTAAATTTTGTTAAAGAGGGGTTTCAAAATATAAAGGGGTCGGGTTTCTTAAAACAAACAGAGTTTATTTAAAAGAGTGGGTCCCGAATGAATAAAATGTATTTTTAAAACAATGTAAAAATGGGTTTTTTACATTGTTTTAATGAAAGAAGGGAAGTGGATGAAGGGGGGAGGATTTGTAGCAAATGGAGTGGGGTTTTGGGTATAGAAAATGGGTTAAAATGAGGGATTTAGGGTCAAACATGAGATTTTAGGGTATGAAAGGAATAGAAAAGGTAACGTGAGAGATAGTGAATAAGTTAAATGAAAATAATGAAGGCAATGAGGTTTCTGAAAATAAATGATAGACAGGGAATGTTATTTTCAGCAGACTGTAGAAAATCCATAGTCATCTAGTGATACTGTAGAATACAGGAGACCAACAGAGTCCAATAAAAATATTGGCATCTTCATATGAGAATCACAACATGGAGTTTGGACCTAGTTGTCCAAAATTTACAGGTAGAGATGTTAACATTTTGACTCGGTCAAAATAAATTAATTTAATTAATTAAAAAAAAATGTTAAAAAAAAAATAACTTCAAATCAATATAATAAAAATAAAAACTACACTTTATTATTACGGTTTTTATTAATTTATTTTGGGTAGTTAAGGTAAAATTTTATTGTTCAAGTTACTAGTGGTTTTTGAGCTCTAGGTTTATGATAAGCCATGTTATTGACCTACGATATTCATGTGGAATATAGCCTATTTAAAGGGTGAAATTAAACTAGCATAGATCCATGTTAACTCTAGACCTACCAAGCCCCGAGAGCGATCAAATCTCTTTTCACTCTATTATTGAATATAATATTTTATATTCATTGAGTTGAAATGGGTGAATATATACATTGTAGGAAATTAGGGATGCTTGTGTTGGGTAGAGGGAATTTGTAGTATCTTTGGTGTTCCGTGTTGTAATATAAAAACAATAAATATGGGAAGTTTCCATTATTGGTTGTGATGTAAATATTTGGGTTCATAAATCAATGTGGTTTTTCCTTTATATGTTCCTTAGATGAACAATTCCTAATGCTACATCTAACTGGGTTTTTCATCATTTTTGTATTGTGTAATATGGAGTATGAGGTACCTCATGTACTTCATGTTTTTATCATTGTAAAAGTGAATTATTCCACCTAATGTGGGAATTAACTATGTTTCATAAACATTTATGTATGGGTTTAATATTATATTCCTAGGTTTTGAGTCTTCCCCTAGTTGGCTTGTCCATTACTTATTGAAGTAAGTAAATTCATACTTCTAATTGTTTTTTCTCAATGTTTAAGCTTCAAAAAAGTCAAAGGCTTCATTGTTTATTTTTCAAAGCTTCACAAGCCCTTTTCATGGATACCCAAATTTAAATTAGTTTCATGAGATTTCAAGCCCATGTGACATAAACATTTCAATAAAATATAATTGAGACAACAAGTGGTGGCCCCAAATAATACCTGATGGTAACATGATGTATCTTATGAGATATGCAAATGATCCTTTTGCATTAAAAACTGTTAGAGTTATTTTCATTTCTAACAATAATATTTTAGGTCCACCTAAGCAAGCACATTCTACCCTTAATGTGCTCTCGATATGAATGTGTACTTTCCTAGACCCAACACTAGAATTAATTACACTCTACACTATTTTGGGCTTCAGGAGACATGTGAAATAGAGCCCATGTGTTGTCAAAATGAATGATCATTTCATTAAACTAGATGAGGCACAAAACTATGCTCCATTAATATTCGAGGATTTAAAGACAAAATAAGTGGATTTAATGAATTAATTCAAGGATTTATTGAAGTATGGAATTCAACACGAGGATGTCAACACATTAAGGTGGCAAGACATGTCAACCAATCTAAACCTTCCATGTGACATTGAGCTTAGAGTTATATGGATGAAGATGTGAATATTGTTTTGTTTTGTGTTTATGGTAAAGGGAGTCATTTGAAAATTTTTAGCAACTTTGGTAACTTGGAAGTGCAAGAGTTTTTGAACCACTTGGGTGGCAGAGACATCCCTTGTTTCAAAAAAATTGTAGCAGTTATGACTGACACCTTATTGCCCATGGGACTTGGTGTCTCAATGTCACGCTTCCTATGACTAGGAGACAAATTATACAATGTTTGAGCAAATGTATGGGTTCTATTCGTAGAGTTGTGACATCTTGAAAGTCTTGAGGGCAATATTTGTTGGCTTCATTTGAGGGTTAAATGGGATCAAAGAGGTGGGAAAAACACTATGCAACAATAGAAAATAAACTTTCATAGAGGTGGGGGTGGCGGTAGGGATAAAAATAAAGCTAGTAAAGTTGCAAAAACATTCCAAGATAAGACCTCTGCTCATTTTCTGTAACAGATTGTACCATTTTGAGGAACTAGCAATGAGTGATAGACATTCAATGTATGATTTTGGAATTTGGTAGTAGATCCAAGACATACAAGGGTTATAAGGAAGAAAAATATTCAAGCTCTCTTTCTATATTGGTATATGAAATTGTTGATGAGAAGGATTTTGATGGGGAGGCAAGTTGACCAATACAACATATTCTCCCACGTGACATATGTCAAATGGGAGTAGCAGAATATGAGATTTTACATGGAGAATATGGAAAACAAAATATGTACAGTTGAGCAACACATCTTTGACATTGCACCTCCAACCCCTCCGAGATCAATTGCAAGGGACTCTAAACCCGTGTCCTCCTCTAATACTTAGTTTTTTAATATTTATAGTTTTACATCAATGGTTTGATGATGATGTAATTTCTTTAGTGATATTGTAGTTTTTTATTATGTTAAGATTTCAGACTAGATACTCTATTAATAGATGATCAATAGACTCGATTTCCCTTAAGGTAGGTTGATATCATCTCTCACATAACAATTATGGGTTGAATATTGTAACATCTTTTGAGAAATGAAAGGATTTTCCCCTTAGCTTGCAAAAAAATATATGTTTTTTTTAATGTTTTTTTTGCTTTTCATTTGTGTAGATTTTTATTAAAATTTATGTGTGTGAGTGTGTTAATTTTTTATCATTTTTAATTTTTTTTTAATAATATTATTATTATTTTAATTTTTTTATTTCAATTTTTTTTAATAAATTTTGATTTTAAATCATTTATAATGTTTTAATTTTTTTTGTTTTTTTTTCAAATTTTTGTTTTAAATGTTTTTGAATTTTTGTTGGTTGTTTTATTTTTATTTTGTTATTTTGAATTTGTTTTGGGTTACTATTATCTATCTATATATATATATATATATATATATATATATATATATGGGTTATTTTTACATAAAATTGTATGTGAATCACTATTTTTGAAAAAAAAAAACTTCTTCAAATCATATTATCTTTGGACAAAAAAATCATAAAAATTTCACGAAATTTTCTAATTTCAACCTTTTCTATTCAAAATTTTCTCTAAAAATCCTTTATTTGACATGTCATTTTTAGTGAAAAGGTCTCGAAATGTATATTTTTTTAATTATATCTATATGCAAAATTTGTATTTTTTGTCAAGCGTTTAAAATTATTATTCCACGAATCTCATTTGAAATCTTCCACATGGGAGAATATGTTGTATTGGTCAACTTGCCTCTCCATAAAAATCCTTTCCATCAAAAATTTCATTTAGCAATATAGAAAGAGAGATTGAATATATTGCTTCTTTATACCCCTTTTATGCCTCAAATATGCTATCAACTTCCCAAACTCTTCCACCAATTCAGAATTAGACATTGAATGTTTATCTCTTGCTGTCCGTTCCTCTAAATTTTGCAATATGTTACAGACATCAACAAGGGAGTTAGCATGGAATGTTTATGCAAATTTACTAGCTTGATTTTTATCGTGGTTGTGCCTGTATGGGCCCCTACCACCACCCCCACCTCTATCACACTGCATTCATTGTCGTTGCATAGTGTTTTTCCCACCACTTAAAGCCTATTTAAACCTTAAATGAAACCAACAAATATCACCCTCAAGATTGTCAAGATGCCATAACTCTAAGAATAGAACCCATACACTGGCTCAAACATTTTATAATTGATCTCCCAGACCTAGGAAGCATGACACTGAGACACCAAGTCACATGGTCCATAAGGTGTCTGTCACAACTGCTACAAAATTTTTCAAACAAGGGATGTCTTTGAACCACTGTCTCAGCCACCCGAGTAGTTAAGAGACTCTTGCACTTCCAAGTTACCAAAGTTGCTAAAATTTTCAGATGAATCCCTTTACCATAGAAATAAAACAAAACAATATTCACATCTTCATCTACATAAATCAAAGCTTCATGAGGTTTAAAAAATACACCCACAAATAAAACCAAACAATTAAAAATGTTGTTTTTATAGGCAACCCAGGGACAAACCCCTCCCACAAAGATAAGCCAAAAATATCTTCGGTCCAGAAGCCTAATAAACCCACAATTCTAAAGAGGAATTATGTAACTGAGAAATTCTCAGGCTAGGGAAGAAGGAAAAAATGCCTTAACAAGACCCTTGAAATACTAGCCCCTACATCATAAAAATAAGAAGAAAACATAGATAGAGCCCACTCTATTTTATAACTCAGACACAGTGGAAGTTGGGCATCCCAAGAATTTTCCAAACAAGAGACAAACCAAGCAATTAACCATAGAAAGATATCAACAAGGAGACTAGAAAACCATGTAAAATCCCAGACATTGTAATTCCAGACAGAGTCAAGGAAATTCAAGCAAGGTAAAAGGAGAGACAGCTCAAATACAACATACCCATGAATTTTCATATGTAAAGGGTGAGTTTAACCCCTAGGCATTGATGTCAATCACTGATCCTAAATCCAAACTCCATTAGCATTGTTTGGTTGTAACTTGTCACCCCACCAATAACTGGCATATATACAAACTAACCCCTTGACCCTGGTTTCAAAGCCAAGCAGGTATAAAAACCAACACTCCCAATTCACATAGCACAGCTTGGTCCTCTGAAAAAAATGCCTCCAATACCTCCACAAGCCAACTAACACAAGTGAGCATGAATCCAGACACTTCCTTAATACACATCGCATGCAGCGGCTTATGTGAGGGTGACTACACCACCACGGGGAGTTAATGCCACACATTCTCAAACCGCCCAGGGTGGTGGGCGTGAATGCTCACCAAGCTCATATTTTTAGTATTCACCTCCATTGGGGAAAAAACATAATAATAAAAAAAAACAAAACAAAAAACAAATTAAAAATATATATTTAAAAAGTAAAAAAATTTAAAAAATAACACAAATTAAAAAAAAAAAAAAAAATCATATTAAAATATAACTTATAAAAACCTGTTATAGATTAATTAAATTTTTTTTTTTTATTAAAAATATATATATTTATATTAAACAAAAAATGATGGGAGGTTTTTTAGGGCTTTGATGAGCCGCTCAGCCCTGGCGTAAGAGGGCCACATGCAAGGCGGCTAGAGAATCGACACTCTATCACTAGGGCAGGGCAGCCCATTGATTCCCAAAATCAACATGTTGCCCACACAACATTATGTGGGTAGCACATTAATTCCAGAAATCGATAGGTCACTATGTCCCAACGTCGAATGGTCGCAAGTAGGGCAGCCCATCTATCCCCAAAATTGATGAGCCACCTCGACATGACACCTGAGGCCGCATGCAATGTGGCTAGAGTGGTGACATAATCGATGTAATACCCGCAAAATATTGTGTCGCCAACATGTGAAATCTAGGAATCAACGGGCCGCCTCGTCCTAGCGCCTGAGGGACACATGCAAGGTGGATAGAGCATCAACGTCACCTCATTCTCCCTAACTGTGGCCCTCAGATGTGCGGCAGGGCATCTTGTCGAAGCCCCGACCCCCTGCCCCCAAATTTTTATTTTCATTCTTTTTAATATTTAAAATATCCATATTTATTTATTTAAATTCATTTATAAGATGTTTTATTTTTGTTATTTATATTTTAATATGATTTTTTTTTTTTAAATTGTTTTTCATTTTTTTAATTTATTATTTGTTTTTATTTATTTTTCAAATTATGTTTTTTAGCGAGATATTTTTTTGTTATTCTTTTTATTTTTTAATGTTTCATTATTTCTCTTTTATGTGGTATTTTAAGTTTTGTTTTTTTTTTTAATGTTCGAATTTTTTTGGGTTTTGTTTTCGTTTTATATATATATATATATATATATATATATATATATATATAATTGAATTTAATCTATATCAAATAGATACTACTAAATAATTATTTATAAAAATTATTAAATCCTCAATGTTCTTCTCACACTCCCTAATGGTGTCAAATTTTTTTTGTTTAATCTTGGTCTTCCACTCTTCATATATTAATTTTTATCTTTTTGTATTTAAATATGGATGAAGTGTTCGATCGAAAATTAAGACACCTCAACAAAAGCACACATTACTCCAAAAAAAAATTATCAACAACTCTTTTTTTGTTTTTATGTTCTAATTTTTTATTTTATTTTACGTTTTACTATTTATTATTTTTTAAACAATTAAAAAAAATAAAATTGTTTTGTTTTTCATTTTTATTTATTTATCTATTTATTTACTTGTTTACCTTTTTTTTTGTAGGGGTTGTGATGATTCTTGACTAGGAACTTGACCCCACTATGCAACAATTTGATAGTTGGTTTTTAAGTTTTCACTACAATGGATCAAGTCCACCCCCACTATGTGCCAATTTCATGGTTGATTTTTAAGTTTTCATTGCAATGGGTCAATTCCACCTCCACTACATCTCAATTTGATGGTTTATTTTTAAAGTTTCGTTTTTATGTGTCAAATTGTCTTAAGCTAAGATTTTAAAAGAGTTATAATTTTAGCATTTAAAATAAAAAATTAATATTAGTATAGTAACTCTTTGATTTATTGGGTGGCAGGAGGGGGAGGGATTTTCATTAATCCCGAAGGAATAATAGAAGATATATATGTTTGGGGCCTGGGAAGGAAGACGAATAACCAAGTTGAGGCTTATGGGTTATTCCCCGAGATTTTTCTGGCTCAAAAAAAGGGTGTCACGGAAATGCAAATTCTAGGGAACTCCATGCTGATAATAAATCACATGAGATAAAACTCCACAACACAAAACGTGATTCTAAACCAAATCATAAAGTGCTCCCAAGGCATGATCCCTCTCTCAAATCCAGTTACATTTTTCCACATCCTAAGAGGGAATAATCAGGAACCGGACAGATAATAAAATTTGGCATGTCGGATGAATGAGGAAAGTATTCATGTGAATGGTATAGAGGAAACAATATTCATTCCTTAATCATGGTTAAGAATTTCAAAAATTTGATCGTGGAGTGTACTCGTGGTAGGATCAAGAATTTGGTAAAAAGAGACAATCTGGTTTAATTTGGTTTTCTTATTTATCCCCCCTTCTCCCCCCTCTTTCCCTTTCACCATTTCGTTCATCCCCTCCCCCCATCCTCCCCCTCACCCTTTCTCCCTGGCGCCTCCCCCTCCCTTCCTCCCATCAACCTTCTCTTCTTCCACCCTAGACGCCACATTGCAGCCCGCACTATCCCTTATCCCCCTACCCCTATCCCATCACCCTTAAATTCTCTTGGCCTTTCCTCATGCCTCGCGGAATATTTTTGATTGAGATTTTGTTGCAGCATGGCTGCTTCAATATGTTTGTCCTACACTAGGATCTGGGAGGTCTCCCAGCGTGAGAACTCAGACTTCACCTCCTCGTACCAGTTGTAGTGGTCAATGATTCAGCGAAGGAACCATGTGAAATTTGGGAGAGGGTGAGAAGCATTTAATCCCTCTACTTCGAAATGGTAAATCCACGTGAGGGATGAAGGCATGGGAAAGGATGAAGGATGCATCGAAAAGAAGGTGAATTAATGTGGAGCATTGGGATTTCAGCATCATGAGTACCCCAAATCAATCCTGGATCAGAGTTCGGACCAAAATCTCCTTTAAATTGAGTAATGGTATGATATTCTGCTTCAGTATTTGTTTAGTCTCTACTCGGGTACTTTATGCTAAGGCCCATCATCTGTGGAAGAGGATCTTAGGCAACCTGCATAATGTTAATGACAGACTTTTCGGCACGGTGGAAGTGAATTGTATTGAGGGCAGTTGGGGGAAGGTTTTTGCTTCGGGAAGGGTGGAAAAATAGTCGCTAAGCTTAGTGGCAAATCGACGTTAGTTATTCTTGTCTGTAAGAAGAAAATTTAGAGCATAATTGGGTCTGGGGTTCACACCATCTCGATGCGTAGTCACTCTAGTCGCTCACCTGCAGTCAAAATGAATGTGAGGAGAAATTCTGAAGAAGAATGCTAGTTGTCTGGTTCTTGAGGTCGTTGTCGGCCTCGGTAGGGTGGGTCGCAGGGGTGTTTGGTACGAGAGGGTGGAAAACTTAAGCATATTTGAAAAAACTGCGAGAAGGAGCATTTGGATATCAAGGAGGGTCTGAAAATTGTGTAGAGGTGCATCCACCAGCTATAGGAGGAGGCGTTGGAAATGAAGGAGCACCAGAGCCAGAAGAATGAACACATTCGGTAATTGGATCATGAAGCAGACGCTTTGAGACAAAAATTTGAGCACCTGAAGCTCAAAATGGTTGAGAACAGCTCAAGGACTGTCGAAAAAGACTCTGGAATTGATCTAAATAGTCCAGCGCCAATGGAGGAGTAAAAATTCCTTTATGTCTATTTCATGCATGTTTTCTTATGACAAACTTTACCTGTACATATTTTCTAAACCAGTACTGCAGAATGTATAGACATAGGCTTATAGAAAGGGGTTTTTTTTTGGTTTTTTGGGAAAAGATACTCTTGGAAGGTATTAAAATAATGTAATTACATAAGCCCTTAGTAGGCTCAGCACTTTGATGAAAATTTCTTGGTTTTTGGACACATATGGGTGCAGATTAATATATATCCACTACTCTTTCTAGTTAAAAAAAAACTCTTTGATTTAGGTATTCATTTAAAAATATTTTTTAGTCATGATATTTGTTTTTAATTCCATGGCTTGAAATTGTTGAAATTAAGGTTTTTCAAAATTGTGATATTTTATCTTTAACACTACGGTTGAAAAATGTTAAAATTGTACGGTTTTTCGGATTCATGATATTTATTTTTAACGCCATGGTTGAAAATTTCTGGAATTTTTAGTTTTTTTTGAGTCATCATATTTTGTCTCTAACATTATCGTTGAAAACTGTTGGAATTTTAATGTTTTTTGGAGTCAAGATATTTTATTTTTAATGTCATGACTAAAAAATGTTATAATTTTAACCAAAAAAAAAAACGTTGATGCAACATCAACACTTTTATTTTTCATGGTGGTTTTTCATTCTTATTGCACAAAAAAAAAAGTTTTTAATGCCATTGTTGAAAAAAATTGTGTAGTGTCTAAATTTTTTTTTTTTTGATGTGTTGCTAAAAATTATTGGAATTTTAACTCGAAGAAAAGAAACATTGATACATCATGAACACTTTTCATTTTTGAGGTGTTTTTTTTTCATTTTTTTTGCACAAAAATAGGGGTTTTTTGGGCTAGAATTCTCGTTTTTAGGTTATATTTCTCGTTAAGAAGTTCGTAACTTTGTTTTATGCATAGAAATGATGGAAATTGACTTTTCACAACCTTTAAAATAAATTTTTTTTTGGTTGGAAAGTGTTTTTCTATAAATTAACATCAATAAATAATATTTAGCATTAATATAAATAAGATAACTTGATAAAATACATCGATACATGCATAAATCAATTTCATCGATGTCACTAGACATCTGCAAGAGATACATAATAAGCTCACATGCTTCCCTCCACCAACAAGATTCCCAAGGAAGAGAATGAAATGCGACCCTTTTTTGCAAGTGAGAATCCCTGAAGGGCATTTTTCTATCACCTAAGTATATTTGAGCATTAAATTTATTTGCAAGATCTCCTATTCTAGTGCATCCATCTTCAATAAAAATCTACACCCATTTGGTTACATGTAATTAATTGTGATAAATTTATCACAAATATCATTAGGATTAATTACAAATGAGGCGATTGTGATGAAAGAATTTTGGGACCCCATTTTTTGTCACTAGTAAGTATATACTTTGTTCTTTTGGGTTACTCATGGAACTTGGCTCTTTATAGCCTATTTTTCATTTATTATTTCTTTCAAATTTTCAAGTTAGATTAATCTCCAAGTTGCATTTTCTAGGTTTTTATTAAGTTCAATCTATAATTGTATTCTTACGCAATTTTGATTCTTTATTTATATGGTTCGAACTCTTTTTCCCTTGAGATATAAAGTGATATTAATCATTAAATTGGGCCTCTTCTTCATTTATTCCACTTAATCAGACTCCCCTATTTCAGAATTGTCTTGATATCCAAATTGGATCCTCCTTTTACTAACTTGGTGTGGATGAATCTTGATTTTAGAATTGGTCCCAATCTCCTAATTCATCCCTCCTAACTCCTCAAACTTCTCTCCCTTTCAAATTTCCATTAAAGTTAGGATATTTTCAAACTCAATTTCTCAAGCAAAATTAACATTAAAATAATTGTTTTCCACTTCAGTGTTGATACTTTTCTCTAATGTGGAAATCAATTCCAATATCTAAATAATATCCTTTTGTTATTATATGAACCATGCAAGCTTTGAAACTTGTTTGGTGTGCTCTCCTTAGTTATTTTTCTTTTGAGCCTTATTCGATAATAAAGGAAAAACTCCCAAATTGAGCCCTCATATCACTAACTTGGTGTGGATAGGTCTTGACTCATTTTTAAACCTCGCCATCCTAATTGAACCTTCCCTTTACAAATCAAGTTTCATGTACTTCCTTCTTTTTTTCTCCACCATTCTTCTTCACCCTACCACTATCCTTCTTATCCCCACCACCACCACCTTCTTTATTCTCCCTCCTTTCTTGACATGTCCTCCTTGTCTTCTTCCTAATTGTCACCATCCTAATTAACATTATTTATGTTGAAATTGTAACAAACCTATCCCTCTAGATGCCATAAAGGGTATGGGTCATAAAATTATTTATCAATAAATTGGCTTAATATTCTATTCTAAGTTCATACTCACATTTTCCTGCCAATGGCTTTCCAAAAACAATGTTTGGCATCACGCCCTTTTATGTGTTAAGTACTAGGCATTTCCATCAAGGTATAACCTTACATGTTCCCATTATTTTAATGGAATTATTCGCTTATGAATAATGACAGAAGTGTCCTCAACCATGTAATTTTATTGATATTGGGAAAGAAATTACATAAAAAGTTGCAGGAGTTTACAAACGTAAACTTCTACTAAATTTGCAATTAGGAGACTAACCTATTTATAAGCTATATGTCCTAACTTAATTTGGTTATGGATCACTTGAAAAAATAACAAGTGTCCATTTACAATAAATGATCTTCTATCTAATCTACTAACTTTATTCCTATTTTAGAGCCTAAGATACGACTCAATTCTAGAGTCCTATCTTTGCTAACAATATTCTATTTCTAAGTGTCTCTAATATTTATTAAATATTATAATTTAACAAATATTTTTATCCTAACTTTACATTATTATATTTGGATCATCTAACAATGAAATCATTTTTTCTCATGTCTTAGGCATCATCATTTTAGGCTCCAATCTAGTTATGAAATATCACCTTAAATCTATTGCATAAATAGGGCTAATGTTGATAATATGTAGGTGTTTCTTTCAGGAATATTATCGTGATGTTATGTATCAGTATCACATCTTAATAATCTTTAGATAAAAATCATCTCATCCAATCAGGCTTGTTAAGGCAATGGCTCGCTTATCATTTCTCGACTGAAAATTCCTTTGTCGCAATTACCCTATCTTATTTATGTCTTTCAGTTTTTGGCTCAATCCCTTACCATGTGGTTTGAAAATACCCTCTTAATCCAATTAAATTTACTACCAATAGTGAGATTTTTGGCTCAAGGAAGCATTTTTTCATTTTAATTGTCTCTGCGAAGCGATGTATCGCTAGCCTAGGGACTTCCTTGCCATGTGATATAATAATGGCATCAAATATTATTTTTTGAGTGATATATCATTTGCCTAAAGACTTACAATGTAACCATGTGTCTGCTTCAAAATCCACCACTTTAGGACATATCCTCATCACCATGAATCATAATCCTCTATCAAGCACAAAACATGATGCAATATTCTTCAACTTACCAAATGCAGAGTTCGAGATCCGTTGTCTAGCCCAGTATAAGATTTGGGATTCCTTGTCTAGATCAATACAAGGTTTAAAAGCCCTTGTTTTGGTACTCAGGTCCTGAATCTATCCTCAAATGCAACATTTTTAGGTTCATAATATTTTTAAAGGTCTAATTCAATATCACATGCCTTAATGTTTATTGGTGTCCTTATTCCTTTCCCAAGTGCTACACTTCATGGGGAAAATAAAATTTTCGAGCAATGTGTTTCTAGGGAAGAATAATATTATTCTCGCAACATGCTTTTCCAAGACAATAAAAAATGAAGAGGCCCATGTAATTATACAAGAGGCCCATGGGGTTGTTACACCTCTCATTCTAGGGGTAATAAAAAGGGATATTATTAATCTAGCTCATCGTTGAGTAATAGAGCCTAAAGGCTCCCCCTTTTCACACTCAATGCCCAAATATTAGGGAATATAAGAGTTGCGTTGGATGGCTATCAAAACCTAACTTCACCAAGCTTAAGGCTTGTTCATGGCCACTTTTTACAAGTTTAAACATAACCAAGAATTAACACTTGGAAACAAGAACTAGACTTGCTATCAATTAGAGATGAAACATGCATGTGCACTTATTTACAATCAAACAAAGACCCCATTAAGCCCCCCTACACACACACACATGCATGCATGAATACACACGTGCACACAAACACACATAAATAAAACTTGTGATAAGGAATTTCAAAACAGCTGCTAATGAGGCTAATAAGGCCTACCCTCAATTCACTAAAAGTCCATAATTATTCACTAAAAAGTATAGAGTTAAAATGTGTTTGTAGACATGGGAGAGTGAACCTAGCCTCTAAAGCCTATTACAAGGTAATTTTAATGACAAGAATGTGGGGCCTAACTCACAATGCTAAGATTTTATTCTTGCAAGGATTTTAAGGCTATCCCTCAACTAGGCCAAGGCAACACCAAAATTTGCATTGATAAATTCTCCACCTTCATTCCCTTAACCTTGAAATAATGTTAGCTAACACCTCAATCCATTGAAAGGTTGTTCACAATATTAGGGAAAATGGGTGAAGGAAACAATCAAGCTAGATGTCTTCAGTTTGACCTTTCCATTCCATCCTCATCAATTCTCACTTGTACCAAGGATCCAATTCACATCACATAAATGTGAATGCATCCCATGAGGTGAATTCTTAGTTCCACCAAAAATTATCACTACAAAATAGAAGATATATATATATATATATTGTTGGAAATGATCTCACTACTAAGGGGGGGGGGGGGGGGGTGGGGGGTGAATCAGTAGTGAAAGAGTTTATTATATTTTTAAAACTTTTTATCAAAACAACCAAGAATCAGTAACTAGTCAGCTAATATATGAAACAAACATAAAATAAACATGTAAAAGCACCATGAAAAATATCAAAAAATACACATAAGAGCACATAATTTTTCAGGTTGAAAACCCCCTCTAGGGAAAAAACCCACTTGTTGTTGTTGTCGCTTAAATATTCTATTAAGTGCTGAAAAAAATTACATGGAAGAGCTAGCACCCACTAGCTAGAAGACTCGACTACTATGATAGTTTGCTAGAAAAAAACAAATAGAAAGACTCTTCTCTCATGAATCTACAAACATCGATTCGCTAGAAGCCACCATGACCAATGAGCCTTTCCCAACACTACTAAACTCTAGAGAATTTTTCTTCATATTTTGATTTTCCGGCTAGAAGGCCCCCACCTTCTCTACACACTACTTTTTATGAAGCCTCAACACCTTCAACACCTCCATGTGAACCATGTTTCATGAATTTCCAAACTGGGCTCTCAAATCTGTTCAACATGAGCAACACAACAACCTCTCTAATATGAAAATAAAATATGATATGCACACATTAGACTCAGCTACATATGTACATTTATCTCTGCAAGGTATTGTATCACTCACTCACTACATCCATACTCTCACTCCTTTGACCAACCGATAATTGAGTATAAGAAAGAAATATAATCGGGTTTCAATTTTCTCAGAGCCTTCATCAATTAGACCACGTATATCTCCCTATTTTGGGGGAATATCCAAAAGATCCCATTCGCCAAGGTCTTCCAACCTTTCTTGAAAGGGATCTTTGACAATGCTACCTCCACATTTTTTCTGTAGAATGTGATAGTGTTAAAATATCCTCCTACAATAGTGTTTACGTGCCACTGTTCTTCTTTGAGTCTTATAAGAGAATCTTGAAATTCTCCTTTCTAGTTGTATAACATAGTAGAGTAAACATTTACAAAGGAAAATGTTTCTTTTGTGTTCATGTCTTCAAGCTTGACTGCAACCCAAAAACGATTTTTGGAGCAAGCTTTTAACATAAAATATGATTTGAGCCAAAGTGTGTTGATACTACCAAAGGCTCAACATGTTCTTTGTTTGATTCCAATATTGTTTCTCCAAAAAAAAAATTAACAATTAGAGGATCTATTCTTCAACAATTTTGGTTTCTTGTAAAAGAAAAATTTGTGGATTTTATCTTCTAACTAAATCTTTCATGTCATGGGATTTAATGGGGTTTCCCATTCCCTGTATGTTCGAAGAAATAATTTTCATCTAAACTAAGAATAACTCGACTTGACTCCTCCAGTATTAGTGCCACCATGCTCTCTTTTGCTTACTTTTTTTAGAATTTATGTAATTTGGGATTGATTTCCTTTATTAATGTTTTTCTCGGGCCTCTACTTCCCTTGCCTCTTTTTGGGTGGGTCTTCCACTTTTTTTTATGGTTTTCTAAATATTGAATCGAGGTTTTGCTTCCCTAATTTAATCTCTTATTGGTGATTATTGTTAACATATTTCCTTCTCCATCTGCTAATCCCTAAGGTTTCAGAGACACGAGCTCAACTCCTTTGGCTCTATGTGCAAGACTTACCAGATTGGAAGAAAGAATAGGGGGTTGGGGATGAGTGAAATTATCAATAGGGGCATCCTTCTCTCATGATTCTCTCTTTCTTCTCCCTCGACCATAATATCCTCTCCTTCCATCAAATTTTCTTCCTATCCTATAGTTTTGATCACTGCATTTGATTCCTCATGCTCCATATTGTCCTAAGATAGGGATTGAAAATGATTAGCAAAGGAGAAGGCACCATGATGAGATAAAATTTTAGAATTATTTACTTTGCCTTTTTCATGGTTTGTCCCCTTTTTTTGGCTATGTCATTAATTCTATTGGGAAGGGGGTTCTCCTCCATTTCCAGTCTGAGGTTTTTTACAGCCATAGGAAAAATTCCCATAAGCATGATTACTCTTTCACTTGAATGATAGTTATTCATAGTCAAGAGGTTGAATATGTTTTCATTCTCTTTGGGTCATAGTGATCTAAAATTATATACCTTTCCCCAATTCCACTTTAATGCATATTTTGACACATGCAAACTATTGGGCTTTCAAATCTACTCAATCTAGATACCTTCCAAATCCATTCCCAATAGCCTTCAAGCATTTATCATTCCAACATTATAGGGGCAAATGAGGAAGCTTGACCCATACAGGAACTATCATAGGGATATCCTTGTAGAAAATTGAAAATCGGAGACCAGGAATTCAAATAAATTCCTTTTGAACCAAAAAGATAAGGCCCATTTCTAAATGCAATGTATCTATCTTATTTACATTAAAATTTTAATACAAAAAAAATGTTACCTACTACGATTTATACTAGATTTCCTTTCATCATGATTTCAAGGATTTTTCAGCCCAATGTTTGATGGATTTAGGAAAGGGCCACATGCCACACGAACTTCCTAATAAAATCTTTGTCAGTGAAGGTCAAAGAGGTCCTTCTGAAGCCTAAAGGAAGAGTGAATGATGGTACTTTCTCAGTCTTCTTGAAAAAAATTGTTTGTTTCTTCTTTGCTTTGTGAATGGATTTGAGCTTCAAGATCAACACACGAAATGAAGCATCATCATTCCCAGAAAGTTGAGCCCCTTTCGATCCCGACACTATTTGAATTTTAGTGATAAGGATGTCAATAGAGTAGGGAGGAAGTGATAGGGTCTGAGAGTCGCGGTGTAATAATAATTTTAAGGTCATAATTTAGTTATTTTTAATGATTTTTTTATTTTTAGTAATGTGAGATGTATGATAAATTAAGTTTTTTGATGCTTATTATGGATTGATGTCAATCTGAATTTACAAACCATTTAATTTATTATATTATTATTTAAATTTTATTTTTATATTTACATATTTTTTTCGAGGTTGTCTTAACTATGATCCCCCAAGGTTATCTCAATTGGTCGAGTCCATGTTGTTAAAGTGCCTTTTTAATTGATAGGACACGGGTTCAATTCTCTCGGTGCTCTTTGGGTCAAGATTCATAGTGAACTAGCAAGAAGTGATCCCTTTGGGTGGATCTACCTAGTACAAATATTTCATGAACGTAGTAGTCTCCAATATTTGAGGTTTGTGAACCACATATGAAAAAAAAAGTTATCTTGACTATGTTCCAAGAAAACATTAAATTTGTCCAATTAACTAAAATTGTCTCACTTACACACTTAAATATAAACCCTTCACAATCAAGGAAAGTTTTTTATTCAGCCATAACAATAAATACATTTAATGGAATTTTTCGTAATCAACTTTCACAATGATAAGCACATTTTAATGAAAGTATTTCATAATAAACTTAAAAAATGAACACATTGAATGGAAATTTTATCATTCAAAGATAATAATCGCAAGTGAAAACAAGTTCTTCATAATCAATAATAAGCACATCTAAATGTAATTATTTAAAAATAAATCTTAATAATAAATACATTTTACCTTTTCATAATAAATTAAAATGTTTACATATGCGATGAGAAGTAAACTTAAACTAACACAACTATATAAAATAAATGACTGGTAAATGTTAATAGACATCAAAACACTTACCTCATAATACATCTCACATTACTAAAAAAACATAAAAATTAACAAAATTATAACTTTATTTTAAATCATTCCCCTATGGGGGTGAGCTCGAGATCTAAGAGGGGGCATGGGGAGGTAATTTCGCCATCCTATCCACCTGAGATGCATTAATTGCAATGGTGGGTATAATCCCCTGGCATGCATTGACATGCATCCACTTAGATGTCATTAAATAGTGGATGGTGGTCAAAAAAATTCACATCGGTCTCAATGGTTAGCGATGGAGGTTGGGGAAGGCATGAGGTCAAGGTGTTTACCTCTCTGTCTCTAGACCCTTTTTTTGGTTCCTATGTTGAGCTTACATAGGTTTCCTTTAATCAAGGATTTAGTTTAGTTAGGTGTGGGAGCTGCTAGGAACTAGAGGAGAATTGGTGGGTAGGTATTTTAGTCTAGCAAGTGGAGAATTCACTACTGGAATGGTGGCCTAGCAGACTATGCTCCAGTGTGACAAGTGAGTTGAGGTTCTAGATTCTTGCTAGGATATTTTTGGGTCACAATTATCAGCTAGATTTGTAGAATTGGAGGAGGTTGAATAAGCCTAGATGGCGAGTGAATAATTATTCGTGGGATTTGGAGTCTAGTTGCGAAAGTTGGTTCAAATTTCTAATTATCGATGCCAAATTTGGAGCCCAGGTTTTGAATCCTATGGATTTATTATTTTGTTTCATATCTCATTTGTTCATAATAGCTCTATCTTTGCATATTTATTTGTAGTCGGAAAGTGTCTGCACAATTTGGGTCTTGGCTCCTGCCTGTATTGGTGAGAGAAGTTTATGGGGAATTAGGTGCAATGGGTGAGGTTTCTCGTGATAGGTTTGTATTTATGGCTCAATGTTTTGTTTCCCATATGGCCTTATTGAGCATTGAGAAAATATCATAAGTTTGGTATCTTGGTAGGTCTATGGTTGTGTGTTTGGTTAAATTATTAGGTAGTTTTGCGCTCTATAACGAGTAGAGACAGTTTCGAGGGGTCTAAGTGGGCAGTTCCCTTGAGTGGTTTAGTCTAGTTCATGGTTATCATGAAGGCTCTAGTGTCTCATTCAACTTGTTCTCTCGTAGTACCTTGTACAGGTCTCATTTTAGAGGTCGTGGTTGTTTCAGTTATTGTCAAAGGTGTGATCCCCTCTTGTTTTTTATGCCTCCTCAACAATTCATGTGATGCAGAAGGGGGGTGGTGGAAGCAAGGCCAATGAAGGTCTCGACTCTTTTCCCAAGACTCTGTAACAACCTATTTTATCACATTCCCCCTTAATACACAGTGAGAAATCAGGAAATTAGAGACTCAGGCAAGAGTAGAAATACAATCCCACTTGGACTATGAGATTTTGGATTGGGTTTCTTGTTGGGATTCTAATCCTGGTCACACTAGGGGATGAAAAAAACAATATCTTAAATTTTTTGCTATACAGTGGCATATGAAGTCTCTGCTTGGTTTGTTCTTGAAAAAAAATAAGGGAAAAGGTATAATGTGTTTTCTACTTTGTAGGACATTAAGAGTATTCTAAGGAAACAACGCTTCACCTTGGACATGCTTGATTCAAGGTTGGCCCACATGGAAGGGCTCCTTCATTGTGATTCGAACACTGCTATAGCTCCTGGATCGAGCGCCAATGACCTTGATCCCATCTCTTCATTTTAATCTAAATTATGTTCATGTTTGTTAGTCTATTTATAATTCTACAATTTTTTGTATTGTTTATCCTATATGATGGTCCTTTTTGTAACCTAGGACTAGCTGGTTGGCCTTTTTTTTACTTTGGGATAAATAGAGAAGTTGGGATGTGGATACACCTGTATCTCCAAGAGATAACATAAAATTTCTCAGTTGACTGGATATATCAGCTATGTATCTTTGAGATTTTTTAATAATATAAAGTTTTTTAATTTACAAAAAAAAAAATTTAAATTATTATTATTATTATTATCTTTCTTTTATTAGATCACAATTCAAGTATACAAATCATACTAGATAACAATGTTATTGTCATGGTCTACCACAAGGGAAATCAAACCAGCAAAGCAAAGGTAATGTGACATTCTTCTGCCTATCTAAATTAACCAAAATAAACCTATGACCCATGTATTTCTATGCCAAGACATATCTCTAGCATAGTTATCAAAAAGCTTACATACAATCAACCAGCTAGTGCTAGCAAACCATAGTCATGAAACATATGAAAAAGTAAAATATATTTCACTAAACATAAACATGAAATAACAAGAGGTTTGGGCTTGAATCAGTCTTTAGAGGAAGTAGTTAAGGCAAGATCCTTAGTGCTTGGACTTGTTGGTTACGTCGATAAGGCATGCATGTTTTGGAATAGGGCTTCCATAATTTCAATTTAAATATTAATTATTATTAGGTATATGGTAGGGATTTAACCTCCATGAAATATTCTCGAATATTCTCAATAGGATACACATACCAAAGGTTGAGCTTTATATCCAAAGTAGTCATGCCCAATTTTCCATTTTAATTAAATTCATTAATTTAAAAAAAGGTCATATAGACAAGTGTCATATGAAATGAATTATGGTTTTTTGGGCATGTGGTATTGATAATTCATGGCATTGTAACAAATTTTATTTATAGATTAATAATCTCATGTTAAAGTGGAGGTAAATCTTTGTGGTTATTAATATTATTACATATACTTGTTTAATTGTATATTTGTTTAACTTATATATTCATTCTTTTTATAATTAATAATAATAATAGTAAATTTTAAAAAAGGTTATAATTTAGTTAATTTTTATGAATTTTTTTTTTTTAATTTTAGTAATGTAAGATGTATAATTAAGTAAGTATTTTGACAATTATTATGGATTGATGCCTATCAAAGTTTACCAACCATTTAATTTATTATATTATTATTTAACTTTTATTTTTATATTTACATGAGCTTTTCAAGGTTATCTAGACTATGTTCCAAGGAAGCATTAAATGTGTCCCTTAGCTAAAATTGCCTCACTTACACACTTAAATATAAACACTTAACAATCAAGGTAATTTTTTTAATCAACCATAACAATAAACACATTTTAACAGCCCCTGGTTGATTTTCATGTAAATAAAATAGAAGACTAAGGTCATAGGACACATATTCCAAGCTCAATGTTGGGAAAAACATTGTGATGGGTATCATTGGTGATTAATTTATGGTTATGGAAATTGGCAAAGACATTGGCATGGAAAAGTGGAATTAATTAACATTTTATTTATGAAATAAAATAAAATAGGAGAAAAGGAAGATGAAGGGTAACAAATTTGCATGAGAGGGAAATTGAAGGGAAAATGAAGGAAAATGAAGAAATTAGAGGCCTCAATGGTAAAAAGGCTTACAAGGATCAGTTGATAGCCTTTTGACAGTTTTTGGGTGGATCTATCTTCTATTCTCTTGTTATCTCATGCCCTTGCACACTTAGAGTATTCTTGGAGCATTCTTAGAGCACTTTGGCATACATTGAATTTGGAGAAAGAAGGAAAAGAAAAAGTAGGAAAACACAAGTGAACAAGTGGATCAACAACTACAGTTGGATTTCTTTGTAGGTAATAGGTTAAATGTATGATATCCTTGTTTATTTTTGGATGCATAGCATATGCATGTGATTTTCTAATTATGTGTTGTCATTGGCATGGAGGATTTCCTAGATTGATTTTGGTTTTATCCATGCCATTCCATTTTCTAGATAGTCACGGTGTTGTGGGTTTTTCCACTTGATTGTTTTCTAATTGGTGCTCATAATTCCTTATGGTTGTGGGTTGGAACAAATGCTCTGGAAGCCATTGAACAACTTAGGTTGAGTTACTAGTCTTGGAGCCTAGGTTGGGAAAAATGCTCTAGAACCCTTGGTGGGTTGAGCTACTAGTCCCTGGAGCTAGGTTGGACAAATGCTATGTAGCCTCAGAATGATGTGGATTGAGTTTCTAGATCCTGAAGCCCTAGAAAACTTCGGTAGAAACTGATTTGGTTGGTGTTATTGATTTCTGAAAATGGAGGTGGATTCATTGTGGATGAGGGTTGAGGTGGTTTAGCCTTTGGAAGCCCTAGTTTGGTTTTTTATTAGTTTTTTCCATGAGGTCCCACGTTCATGCTTGTAATATGGAACAAGGGTGATTCATTGATAGAGAGATTTAGTTCAACCCAATCTATGGTCGAGTGGTACGTGGAAGTCACTGACTTGGTTGGTATTTTCCTATGTTAATATGAGACACTTAATTATTTTGATATATGACCATTTGTAGTATTGCGTTGGTCATATTATGGTTGATTTTTCATGGCTCCTATATTGGTTATTTATCGGTTACTTGATGTACGTTATTTATGGCTCTTGTCATGAATGGTTTAGCTATTGGTTTGTTGATGAATTTATGGGCTAATAAGTGTTGTTGTAGATATTTGGAGAGGGCATGGAGAATTTCTGGTGATTCTCATATGAATCTTATACTCTTATGATTAGATATGCATTCATGACCTGTAGCTTACATGTTTTTCATGTGTTTGACGAAATTTATGTTGTGATAAAACAATGGTTAACATTTCGAATCTAGAGATCTCTTCATTAATTGATAACCATAGAAGCTTGAAAACCATAATTTTGTCCCTGCACGGAGGGGATTCTTGGGAAGATATTTGTTATTTGGAAAAAAATAGAATAAAAATTGAGAGAAGGAACGCAGACCTCCATTCACTATATATAAACCTTTTCCTTTGCATCCTTTCACTCTTCATTCTTCATATTTTCTTGAAGATGGATCCTTGTTGAGATTCGAAATGCCAACCATTGTTTTATCACACTGTGGATAATCAGACAATCTCTTCATTAATTGATAACCACATAAGCCTGAAAACCATAATTTTTTCCTTGCACGGAGGGGAATCTTGGGAAGATATTTTTTATCTAGAAAAAACTAGAATGAAAATTGAAAGAAGGGTTGTAGACATAGATTCACTATATATAAACCTTGTCCTTTATGTCCTTATTTCACTCTTCATTCTTCATCTTGTCCTGAAGATGGATCCCCGTTGGGATTCGAAACGTTGACCATTTTTTTATCACACCGTGGATAATCTGGAGATCTCTTCATTAATCGATAACCATAGAAGCTTGAAAACCATAATTTTGTCCCTGCACGAAGGGGATTCTTAGGAAGATATTTTTTATCTGGAAAAAACTAGAATGAAAATTTAAAGAAGGGATGCAAACCTCCATTCACTATATATAAACCTTTTCCTTTGCGTCCTTCTTTCACTCTTCATTCTTCATTTTGTCCTGAAGATGGATCCCCGTTGGGATTCAAAACGTCGACCATTGTTTTATCACACTATGGATAATACGAAGATCTCTTCATCAGAAACCTATGTTATGGATTAGGAATCTATGGGTCTAGTTCTTATTAATTTTTTTATGATTAGCTTTGTCATTATTTTATTTATGATTCTAGAATGTATGAGACAATTCTGGGAAGTGTTCTAGAGGCTAGCCTGGAATTGTGGCTCAAATATTGATACCACACCCTCTGAACTAGATATTTTGGGCTATAACCACTTGGAAGTAGTGTCATGCATGTGATTAGATCCCTTTAATTGAACCCTTTCCTTGTTTTTCATGTGGTTGGGGCTTGAGATTTGAGAAAAGCAGCTCCAACTCAGGGTCTAGTCACTTGGGGTGGTCCTTTGGTCCTTGTGTGTCTAGTAGCCCTGAGTGATGTTTGTGAGAAGCTAGTTGTCGAACCCATTTTCATAATTGAAGCTCTGAGGTTGGTTCATGTCATACTAACTCTTTGTCTCATGTTTACCCTGGAATTTGGGTGAATTTGGGTAAATGTGGGAGGGAGTGGTTATATAATAGTATCAGAGAGGGTTTATGTTCTCACTGGGTGATATCTGATACCATAGGGTGGTATCAGAGCGATGTTGCATCACTAGACCTTGGGGTGTATGTGAATTTTATGTATGCATGCCTAATTGTTTATGTGTTTTTCATGGATGCATGTTGGTTATTTCTCGTGATGGTAATTGTTGTAGTTATGTCGTCATGTAGTGGTTGATGATGTTGGTTTGCTATGATGATTGATATATATATATATATATATATATATATATATATATATATATATATATATATATATATATATATATGTTGCGCTAAACTAGATTGAATGTGCAGATGAGATAACCTCCCCTGAAATTCACTGAGGTATGTTTGATTATGTTTATGTTTGGTTATATAACATGGTATGTTTTCAGGAAGTAGAAGATAAAAAATGACTAGTAAAATGGTGGATTATAGTTCACATGACTCTCCTTATAGATCATATTAGCAGCACACAAATGAGAACTCTCCTAACATAATAGACAGCTTGATAAGTTTAAAGGCATATATTAGGATTTGCAAGGCAGATAATGACAATATCATTCATTCACAAAAAATACTTGTCAGGGCACAGGAAAAGAAAGAAGAGGTCAATGCAGTGATTCTTTAGAGTTTATTAGATTTGCAAATACAAGGAAAATTAGAGATTATTTATGGACAGGAGGAAAGCACTAATGGGGCATATGGTAGCAGGTCTCATGGATGGTGTTTTATCTCAAGAAAAAATCCCTTGGCTGTGATAAGGAATATGTGCTTAAGACATTTTTAAATATATGTCACAAATTTAAGATATCAAATGGTCTTTGTTAAGCACCTTTGGAAATTAATTATTTATAACCCTCAATGATCTGATATAATGAAAGATTTCACAATGGCATTATTTGCTGATATTACTTGAAATGGAAGGAAGAAAATTGAATGAAAACTTAAAATGATATGCTGGATAACAAAATCTATCACTTTAAATCTCATAAAGAACTTTATTGAGAGAAAATAGTTGGAGTGAAGGAGCACACATTAAGGACATTTAACTCTTATTTACAAAACTATAAAAATATACTTGCAGCTACATTAATTCACCTCATTCATAGAAGAATAAGCATATGATGAAACTGGAAACACACATCAACATCAACAGGTGCAAGAAACTTGATCTTCTTTCTTTAATTTTCATAAAATTCAGTACAAAATTTATGGTCATCCAGAGGTCCAAAACTCGGAACCCCCTCCCATATTCTTGCCTCTGCTTTTATATCTGCTATCTAATCTAACTTCGTAATTACTATGATCAGTTTTAAAACTAATTCTTGAAGTAGTTTAGGAAATTTTGAATCAATTAAATTTACAAAATATTAGTTTTAATATTATATATAATATATAATATAAAACCAAAATAAAACCTCAAATTGCTGCAAGTCAAAGAAGACAAATAATATATTTTGGGTCCCACCGTTGTACTCATATGCAAATTGACAAAATCGCACATGGTTTTTGAAAACCAATTACTGCCTACAGGAGCACTTGTAGCAGTTTCTTGAAAAAGGGCTGAGTGATGCCGCATTGCATCGTATCCATCGATTAGCGAATAGTGGTTCAAGCCAAACCACTCTACGAGGGCACTCTCTCACATAAGTTCCGAGTAGTTTGTGATGCTGAGAAAGCGTTAACTATGGACATGAACGATACAAATATCTGATTCTATGAGATATTGCACAACTTTAACCTGTTTGCTTCTCTTATTTTTCACACAACCTCATTAATCTTTGTGATTACATGCACTCAAAATTACAATCTTACTGTACTGAGTTTTATTTAAATATCATTTGAATGCCAAGTGATCGTCTCTGAGTTTTCATAACCGAGTTGATGTTGATTCCATCAGTCAAGTTTCAAAAATTTTGCTTGCCATTGCAGTTGAGTATCTCCAAATGGCCTTTTAGAATCAATATAAAATAAATCTTATTAAACTCCAAGCCTTGTCTGAGAAGGAAATTTTCATCATGCAAATTGAATTCCCATAGAATGAATCAAACCCAATTTTGCAGGACGTTTCTGGAAAAACTAACCTTTAAAGAACTGACAAAATCTCTTAAACTTCTTTTAATTTTTGAACAATTCCACCTCTAAAGTCAATTGGGCATATTCTGCAAAAAACCCATGTTGCGTATTTTTGAAATTTTTCTCCATTTGCCCAAAATAAGAAATCGAAATTCACTGTCCTGAGAGTATGTGCGTTTTCTGAACTTCGACTTTTCATTTGCATCAATATACTTGCTCAACTCTTTAAATTTTAAGCACATGTGAAAATATGATCTCCCATAGATCATATGTGATTAATCATAGCTTTTAAGGATTTTTCTGTGAAATTTACACACTGTCAGTGAAAATAATTTGAAGCAGTGCAACCCTGAGCTATTAATCCAGGGTTAATTTTTCAAGAGAGAGATAGTGAACTCCAACATTTTCCATAGTTTTATTAGTTATCCTTGCACATGATGCAATGCCAATCACTTTTAGTGTCTTTGCCCAACCAATTTTTATTTTTTTCATACCTCTATTTGTCAAACCCTCACAAAACCGAAGATTCCAATTCTCAAGTTGTTTGCATTGTTATCCTACAACTGTAAGACCTTGATCACTTATATAGCAACCCTATAAATCTAAGGCCTTCAAAAACCTACAATGTTGAGCCACTGATGCTAGGCCCAAACTTGTGACTGCAGGGCACCATATTAAACTCAGCTTTTCCAGTCTTTGACAACCCTGCCCGAGAACATTAAGACCAAGGTTTGACAGATTACGAGATTCTAGTTCAGCTTCTTCTATTCCATGTTTCTCTATAGAGTAATTTATTTTGAGTGTTGGCCTTGAAGATGAACTTCCAGCAATTTTAATTTATGCATGATATTAGTTCAGTTCCAAGGTGAAAAAGTAAAGTTTTCTTTAGGTACACTTGGCATCCTATCATCCATGTGCATACAATGTGAATGACTAAAGCGCTAGACTAGCAGGCCTATGCATCCATGAGGAATATCTAAGGCCCCTATTCAAATAGTGTGTCTGCTTGCACTTTCCATCTGATACCATATCTTTAGACAAGAGCACAAGAATCCCTATCTCATTTATGTCCATCTAAATATCTCAACAACCTTAAATTGCTCAAAACCTCTCTTGATTTTTAGCTGAGTCAAATTATGCTACAACATCTAGCTCCAATTGGGGACAACACTTTGGTAGAAAAGTGCTGAGAAATTTTAGACCAGTAGCCTCGATTGGGCATGGAGTAAAAAAAAATGGAATTTGATCCCAATATGAAATATCCTTGAAATCTACCATACTTTGAACTTCTTCCTTTATTCTTTAAACTAAAAATACCGAACTAGCAATACTGCAACTGAAAATGCTCAACTTATGAGCTTATTTATGTACAACTCCGATATATATATACATGGCTGAGCTTAATCAGGTGAAGTCAGCCTTCCAATGGCACCAACCCAACATCTGCTTGTTAGATTTAATACCTTCATACTGCTGAAATTTAAAAATAAAAACATGATTGTACCGTGAAAATTTTTCATATACAAAACATTGTACATAACCTTGCATAAAAGCTTGTTGTTTATAAAAGAATTTTTTCATATACTCAGCCACTGGATCATAGAACTGATGAGACAAAATTTCGACTGCCTCATTTTCTTGAACATTTTGCCGATGTAGATTTCTTTGAACATGGCAGCTTCCTTCACTGTTTGACTCCTCAATTTGGAATTGTGTGTGAGGAACTTGATTGCCATTTTCTGTAGGCAGGAATTTAGGCTAAAAATAGAAATCCAAGGTTTGTTCCTCATAATGCTGATGTTCTTCGTATAATTCCAATTCTTGACAAAAATATTCCTCCTCCTGCAAACATATATGAGAAGCTCCACTAGTTTCCCCTCTATTCACAAAAGCATTAAAATTATGAAAATTGTAATGATCTTCTAGGCTTTCATCGTGTAGTTCAGTTGTTGCAATGAATTTTTTAACAGAATCTTCAGAATGCTTAGATTCTTGTGTTTTAGCAATACAAGAATCCTCTGACACCTTTTGAAAATCCTTGTTCACCTTTGAATTTGCATTCTCTTGTAAAGCAATTCCAACGTTTTCTTGACATGCCCTCTTGTCTTCAACAAAACTTGTTCCTTCAACATGACAGGAAAAATTTCTACAAGCCCACACATTATCTTCGATTTCCTATGCATAAAGAAACATTAGCTTCAGAGTGCAAGGCTTTCTCTCCTTGAGATAAAAAGCCAAGACAATGGAAAGAGCCCTCAAATAGTAAACCATAGATGCTGCTTCACGAGGTCAAATTTCTTTTGGCATGCTGAAATAAATTTTTTGAAACCTCCTATTAAACTCAATGATTGATTCGTTGCTATGCCTCTGGATAGAATATAATTCCAAAAGGTTTTTTTTATATGACTTACTCTCTCCCCAATATCTAAGAAATATATCTTGAAAACCTTGCTAGGAACTAATTGAACTTGCTTCCAAACACTGGAACCATTGATGAGCACCCTGCTTTAATGAATGAAAAAACATACTGAAAGCCACTTCTTCATAAATAATTTGAAATTTGTCCAGAAAGTACTCAAATTCCAAGATATGTTGTTCAACTGAAATATCTTCCTCCTCTCCAAAAAAACTTGGCAAAAATTTGAATCCTTTTGAACAATATTGATGGAGGATTTTGGGCAACACCAAGGGTTTGAAAATCACCTTGGTTCCAAGCTAGAAAGAAGTGGATTGCTTATGAGGTAGATTTATATCATCCAAAGATGATGAATCCTCACCTTTATGCCCAGATTGAGACAAATTACATTTAGGAATAGTAATGCAACAATCATCTCTCCTTTCATATTCAGGAGATAAAGTTGTGTCAAAATCAATAATACAATCAGAAGAAAAATCTCCTTTCTCCAATAAAGAATGTGTTGGGAAAAATACTGAGAGGGGGGGTGAATCAGTATTTACTGCATATTCAAAAAAATTTACTTTTTCACTCTCTAAAACCCATACGCTACTTTCCTTTAGTAAACTCGCGTATACACGCGGATATCCTTCATGCAACTCGCGTATTAGTAGAGATCTAAATATGAAGATATTTATTAGCTTAGTTATTTGCAATAATCATTCATCTGAAGTTAAGTTAACAGTAAACATGTGTAGTAACAACAGAATAACCATCACACAAAGCATCACACATGAACACCAGGATTTTTAGGTGGAAACCCAAGTCGGGAGAAAACCACCGCTGCAGTTGCTCAGCCTTCAATATTTTATTATAGAAAAAACATCTTACAACATATGTGCTGGTGCAGACTCCTACCAGCACGCAGGCACCCACCTGCGCTCGTTTACCAGCCTCTCCTGGAAGGGAGCTCCAACCCCCTGACTCGTTTACCAGCCTCTCCCGGAAGGGAGCTACGACCCCCTGATCTCGTTTACCAGCCTCTCCTGGAAGGGAGCTACAACCCCCTGACTGAAGGCTACAACCCTCAGCACCTCTATGGACCACATTTCATCAATTTTCACACTGGATCCAAAGCTTCCTTTAGGACACAACTTGCAGGCCACGTTTCATCATATTTTTAGACTGGACCCACTCCATGCTTTTAAAGCATAGTCAAACAGCAAATGATACATGTAACTAACGGCAGGCTTGAACAAGCGGGCAGACAGAATCGTGAATTTTCTTGCAGGGCTTGTGCGACCTAGTTTTCATACGCGCTTACTTTCTGCGTGCTCGCGTATATCCTTCCATTCACATAGGCTGCGACGTATATACATACATATTACGAGAGCTAATTTTATTGCGCATACGCGCTTTCTCTTCAGCGAAGCCACGTATATACGCGCTTCCTCTTTGGCGAACTAGCGTATGGTTCTTCAGACTTTTATGTCATTGCAATTCTTCACAACAGATATATCACTTCAGATTTTACCCTTTACCTCAGACAGATGTTCGCCTCATCACAGATCTAATCGTTCCATAAACAGATCTAGCAATTACAAGTACATTTTAGATCTAGATCCCCTTCTTCATCATTGGTGCATCATACATTCAGATCTATCATTCAAATGTAACCCTTTCCATTCAGATCTACTTCAGAGAGAAGTATTCATTCAAGCTCAGACATCTTGCGCACCCTTTCCTTATTTGCATAATGAATTTCTTCTCCTTATATAGGTTTACCCTTTTTCAATACCATGAGCCAAAACCACATTACTTCCGATGGTATTCCAGGACGGGGTCATTTAGACAAATCATTACCCAATACAATGGGTCAATACCATGGTGGTTACCCCTGGTTTTGCACTTTATGAGCGCTTTTGCCCATATGCGACTTGGCACGTTGTTTCCCGCGTGCATACGCGACTTCTCCTAGACATATCCACGTATGCCTTGAGACATACTCTTTTCACCATATATTTAGCACATGCTGAATTCCTTTCTTCATTGCCTTCTGTACTCACTGTAGATACATCAGATTTAGTTCATCAAGACATATTCTATCAAGCACAACTTCATCAAGTAAGTTGCCATCATCTTCATCAAGTGGGTTGCCATTCGAGGACAACACTCAGCATCATATTTCTAACAAACATCATTTCATATTAGATTTACATCATTTACCAAGTCCATCAAGTCAAGAATAACTTCATCAGGTGGTTTGCTATCAAGGACAACACATGTCAACATTCTCATGTCTTCATCTTCATTCAGTGGGTTGCCATCAAGGACAACACTCTTCATCATATTGCCAACAATCTCCCCCTTTGGACTTGATGGCAACCACAATGGTGTTTGGTTACAACAGATAGGTACATTAAGAATACAAGGACACCATGTCACATTCCCCATTTTTGACACCATTCTTTCTCGTCATTCAAACACCATGTCACTCTCCCCCTTTGACATCAAGGGCAAAGGGCGGATCAAAAACCAACATACTCTCCCCCTTTTCTCCTCATGTGAAAGAAGAGTTCTGCAGATCTGATATATACTAAAGTGACCAAGCTCCCCCTGAGTTCATGTTGAATCTTCAAACATATTTTCCAATGAAGTACATGACTCTATGAATTTCCTATCACCAATGACTCATACTTACATCAAATATCCATCCAAGTGGATTTACATATGAGACTCAACTACCCAACCAAGTGGGTTTACAAATTTGACTCAGCTACCCAATCAAGTGGGTTTACAATATTTGACTCAGCTACCCAACCAAGTGGGTTTACAAATTTGACAAGTCCTTACATGACTGAAAATTACAGTTTTACATCATGGATCTCTACATGACCTTTTCATCAAACTACAAATATAACTTTAAGACCAACACCAGAAAGTTCTCAAGAAAGAGAACATATTTCAGAACCATCATAATGCCAACAATGCATTATACTCAGCAACGCTAATGCTCCCCCTGAATCTGTGCATCCACGCATCCTTTTCATATGACTAAGGCTCCCCCTTAGTTTGTGCATCCTGAACACTTTCATCAACAAATCATCAAGGCATCTTTATCAAAACATTAGAAATAGAATTATGAGAACTGGAACACCACCAGAGATACCAAATAGTATCAGAGATACCAAACAGCACTGCAGCTGTGCTGAAGAGAGCTGACTCCAAACAGAAAATTGTCAGCAATCAGACATACGCGGTTTTCTGTGCAGGAACTCGCGTATATACGCGACTGTGTTTCATGAAACCCGCGTATCCAATGCCATATTCCAAATTTATGCAGATTTTTTCTTTTGACTAGCAGAGAACACTCCCAGCTTCTGTCTTAGATACTCAAACGCTTCCCTGGGCAGAGGTTTGGTAAAGATATCAGCAACTTGTTCTTTGGAGGGAACATACTCCAACTTCACCTTTTGCTCAAGCACTTGTTCACGTAAGAAGTGATACTTGATGGGAATGTGTTTGGTCTTCGAATGCATAATAGGATTCTTTGAAATACTGATGGCACTTGTATTGTCACACTTAATGGGGACAGGAGGTGTACATTTGATTTGAAAATCTTGTAAGGTTTGCATCATCCAAAGGAGTTGAGTGCAAGAAGATGCGGCAGCCACATATTCTGCTTCTGCTGTAGATAAGGCAATAGAATTTTGCTTCTTGCTGAACCAAGATACTAACCAAGGTCCCATATAGAATGCACCACCACTAGTGCTTTTCCGATCATCAACACTTCCATCCCAATCTGCATCAGTGTAAGCATGAAGAGTAAGATCAGCATTCTTTGGATACCATATACCAAAATCTTGAGTTCCTTGTAGATATTTGAAAATTATTTTAACAGCCTGAAGGTGAGACTCTTTTGGATTAGCTTGGAATCGTCCAACAATCCCAACTGCATGAATAATTTCTGGTCTAGTCCCAGTGAGATAGAGTAGACTTCCTATCATTGATCTGTATTCTGGTTGATTCACCGTGGGAGAATCATCATGAGAACTGAGATTGCATCCGGTTATCATTGGTGTACTTACTGGTTTGCATTCTTCCATGCCATACTTCTTCAGAATTTGCTTAAGATATTTTTCTTGTGATAGGAATATACCATCTGCAGTTTGATGCACTTGTAAGCCAAGAAAGAATGTTAGTTCCCCAAGTAAGGACATTTCAAATTCTTGCTGCATGACAGAAGCAAATTTTTGATTCATAGATTCTTCGTTACTCCCAAAAATGATATCATCAACATATACAACCACAATCAATAGTTTATCATTTTCAACTTTTGTGTATAAGTTGCTATCAGCAGACCCCTTTGAAAATCCTTGTTGATGAAGATATTTGTCAAGACGATAATACCAAGTCCTTGGAGCTTGTTTGAGACCATATAGAGCCTTTTTAAGTCTACAAACAAGATTTTCATCATTTCCCAAAATGAATCCTTCCGGTTGTTCTATATATACTTCTTCTTCTAGATCACCATTAAGAAAAGCAGATTTAACATCCATTTGATAAACTTTGATTTGTTGATAACTTGAAAAGCAAGAAACATTCTTATGGCTTCAAGTCTAGCTACAGGAGCAAAAGTTTCTTCAAAGTCTATACCTTCTTGTTGAGTATACCCTTTGCAAACCAGTCTAGCTTTGTTTCTTACAACATCCCCATTATCATTTAACTTGTTCTTGAAAATCCATTTAGTTCCAATGACATTTTTATCATGTGGTCTTGGTACCAATTCCCAAGTGTCATTCTTTTCAATTTGATCGAGCTCTTCATCCATGGCTTGCTTCCAAAATTCATCTTTGCTAGCTTGATTGACATTTTGTGGTTCAATTGTGGATAGAAGTGCCATATGACTAGAAGATCCCACCATAGTTCTCCTCGTTCGTACACCCGATTCCTTGTCTCCCAAAATTTGAGATTCAAGATGATTCTTTTGAACATATCTGGATGGAGCTTTTCCAGATAGATCATCTTCAGGTTCTTCATTGGATCCACTGTTTATATCATTTATATTTGATGTAGAAGGCCATAAGTCACCATCATCTTCTTTTGTTGTTTGTTTTTCTTCTTTAGGAGCTGCAGGAGACTCATCAATAACAACATCAATACATTCAACAATCTTTCGAAGCCTTTTATTGTAACATGTGTATGCTTTGCTTGAAGATGAGTAACCAAGAAATATCCCTTCATCCGATCTAGGTTCAAACTTGCCAAGCTTTTCATCATTATTTTTGATAAAGCATTTACTTCCAAAAACTCTAAAATGCTTCACAGAGGGAGAATTACCATACCAGAGTTCATATGGAGTTTTGTCACTATTTACCCGAATATGAGCCTTGTTGAGAATGTTTGCTGCTGTATGTGCTGCTTCTCCCCAGAAAGTGTCAGGTGTTCCAGAATCATCAAGCATAGCTCTAGCCATTTGTTGAATTGTTCTATTCATTCTTTCTGCTACGCCATTTTGTTGTGGAGTGCCTGCTACAGAGAACTGCCTTTTTATGCCATGTTGTTCACAAAATTCAAAGAATTCATTTGATGTATATTCTCCTCCTCGATCAGATCTAAGACACTTGATTTTTAGATCTAATTCATTTTCTACCAATGCTTTGAAAATATGAAACTTTTCAAATGCTTCATCTTTGTGTTTAATGAAACCGATCCAACACATTCTAGAATAGTCATCAATAAATAAGATATAGTATTCTTCCCCACGTAGTGACTTTTTCCTCATAGGTCCACATATGTCAGTATGAATGAGTTCAAGAGGCTTACTTGAAGATCCTTCTTTGGCATTAAATCGTACTCTGGTCTGCTTACCGAATTGACAAGATTTGCATATGATACTTTCTGGTAGATTAATATTGGGAAGATCACAAACAGCTTGAAGTCTGCTTGCTTTGTTGATTTGAGAGAAGCTCAGATGCCCCAGCCTTCTATGCCATAGCCAATTTTCTGAAGACTTGCTCAAGTAACATTGATCTTTGCAGTTCAGTACATATAGGTTGCTTGGATTTCTTTTCCCTTTTATAATAATTTTACCTGTATCAAGATCACGAACCACACATTCTTTTGAACTAAAGACAACTTCAGTTCCTTGATCACACATTTGACTTACACTCAATAGATTATGCCTTAATCCATCCACATACATGACATCATTAGCCTTCACCTTTTCTTTTAGAAACACAGACCCTTTTCCTTTAATTACAGCAGGAGAATCATTTCCAAATGTTACTTTGTTTTCCTTTTCTAGAGCATTATATGTAAGGAGTTTGCTTTTGTCACCTGTCATGTGTCCCGAGCACCCACTATCAATGTACCATTGATTTTCTTCACCTTCTAAAAATAACGCTATCCCACAATTTTCAACCGGTGGTTCTTTCTTTTTCCACACTTTAGAGCTTGAGGGAACATGTTCTTTTGGCTGGATCTTGCTTCTGCATTCAGATTCTTCATGACCAAAATTATTGCCATATGTACATTCAACTTCATTTTGAAGAGGAGAAAAGTTGTTATAGGTGTTCTTCTTTGGTTCAATATTCATATTTTTCTTTCGTTCTTCTCTTTTCATGATGGTTTTATATGCAACACATTGAATAGCTTTATGACCAAAATTGTGACATGAGAAACATTGTCCATTGAAGTAAAAATTTCTGCGATCATGAAATCTTCTATTTGAATTTACCTGTTGGTTATAGCCTTTTTGAAAGATCTCCCTGTTAGTGTTCCTTGAATTGAGATGATCATTTTTTACCTGTAAAGATCCTTTGCTCCTTTGCTGAGTGGCTGAATGTAGTAAACCAGCTGTGGCTGCTTTCAGATAATTTGGTGCTGAAGTCTGGGAAGATTCCCTAGTATATCCAAGACCTTTTTTTATAAGAGGAGACCGTTGTATCTTGATAATTTCATCTAAGGTTTCTGAACCTTTAGCAAATCTAAGATTGAGAGTTTTCACTTTCTCATTATCTTTCCTTAGACTTACTACTTCACATTCCAATTCCTCAATACGTTTTTCCTTTGCTTCAAGCTGATTTTCAAGAGTCTCTATGATTATGTTCTTTTCTTCTAGGCTTACTTTGAGTTGATTGTTTTCTTCAAGAAAATCATTGTCTTCCAAAGCATCCACAAAAGTATCCTTTTCTTCTCTAGATTCTTTTTCCATGAGCAGTTTAATATCATGGTCAGAATCTTCTTCATCTTCACTAGACACTTCATCATCATCTTCATTTGCATAATAACTCTTCCTCTTTTCAAATTGTTTCCCTTTACCATGTTTTTCTCTATAAGGACATTTAGCAGCATAGTGACCAACTTTTCCACACTCAAAACATTTTAAGGGAAGCTTACCTTTGAATCTTCCAGTACCTAGTTGGAGCTTTCTCACAAAATTCGCTTCTTCTTCTTCAGATATATAGCTGGATTCTTTGACAACTTCCTTTTCTTTTCCTCTTGCAGATACCTTAAAAGCAGCTTCTTTGATTTGAGATGGACCTCCTTGTCTCATTTCAAAAGCAGTTAGAATACCATGTAATTGAACAATAGTAAGAGTTTGCAGATCTTGCCTTTCTTCAATAGCTGAAACTTTAGAGTCAAATTTTGAAGTCAAGGATCTTAAGACTTTTTCCACCAAAGTAGTATCGGTTATGGTTTCACCCAAATTTCTCATTCGATTTACAATATCATCTAGACGTAAGAAGAAATGGGCAATACTCTCATCACTATGCATCTTCAAATTTTCATATTCAATTCTAAGAGTTTGGAGTTTTGCACTTTTTACCTTTGTATCTCCTTCATAGCTCAGAATGATTTTGTCCCATATTTCTTTTGCTGAATGTAGCTGCATCACTTTAGCAAATTCTGATTTAGACATGCTTCCTAATAAGACATTCACTGCTTTGGCATTGATTTCATACTTCTTCCTTTCTGCTGCATCAGTAGGAATACTTGCCGGATATTGATAGCCTTCTTCCACGATTGCCCATACATCTGCACCAAGACTTTGCAGATATGCTTTTGTTCGTACCTTCCAGAATATCAGATTGCTTCCATTGAATAGAGGTGGCTTTATAGACATCACTCCTTCTTCACTTCCCATTGCGACGGATCTCCTTCAAGCGATCAAGCTTCTGCAGAAGGACCTGCTCCGATACCAATTGTTGGGAAAAATACTGAGAGGGGGGGGTGAATCAGTATTTACTGCATATTAAATTTTTTTTACTTTTTCACTCTCTAAAACCCATACGCAACTTTCCTTTAGTAAACTCGCATATACACGCGAATATCCTTCATGCAACTCGCGTATTAGCAGAGATCTAAATATGCAGATATTTATTAGCTTAGTTCTTTGCAATAATCATTCATCTGAAGTTAAGTTAACAGTAAACATGTGTAGTAACAACAGAATAACCATCACACAAAGCATCACACATGAACACCAGGATTTTTAGGTGGAAAGCCAAGTCGGGAGAAAACCACCGCTGCAGTTGCTCAGCCTTCAATATTTTATTATAGAGAAAACATATTACAACATATGTGCTGGCGCAGACTTGACCAGCACGCAGGCACCCACCTGCGCTCGTTTACCAGCCTCTCCTGGAAGGGAGCTCCAACCCCCTGACTCGTTTACCGGCCTCTCCTGGAAGGGAGCTACGACCCCCTGATCTCGTTTACCAGCCTCTCCTGGAAGGGAGCTACAACCCCCTGACTGAAGGCTACAACCCTCAGCACCTCTACGGACCACGTTTCATCAATTTTCACACTGGATCCAAAGCTTCCTTTAGGACACAACTTGCAGGCCACGTTTCATCATATTTTCAGACTGGACCCACTCCATAATTTTAAGCACAGTCAAACATGAAACTGATACATATAACTCATTGACAGATATCTGTAAACCAGCAGAACAGATCAGAATTTTCTTACCACAGACTTCAGCAAACCCTAGTTTGCATACACGCTTTCCTTTCACTGATGTTGCGTATATACACGCTTCCATTCACATAAACCAGCGTATACTTCTGTACATATTACAGAGCTAATTTCATTGCGCATACGCGCTTTCTCTTCAGCGAAGACGCATATATACGCGCTTCCTCTGCGGCGAACTAGCGTATGGTTCTTCAGACATTTAGGTCATTGCAATTCTTCAGAACAGATACATCACTTCAGAAGTGTATTTTACCCTTTACCTCGCATACATGTTTGCCTCATCACAAATCTAATCGTTCCATAAACCGAATCTAGCAATTACAAGTACATTTCGCATCTAGATCCCCTTCTTCATCATTGGTGCATCATACATTCGCATCTATCATTCAACTATAACCCTTTCCATTCGCATCTACTTCGCAGAGAAGTGTTCATTCAAGCTCAGACATCTTGCACCCGCACTCATCATTTGCACAATGAATTTCTTCTCCTTATATAGGTTTACCCTTTTTCAATACCATGAGCCGAAACCACATTACTTCCGATGGTATTCCTGGACGGGGTCATTTAGACGAATCATTACCCAATACAATGGGTCAATACCATGGTGGTTACCCCTGGTTTTGCACTTTATGAGCACTTTTGCCCATACGCGACTTGGCACGTTGTTTCCCGCGTGCATACGCGACTTCTCCTAGACATATCCGCGTATGCCTTGAGACATACTCTTTTCACCATAGATTTAGCACATGCTGAATTCATTTCTTCATTTCCTTCTGTACTCACTGTAGATACATCAGATTTAGTTCATCAAGACATATTCTATCAAGCACAACTTCATCAAGTAAGTTGCCATCATCTTCATCAAGTGGGTTGCCATTCAAGGACAACACTCAGCATCATATTGCTAACAAACATCATTTCATATTAGATTTACATCATTTACCAATTCCATCAAGTCAAGAATAACTTCATCAGGTGGTTTGCTATCAAGGACAACACATGTCAACATTCTCATGTCTTCATCTTCATTCAGTGGGTTGCCATCAAGGACAACACTCTTCATCATATTTCCAACAGAATGTACATTTTGGGCCTTATAATCTTATGAGAAAATAAAGAAGGAAACAATCTTATTGATATGTAAGGGAAAATAGACCATTAAACTGATTATAAAAATAGAACCTCCTTTAAAAAACTGAAACTCTAGCACATGTTTTTTCCATGATGCTTTCTCATTTTCTTGCCGGCAAAATTCTTCGTCTAATGAAACCTTCATCAGTGGAGTCACCAGGTGAATTAAAAAAAACCAAATTTTATATCTAAATCTTATTCACCATCAAGAATAAGGGATGATGAGACATGCTGCCAGGAGTAGACAATGTAGGATCAGGTGTCGAAGGAGTTTTTGGTTTCTGAGCCTTTTTAGAAACCAATTCTTATGGATCTAACAAAGTAAGGACCTTCTACAGCGAGGTATTTGACCTCATGTGTGGCCTCTTGAAAGCCAAAATTCTGAAAAGAGTAAACACAACCGAATATTTCCTCCTCACTAAACAACCAGAGGAAATAGAAAGAAAACCTAGGGAAATGAACTTCACTTCTTCGCTCCCCGGCAACGACGCCAATTTTTTTATCTCAAGAAACAATCCCTTGGCTGTGATAAGGAATTTGTGTTCAAGACATTTTTAAATATATGTCACAAATTTAAGATATCAGATGGTATTAGTTAAGCACCTTTGGAAATTAATTATTTATATCCCTCAATGATCTGATATAATGAAAGATTTCACAATGCCATTATTTTCTAATGTTATTTGAAATGGAAGGAAGAAAATGGAATGAAAACTTAAAATGATATGCTAGATAACAAAATCTATCACTTTAAATCTCAGAAAGAACTTTATTGAGAGAAAATAGTTGGAGTGAATGAGCGCACATTAAGGACATTTAACTCTTACTTACAAAACTGTAAAAAGAGACCCACAGCTACATTACTTCACCTCATTCACAAAAGAATAAGCATATGATGAAACTGGAAAAACGCATCAACATCAACAGGTGCAAGAAACTTGATCTTCTTTCATTAATTTTCAGAAAATTCAGTCCAAAATTTATGGTCATCTAGAGGTCCAAAACTCGTAACCCCCTCCCATATTCTTGACTCTACTTTTATATCTGCTATCTAATCTAACTTCCTAATTACTATGATCATTTTTAAAACTGATTCTTGAAGTAGTTTAGGAAATTTTGTATCAATTAAATTTACAAAATATTAGTTTTAATATTATATATAATATATAATATAAAACCAAAATAAAACCTCAACTTGCTACACGTCAAAGAACACAAATAATACATTTTGGCTCCCACTGTTGTACTCATATGCAAATTGAAGAAATCACACATGCTTTTTGAAAATCAATTACTGCCTACGGGAGCACCTGTAGCAGTTTCTTGAAAAAGGGCTGAGTGATGCTGCATTTCATCGTAGCCGTCAATTTGCGAATAGTGGTTCAAACCAAACCACTCTACAGGGGCACTCTCTCACATAAGTTCCGAATAGTTTGTGATGTCAAGAAAGCATTAATTATGGACATGAACGATACAAATATCTGATTCTATGAGATATGGCAGAAATTTAACCTGTTTTCTTCTCTTCTTTTTCACACAGCCTCATTGATCTTTGTGATTGCATGCACTCAAAATTACAATCTTACTGTACTAAGTTTTATTTAAATATCATTTGAATGCCAAGTGATCGTCTCTGAGTTTTCATAACCGATTTGATGTTGATTCCATCAGTCGGGTTTCAAAAATTTTGCTTGCCATTGTAGTTGAGTATCTCCAATTGGCCTTTTAGAATCAATATAAAATAAATGTTATTAAACTCCAAGCCTTGTTTGATAAGGAAATTTTCATCATGCAAATCGAATTCCCATAGAATGAATCAAACCCAATTTTGCAGGACGTTTCTGGAAAAACTAGCCTTTAAAGAACTAATGAAATCTCTTAAACTGCTTTGAATTTTTTAACAAATCCCGCTCTAAAGTCAATTGGGCATATTCTGTAAAAAAACCATGTTGCGGATTTTTGAAATTTTTTTCTTTTTGCCCAAAATAAGAAACTGAAATTCACTGTCCTGAGAGTACGTGCGTTTTCTGAACTTTGACTTTTCATTTGCATTAGTATACTTGCTCAACTCTTTAAATTTTAAACGCATGTGAAAATATGATCTCCCACAGATCATATGCAATTAATCATAGCTTTTAAGGCTTTTTCTATGAAATTTACACACTGTAAGTGAAAATAATTTGAAGCAGTGCAACCCTGATTTATTACCAGCAAACCAACATCATTAATAGACTCAGAATCTAGGATTAATTTTTCAAGAGAGTGACAATGAACTCCAACATTTTCCATAGTTTTATTAGTTATCCTTGCACATGGTGCAATGCCAAGCACTTTTAGTGTATTTACACAACCAATTGTTATTGTTATCATACCTTTGTCTGTCAAACCCTCACAAAACCGAAGATTCCAATTCTCATGTTGCTTGCATTGTTCTCCTACAACTGTAAGACCTTGATCACTTATATAGAAACCCTATAAATCTAAGGCCTTCAAAACCCTACAATGTTGAGCCACTGATGCTAGGCCCAAACTTGTGACTGCAGGGCACCATATTAAACTCAAATTTTCCAGTCTTTGACAACCCTGCCTTAGAACATTAAGACCAAGTTTTGACAGATTACGAGATTCTAGTTCAACTTCTTCTATTCCATGTTTCTCTGTAGAGTAATTTCTTTTGAGTGTTGGCCTTGAAGATGAACTTCTATCAATAGTAATTTATGCATGATCTTAGTCCAGTTCCAAGGTGAAAATGTAAAGTTTTCTTTAGGTACACTTGGCATCCTTTCATCCATGTGCATACAACATGAATCACTGAAGCGCTGGACCAGTAGGCCTATGCATCCATCGAGACTGTCTGAGGCCCCTATTCAAATAGTGTGTCTACTTTCACTTTCCAGGTGATGCCATATCTTTAGACAAGAGAACGAGAATCCCTGTCTCACTTATGCCCATCTAAATGTCTCAAAAAACTTGAATTGCTCAAAACGTCTCTTGAATTTTAGCTGAGTCAAATTATGCTACAATATATAGCATAGTTCAGACAAGGATGACATTGTTATAGTTGGAAGATGTATGGATACACATGAATTGAGAGGTAGTGGTTATGGGTTCTATTCTAGTTCTGAATCAGAGAAACAACATGGTCATCATCTTTATCACCCTTACAGGAAGAGTGAGAAGCAATAATTTCCATATGAGTTCAATAAATCCAAGCCTCTTACATTCGATGAAGACTTGAAAAATCCAGAAGATGCAAAAGCATGGTTTCTTGGGATAAATAACTTCTCTGAGTTGCATGATTATACAAAGAACATGAAGGCTCAGATATTTATTTCCGGTCTCAAAGGGAAAGTATACATCTAGTGGGGATTTGTGAAGCATGCCATAGGCATGAGCACAGATGAGTTGAGTTGGCATGAGTTCAAAAGACTTTTTAGAAAGAAATACTTGTCAGAGAGATACTATGATGGTGAGTCTAAGGAGTTCCATGAATTAAAGATGGGATCTATGATGGATGAAGAGTACACAACTAAATTTTTGAAGCTATTGAGGTATGTACCATATCTTAAGGGTGAGAAGATGAAGGTTAAAATATTCATTAGCGTATTTCAATTAGAATTCAAGGATTAGATTGAGTATGATGACCCTCATACATTGGAGGAAATAATTTGGAAGTTGAAGCATTGTTAGGAGCATGATAAGCGTAAGTCGGAACCTAATTAGGGTTGGAAAGCTAATGATAAGACTAAGGGAAAATAGGAAAATAAGCAAGGAATACCTCAGGATGTAAGTAACAAGGAGAATGTAGCGTCATACAAGGAATTCAATGCAATTAACAGAGGACAGGTATTTTAGGTTGAGGAATAGAACAAGTGTGATCGCAACAAACCCTTGCAGTTTTGGACTTATGGCAAGGATCATCACAAGAAATGGGAAATCATCACAGGATCATTACAGTTTATTTTGATTCTAGAGTGGAAATGGGAGGTCATTTCCATGGACTTCATTATAGGTTTGTCAAGGAAATCAAAGCAACATGACTTCAATATGGTTGTGGTTGACAATTTTTCTAAGGTAGCTCACTTCATTGCGGTTAATTCTATGAATGTAGCTAGTGAGGTAGCTCATACTTTCATCAGGGAGATAGTGAGATTGAATAATGCTCCTAAGAATAATGTAACTGATAGAGATGTCAAGTTCATTTCCAGGTTTTGAAAAGTGTTGTTTGCAGGTTTGGGGACAAAGGTGGCCTTCAATACATCTTATCATCTGCAAACAGATGGATATAAAGAGAGGGTTAACCAAATTCTTGAGGAAATGTTGAGAATGTACGGTATGCATCAACAACAGAAGTGGGAAGAGTATCTTCCACTGGTAGAGTTTTCAAATAATAATTGGTATCAAGAATCCTTGAAGATGAGTATGTTTGATGCATTTTATGCCAGCAAAGTTGTAATACTCCTATCAGTTGGACTGATCTAGTGAATAGGGTATTGATTGGACATGACGTTGGCCGATATGGAACAAGAAATGCAAGTTATTAAGAGGAATTTGAAGGCAGCACAGGACATGAAGAATATTTATGTAGATAAGCACAAGACAAACATAAGAGGTATGGATATAAACACAGGGTATTTATTATAGGTTGGGGAACATATGTACTTATGAATCAAATCCAAGAGGAGCTCCTTAAGGATTGGGTCATGTGCCAAGTTGGCACCTTGGTATTGTGGGCCTTTCGAGATCCTTGAGAGTATTGGACCAGTGGCCTACGGACTTGCACTGTTTCCAATAATGAAAGTGCTTGATGTTTTCCACATTTCATTGCTTACGAGATATGCCCAGGATGTTGATCATGTGATTGATTTGTTTTTATTGCAGGTGGAACCAAAGGAATAATTCTATCCAGAACCACAATGCATATTGCAATAGAAACAACTCATGATTTGGAACAAAGCAATCGAGCAAGTTAAATTGTATTGGACGCACTTTGGGCCTGATGAAGCTACATGGGATATGGTTGATCATATGTGAGCTATGTATCCTTCTTTATTCGTCATTTGAGTGAAATTATTCTGGTATTTGTGTTTTATGTTGTGTTGGTTATATGTATTTGCATATGTATGCTGTAAATACCACATCAAGTTGTGTTATAATGCTACAATAAGTGATATGATTTTCATGTTGGCTATGTTGGTCAAGGTTTGTAGTAGTTTTTCATTATAAATATTGCATCGAGCTATGTTATAAAGCTCCATGGGTAGTATGTGTTGTTTTTAGTAATTTTTTGGTCATAGGTGTCATGGAACACCAAGGAAAGTGTTCCCCCAAGGGCGAGGGGTTTGTAACAACCCCTTGTTTATTTTCATGCAAATAGAAATACAAGACCAAGGTCATGGGACACATGTTCCAAGTTGAATGTTGGGAAATGCATAGTGATGGGTATCACTATTGATTAATTTATGGCTATAGAAATTGGAAAAGGCACTAGTAAGGAAAAGTGGCATTAATTGTCATTTTATTTATGAAATAAAGGAAAAGAGGAGAAAAGGAAGGTGAAGGGTCATTGATTTGCATGAGAGGGAAATTGAAGGAAAAATGAATGAAAATGAAGAAAAAAGAGGCCTCAATGATAAAAAAGGCTTTTGAGGATTAGTTGATAGCCTTTTAATGGTTTTTGGGTGGAGCTCTCTTCTATTCTCTCATTATCTCATACTCTTGCACATTTAGAGTATTATTGGAGCATTATTGGAGAAATTTGGTATGCATTGGATTTGGAGAAGGAAGGCAAAGAAAAAGTAGGAAAGTGCAAGGGAATGAGTGGATCAATAGTTATAGCTAGATTTCTTTGTATGTAAGAGGTTGTATGCATGATTTTCTTATTTATTTTTGGATGCATGGCATTTGAATGTGATTTTATAGTTTTTTGTTGTCATTGGCATGGAGGATTTCTTGGATTTACAATGGTTTTAACCCTGCCTTTCCATTTCTTGGATAGCCATGGTGTTGTGAGTTTTTCTACTTGATTTTTTTCTGATTGGTGCTCATAATTCCTTATGGTTATGGGTTGGAAAAAATGCTCTCGAAGCCTTGGAATATCTTGGGTTTAATTACTAGTCCTGGAGCCTAGGTTGTGACAAACATTCTAAATCCCTTGGTGGGTTGATTTACTAGTCCCTAGAGTTGGGCTGGACAAGCGCTCTAGAGCCCTGGAAGGTTGTGGGTTGAGTTACTAGTTCTTGGAGCCCTAGAAAGCTTGGGTAGAGACTGATTTGCTTGGTGTTAGTGATGTCCAACCCTGGAGGTGGAATCACCGTAGATGAGGGTTGAAGTGGTTTGGCTTTTGGAAGCCTTGGTTTGGTTTTGTCTTGGTTTATTCCATGAGATCACACATTCATGCTTGGAATATGCTGCAAGGGTGATTAGCTAAAAGAGAGATTGGTTTTAGCCTAATAGATGGTTGGGTGGTACGTGGAAGTCCGTGACTGGATTGATATTTTCCTATGTTAATATGAGACACTTCCTTATTGTGATCTATGAGCATCTGTAGTATTATGTTGGTGATATTATGGCTGAGTTGACATGGTTCTTATGCTAGTTATTTATTGGTTATTTAGTTGTTACTTGATGTACGTTATTTATGGCTCTTGTCATGAATGGTTTAGCTATTGATTGGTTGATGATTGTATGGAATAATAAAGTGTTTTTTCAGCTATGTGGAGAAGGCATAGAGCCTTCTTGGTGATTCTCATATGAATCTCGAACTCTTATGATCAGATATGCATTCATGACCTACAACTTACATGTTTTCCATGTGTTCTAAGAAATGTTTGTTATGGATTAGGCATCTACGGGTCTAGTCTTGTTCAATTTTTATATGATTAGATTTTTCATTATGTTATTTATGATTCTAGAAAATCTTAGATAGTTTTGGGCAGAGGTCTGGAGGTTGGCCTGGAATTATGGCTCAGATCTTGGGACCGCACCCTCTGAACTGGATATTTTTTTCTATAACTGCATGGAAGCAATTTCATGTGTGAAGTTGTAGCCCTATAACCACACCCTTTCCTTGTTTTTCATGTGGTTGGGGCTTGATATGTGAGAAAATCATCCCCAGTTCAGGGTCTAGTCACCCAGGTTGGTCATTTGGTCCTTGAGTGTCATATAGCCCTGAGTGATTTTTGTGGGAAGTCTTTTGTCAGCCCCACTTGCATGACTGAAGCTTGGAGGTCAGGTCATGTCATAGTAACTCTTCATCTCATGTTCACCCTAGCAGGACGGTGAATTTGGGTAAATGTGGGAGGGGGTGGTTACACACATTTAATGGAATTTTTCATAATAAAATTTCAAAATGATAAACATGTTTTAATGAAAGTATTTCATAATGAATCTCAACAATAGGCACATTAAATGGAAAATGTATCGTCCATTATAAGAATCAAAAGTGAAAATATTTTTTCATAAGCACTTCAAAGCATAAATATTTCATAATAAATCTTAATAATAAATACATTTGACCCTCTCATACTAATTTAAAATGTTAAAATATGTTACGATAATTAAATATAAACTAACGTAACTATGTAAATTAAATTATTAGCCCTGAGAGTTAGTTCGAATTCCCGTCGTTAAAGCACCTCTATTATTGACATGTCACGGGTTAAATTCTATTGACACCCTCGGGGTCAATCTCCATGGTTGAGTTGTTAGGAAGTGATCCCTTTGAGTGGATCTACCTTGTACAACTATTCCATGGATGGAGTGGTCATTGATCTCTAGGGCTCATGAACCAGATAGAAAAATAAATAAATTAAATGACTAGTAAATGTCATTAGACATAAAAACACTTACCTCATAATACATCTCACATTGTCAAAAAAAGATATATATAAAAAATAAAATTATAATTTATCATTGTTTTGTTAATTAGATTTATTTTATTAGATCATAATACAAGCATATAAAGCACAATGGATAATAGTATTATTTTTGTGGTCTACCCCAAGGGAAACTAGAACAGTGATAGTAAAGGTAATGTAACATTCTTTAATATAGAAATATAAACCTATGTCCTATGTATTGCTATGCCAAGAAAAATTTCTAGCATAGTTATCAAAAAAATTACATACAATCTGTTTTGCAGTGCTACCCAAAAAAAACTATGAAACATATGAGGAAGTAAAATATATTTCACTAAACATAAACATAAAATAACAAGGGTTTTGGGCCTACATCAGTCTTTAGAGGAAGTAATTGAGGTGAGAACATGGGTGCTTGGACATGTTGGAGAGTGTCTCCCACACTGAATATACCTCTCAATGTTGGCCAATCGAGCATCTTATATTACTATAAAATAATGTTGGTGTTTTTTAATTTTTTGGATGTCATTGAGGCAAGCTATGATTTCATTGTGCTCTTCCAATTTTTCTTTAATGATGTGGCACAAAAAAGTTTTCATTTTCCAATTTAAGTTGATGGAGTGAAAATGCTAGTTCTTATGGCCACCAATATGGCAAGGATTTGGGACCTTGTCAAAAAAATTTGCCTAAATTTATGATTCAGAGTGGTCATTTTGGTCATTTAAAACCTAAGCTTAAAGTTAGAAATTTTCTTCTTGGACATCAAGAGGGTTGACTGAAGATATATTTTACTTGTAGATTAGGTTTATGTTTGAACTATAAGTGTTGTTGTGGAACCTCAGCCACTAGAATCGTGCCTCGGGCGTGCTTATTTCCTCAACATGGCGTTAAGTGATGGATGGAACCTAGAAAGAGAAAATTCAAGAAAAGGGTGAAATTTAGGGGAATGAGAGGTAAAGGGAGGTCGATGTAGAGCTAGCAATGTGTATAGATTCTAGGGTGTAGAGGGCAGAGACAAGGCAAGGAAGAAGAATAGAAAAAATAAATGAGGTACCATTTTAGGTAGAAAAAATGGATTTTTAGGTTTGACAGGGAGTCAGAAGAATTCATTTTAAGGAATTACAAGTAGGCCTATCTGCACCACATAGACATCTAGATTCCTAGACTAGAGTATTAGAACCTCTTGATTATATAAATAATACCTACAAGAGATGATGCGATTCAATGAATTTACTAGCATTTTTTATGTATTCTCAATCGAGCCCTATGGCTAACCCCCACACTAAGTGATTCTCATACCCAACACATGCACCCGTATGATCATGAGAAAGTAGTGGAGTTTCTAGCTAAAAATAGGGAGAGGGGTCTACAAGGCTAAATGAGGAAGGCCAAGGAATTCCTTATCTAAAGAACCACATAACCAGACACTGAGAAGGAAAAATCCCACCTATGGCTTGGTGATACCACAAATAAGCTAGATAATGGAAGAGAAATTCTAATGTTGGCAGGAATATGTGGAGATAGCGAGGGTTTCCATAGTAATTTTATGGTTCATCATAACTTGTAACATGTGTGACATCATGGAGGGAGGTGGCGAGGTGGTGGTCCTGCCCCCCCCCCCATTCGTAAACGCACTTCCCAACTTAAATTGAGGAGGAAAACACCTTTGATAGTATCATAACTTGTCCTATATTGAATAGATGATCTAATTAGATCGAAGTTTTATTGGTCCTTAGTCCCTTCCTTGATCTATAAGGATTGTCCCTTGATAGAAAATGTATGAACCCTCAATACCCCACTATTTGACCCGATATCCTTCATTTACACTTAAGGTTGATATTTACCCTAAGGTGATTTGATGGTACTATATTTCTTGGTGTTTTGGAATTGTGTTTAGATCTTTGGTTTTCAATTCTGGAATATAATTTAACAAATTTTGTTCATCCTTATCTAGAATCTATATTTCCTCGTATGGTTTAGTCGTTGAAACATCAGGCATAAGTTCCTCATCCTGGGATGGAGTTTCTTGATTATATTCCAGAGTTTTCCTTTTCTGTGATGTTATTTTTGTTGTATTCCTTATTTGCTTGGATCTAGTAATATCTTCTAGAAAATCACGCTCTTCTTCTTGATTAGTAACTTATAACTTATTTTTGGACTAAATAGAGTCCCCTTTTTGTTTCTCTTGCAGAGGTTTTTGTGTTTGGTTTCTTCGTCTAAGCATTGCTCTTATTAATCCTTCTGAGTCTGTGTGTTGGGATTATTTCGTGGGCTCCTCCTAGATGAGTGGAAAATCCTAGAAGAGGCGACGACACTCAAGACAGTGATGCAACATAGGGGTACATGTAACAAAATTCTTAAATATGGAAATTGGCCATTTCTTTACCATAGAGATTCTTAACATGTAAATAAGATTTATTATAATACCATGGTTTATTAATACCACAAGCCCAAAAACACATAACTCATGTCGATATGACGTAGTTAATTAAAAATGCAGAAAACTCGTAAGTACCTGAGAGATAAATCTAAATCTTTGTATATGACTACTACTAAAAATATTCTAGAAAATTAAGTGGAGATTAAATCTCTAACATCCACCTAATAATTATTAATAATTAAATTGAAATTCTAAAAACTCTATTTCAAAATAAACATCTATTAACATAGTGACAATTCTAAGATTTATTTATTATTTATAATTTAATTTTATATTTTTTTAAGTATCTATTTGTTTAATTAAATTAAAAAAATTATTTGTTTTTAATTAAATTTGACTTTCTAACATATTATTTTGATTTTTTTTCGAGCATCTCCACATTATTTATTTTATTTTTCTTGTTAAATCATATCCTTCATTTATATTTAGATGATAAACCACTTTATTTTTCTTGTTAAATCATATTCTTCATTTATATTTAAATGATAAACCACAATAGATAATTCAAAACATCCATCCAAAATTATTAATATGATTAATTCAAAAAAATAAATACTCTCAATAATAACAGCTTTTCATAATAACTGAAAACCTTCCATATTAATTACCACCATCAGTATTATTATGATGCATCTCATCAGCTCATAAATTTAAATACCACATTTCGTAATTTCACGCGTCAATACATTCCATTATCAATTATCAATTATCAATTTTAATACTGTGCATCTCTATGAAAATTGTCGAGTAAACACACTGGTAGGTAACTATCGGCAGCCCATATTTGCTTTATTATAAAATTATAAGAGGGAGAAATTTTATGTAAGTTTTTATTATTTTATTTTTAAATATGTATTAATTATTAAATGAATTTAAATAGATGTTAATTTAAAGAAAGATTTTAGAATAATTTTGTTTGGTTTTGAAAATAAGATAAATTTTGAAAGAAAGAGTGAAGTGTGTTTTTTTTGGTAAATTATTATTTTAAAATTGTTTGTATTAGTTTAAATTGATAGAAATTGTTTAAATTTCAAAATTAATGAAAAGAAAATAAACAAAAAGCTCCTACTGTGATAGAAGGAAAACTATATATTTCTAAATATTTATAATGTATAATGTTGAATTTTTATAATATTTATTTCCTTGTGTGTATCTTTGCACCTTTAGAGACAAATGCAAGTATACTTGTTTAAGTACCTTATTTCTCTTAATTTTTTTTTGAAAAAAAAACCCTTATTTCTTTTATATATCTCTTACTCATTATCAATCTCGGATACCCTTTTTGAAAGTTCTTTTATTTTTTTGTTTGGTTTAATGTATAAGGGATTTTATTCTTAAATTTTATAATTTACCTAATAACATTGGTAAAATGATTTTTAAATTTTACTATAATTTTAATACTATCCAAAAAGAAATTAACCATAATTATACTATTTTAAAAAATATATATTATTTTAATAAAAATTAAAGTATTTAATAAAGATTATTGTATCGAGAGGCGCTCTCCAATCCAGTATGGTAGATATGTTGTAACATAATGTCCTCTTTAACATTTTGACTAGGTCAAATTACATTATTATTATTATTATTAGTATAACCTCGATGTGGGTGGATGAACATTGGGTAGGTATCTCCACGAGGGGGGGGTGGGCACCCGCCACCTCACCAACTCTCATAATGAATAAGGAGGGGGGTGACATGGCATGCCCCTCCCATGCATCATTAGTGTGGCTTAATTACACTTAATGGCTCGCCCCTTAAGGTTTCACCAAAACCTTCCTTCGACGTATATGCACTGGCGAGGAAAATAGAGGTTCAATTGGTTACAAGGTTGTTGCTCAAATTACCCTGCAATATTGTCTGTTATTATTCAAGTTGGCAATTGTATGAATGAAAGGTGGTTCAATGCGGATTTTTCTTGCTAGGCATGGAAAGGGTAGATTTTTTTCACACTTTTATCTTCTATGAGAAATATTTTTCCTATTATGTTCCTCTTGAGCTCCTCATGTTGGAAGAAGGTAGCTAGCTCTCGAGAGGTTGTTGGAATGAAGAAATTGAATCAGGAATTCCCATCTCCAAGAAAACACAAGGTGTAATGATTCATCTTGAATTACGAGAAAAATATGATTATTAGCATGCATACAAGGCATGGATATGATAGCTACATATGTATACATCTCATGCAATGCACTAGTATTCTTACTAATTGATTATGAAGAATGTCTAGGTAAAGGGTAAATGAATTAATTATTAAAAGTAATAATTAAATACCTAACTATCACGAATATAATGAATATAATGAATATATTTTAGTTTTGGATGGAAGAGAGAAAATAACATATAAGGCACTTTAGTGTTTTATATAACTATCTATAGTGTAGTAGGAAATCTATTAAATCATTTCAAGAGCACTAAAATATTTACCCACAAACAAAATGAGTATCAATGTCTCCTAAACCTTTGCAAGTTGATTTCTTAGCCAGCTCTTTCCAGATGTCTGGAAACAAAAAATAAAACCAGAATTAAATAAAGGATAATATCTAGATAATGATTCTTGTTATTCATTAATAAACTATTATCAAGCTAGGAATTTGAAACCCTCGAAGACGTTGTGCTCCTCTCCAGCGAATAAACTCAAATAAACTCATGTCTATTAATAATATAATACTTAGCATTATTTTATGATATAATTTAGTGAGAAGTTATCAACCTCCAATTAATTTCTGAAAATGGCGGCAACCTCCAATTAATGTGATCGCCATGTCAAAAGGTGGAGATTTCCTGGGAGTTTTGAAGATTATTTTATGGAGAGGACGTGGGAGATGGGTTGGCGAGGAAGAAACCTCCCCGATATAAGGATATTGAAGGAGGTGAAGAGGGGGTTATAGGGAAGCAAGAGGAAAACAATAATTACAGAGAAGAAAGAGCTAGAACGAATCTAAGGGCTAAGCCTAAGGCTCTGGAGTTAATGGAAAACTAGGAAAATTGAACATTGTTCTTGGATTTTTGGGCACAGGGGCTAGAAGACTTCAATCTAAATATTCTAGGTTTGGGAACCAAAGAGGTTGATCCCAGATTGGCAGGGAGGAATTGGTTAGTTTGATAATGAAAGTAGAGGACTCAGATTTTCCATGGAGCAACATCAGCTAGGGATTGACATCAAATGGGAAAACCAAGTACAAACATGTATTTAATTTGATATATTTTACATAAAATTTTGCTTCTCTGATGCAACTATATTTTAGGCCCCTACACAGGAGTTGTTATCACTTTATACCTGTTCAGGAGGACTCACAACATTTCAATATTCACTTCAATGTATTTCTTGGTGTTTGGCCTCTCCAGTGCAGTTTCATTGGTACAGTTAATTTCAATATTTTTCATGCTCTGAGTATTGTGTTTATCTTAAGTCTCTAGTTTTCCTTATTGGCGTGTTCGTTTTTGTTCTGTTCACTTGGGTCCCAACCCAATTTATGTTTTGGTTCATAGTTGGTGTCTTTCTCCTGGTTATAACACTCGTAGTTTATAATTTTCTTTTTTGTTCGGGTGTGGCCATATCTCCCCCCTCGTTTCTCTGAAATCCAAGTGGGGCTCTATGTTTTGGTGTTAAGGGGACAGAAAAGTAGAGCCATTCCTAAAGGGGGTGGACACTATTGGGCTATCTCAGTGGATCCAAAGAGGAGGTATTTTTGGAGACGATGCTTTGGGGGCTCTCCTGACAATTGTAAAGTCTGGTTGGTAGTGTGGACCACTATGAAAATTCAAAGAGATCATTGTCGTCGTGGACGGAGAGAGCGTGATTAATCTAGTCCCATCCAACCCAACATGTCTCGAGTAAAGTCTCAAGCCTAGGAGGTTGTTTCTTCCTGTCAGAGCGTGACCCCACCTTGGACTCAAGCTGACATTTGTAGGCTAGAGTGGTTTGTTCATAGAGAGAGACAATTCTTCTAAGACTCAAAAATTATTGGTGAAGTTACACAATGGCTATCGGATCCAAGCCAATCTAGGGCAAGGATAACTCGATATATTCACTTGATCATATTACACTAGCAGTTAATGAACTTATTGCAGAAATTCCTCAAGGATAAACACGAAGATCGAAATTAAATCATCTCATTTATCAATGACCTGCAAAGTAATCAATGGAAGATGCAATACTTCCTGGATCGTTTGGAAGCTCTTTTGACCTATTTGGATTCCCAGTTGGCACACATGGAGAATCATATTCGCTGTGAATTCATGTTTCCACCACCTCTAGGTTCCAGCTCGATGAACCCTGCTCTGGTAATCGCTTTTGGTTCTTAGATAACTTATGGTTGTGTTTGGATTTTCATGGTTTTCTGGTTTTTTGGTAATATCTTGTTTTGGTTATCTCGTTATTTTTTAGATATTGTTAAAATTTTGGTGAATCAACTACTGGCCAACAAATCCAGTAGGAGTGAGGCTAGTATTAATTTTTAAATTTCATTTCCTCGGCAAGGTGTCAAGTGACGACTGGAACCTAGAAAGAGAAAATTAAAGAAAAGGGTGCAAGTTAGAGCAATGAGAGCTGAAGGGAGGTTGACATAGAGCTAGAAATGTGTATAGCTTCTAGGGTGTATAGGACAGAGACGAGGCGGAAGAGTATAAAAAATAATCGAGGGACCATGTTAGGTAGAAAAAGGGATTTCTAGGCTTGAGGGAGAGTCGAAATAATTCATTCTAAGGAATTCCAACCTAAAATATTGGCATAGGAAGTGTACGAACTCATCTTGTAACTTCTGAGATCTTCATAAAAATCCAATTGTATTTCCTATCCTCTCAATAAAAAAAACTCTTTAAGTAGCAAGAACATGCAAATTTATATTTTTGTGTCCAAAAGTTGTTTTTTTTCTCCACAGTACCACTGTTCCTAGAATCTCAAGAATAACCCAACATTATTGAAAATATATGGACCATTTTCAAAAAAATTGGCTCAGTCCTTTGGATTCTTGAAGATGATTGTAAAAAAAAAAAACCCTACCAACTTATTCTATATCCACTTGACCTCTAGGTTTTCATTTGTGTTGAATCCATCTTACCAAGCCCCTTTTAGTGGGCTTGATGTAGATAAAATTATACATAAGTGAATGGTATTTCATATATTGTATTATTTTTATAACGATCAAGTTTGGTGGACCTTACCCCATATTTGGGATATTTCTTAGCTTTCGGAAGGCATTTATTCTTGAACCAAGATTTAAATTGTACTACCAATGGATTACTATCCATCTTCTCTTTATCTCTACCTTGTCCATGATTCATGTTGCACAGAACTGGTTCAAAGGAATCAATTCCTAAAACATATTTTGATACAAGAGGCTCATGCCCCTCCCTCTAAGGGTTTCATTCTCAACTACCAGTCTTTAAAATTCTAGAGTGACTACCTTTTTCATGGTTAAGGGGAGTCATAATAGGCATGTTTTCAAGTTGTAGAGGTTGGGAAGCAAAGGGGTCAAAAGCCCTAGCAGAGCACAGTCCCATTAAATTATTATTATTATTATTAATTGTACAAAGAATTAATATATGAGTTAGACATATATATATTAAAATATAAATAAATTAAAAACAAAAATAAACAAAAAAAAACATATAAAAAAATTATTAAATATGGAAATTGGCCCCTTCTTTACCATAGATATTCTTAACCTATAAATAGGTTTTGTTATAATACCATGGTTTATTAATACCACAGGCCCAAAAACACATAACTCATATTGATATGACATTTAATTAAAAACACGGAAATAACTACTTGTGAGATAAATCTCAATCTCTTATCTAAGAATATTCTAGAAAACTAAGTGGAGATAAAATCCCTAACATCCACCTAATAATTATTAATAATTAAATTGAAATTCTAAAAACTTTATTTGAAAATAAACACCTATTAGCATAATAACAATTCTACGATTTATTTATTTATTATTTTTAATTTGATTCATATTTTTTGAAGTATCTATTTGTTTAATTAAATAATTAATTAACTAGGTAATTTTATAATAATAATAAAAAAATACTTGTTTTTAATTAAACTTGACTTTCTATTTGTTTTGATTTATGTAGTTAATATAAATAAGGCATATATAAACAAAAGATTCAGATCTATATGTACAAGAACTAATTCATTTCAATAAATATCCACTCCTTTCACCCTTCATGGCATTTGCAACTAATATATTTTCATTAGATTGTAGCCTCCTGACCCTCTTGTGTACTCTTTCCCAAAAAACAATTATAAAACATCTCTTCGAAGGCACACAAATAGCTTTTGATCAATCCTCATTTATATAATTATTTGATCCCATCATTACCTTAGGGAAAAACCAATGTTTTCAAAATACCACAAGTGGGTAAAAAAGGGTATTAGTTAACAAAATCAATCTAGTACATGTGCATGAATTATTGTGGGAGAAACCCTAGTTTTCGTACTTAGATTTTAATTTTCGCAACCTACAGGCTTGGCCACGCCCATGATGAATAAAATTTTCAGTTGAAACAATTTTAGCCACCCTCATAGTCCTTCCTCTGTGTGGTTGGAGCCCTCTAGTGCACGCATAAGCCTTCCTCCATGGAGCTCGATTTTAGGCTAGGAAAAAAACTCTCTGCTAAGTCCATAAAGTGGAGTCATGATTTGGAACCTATATACATTTTTTAATCCTTTGTAGCATCCATACAAATCACATTAAAACCTTGCACATCAAACTTGTGTTGATACATCAATCATTCGATCCTTGCACTAGACCACTGCTAAAAAATATATGAACAAATAATTATCCATGTAGACATACTGATATGACATCTTCCATCAACCATACAATGTTGCTTTGATAAAACACATCAATATTTCACTAAGAAATATATTAGGATTCATGAAAGCATCAACCATCAAGATAGGGTACACATCAATGTGGGTTTCCATAAAGGATAACACAAGAGCAGTAATTCCAATAATATCCCCCTTGGACTTGATGGAAACATTTTGCAAAACACGAAGTCTCTCTCCCCTTTTGACATCGAGTTCAAAGGGGTGAACCAAATCAATATAAGAACTCCTTCTATTTTGTGCAACATTATAAGTTTTATCTTTTGATGTGAAACAAATAACATAGTTGACCATGGTCCCCCATGAGCATATACTATATCTTCTAGAGATACGCAATAAAGGTGAGAATAAGTATGTCCATAAACATGATTAACATTATCATTAATCTAACCATGCATCCATAAACAAGTAATATAACAATACCAACTTCACTATCATTATGGTATCCATAAACATAATCATGTGAAGCAAAATATGTGAAGTAGTGTATCAACCAAACATCAACAAATAGAGTGCAATACATAAGACATTAGGACATTATTAGTAGCCATCCATCATCAAAAATAACGTATCATCTAAAATATTCATATCCACATATCAACATGCCAATAAACAACGATAGAGAAACAAAAATCTCAATAGCATGGCAGAATAATCAATAATGATGCTGATCAACAATAAGAAGTGCAAGAAGACCGATCAATAGAAATATACCAACATTATTCATGACAGAATGAAAACAATAGCTAGCAAGAAATGTTCCAGACAATGAAAATAACCATATATCATATGTGCTCATGCTAATCATAGTGAACCAATAATGAACCATTGGAATCATAAGAGAATCTCCCCCTGAACCTATGTCAATCCTTCACCATCAATGCATAACTCATATACACTTCATAGATCAACATGCCAAGACATCAAATCTACAATAAATCAATATCAGAACCATAATTCCAACATTAAGTTGTTGGAAACACGAGTGATTCTCCCTCTGAACATATCATATCTTATCTTGTATATTATATATGCAACATTAGTGTCATAAATCATCACAAAAAAGAATAGCACGTGAAATCATAATCAATGTGGGGCTCCCCTTGAGATCATACACCATTGATCCTATGGACCTGATTTTCATTTTCTACTTTTCATGAGGCTATGTACCTCATGTTTATTCATTGGTCCTTAAGTAAAATGGACTACATTAGGGTTATCTTCCTTACATCTGTGGTTATTTCTTATTCTTTTCCAAAGTCTACTTGAAACTTTTTATCATGTGTCCAAATTTTTCATACTTATACCATCTAAAAGTTTGTTTTCTTCCATTCCATCTGCTTGACGTGTAATTAGTGGTATTATGCCCAAATGAGTTACAAGTAAAACAATATCCATAAAACCACCTCTTATACTTGGGGAATTCTCTTGATGGGCTTCATTCAATTTTATTTTGGAAAGTCTTGTGTTGATATCTTTCATTACCTTGCAGATCTAAAACCTTGTGATTATATCCAATGTCAGTCTTAATTAGAGGACAATGTTTCTCATTAATAATATTCTCTACGGATTCAAATTCTTTTACCCATTTGTTATTCCCATATGGTTGTGGTTTTTTTTTCTCATAATGTTCCTTTAGAGACACAATTTTAGATTCTAATACTTCTTGGCCTCTATTGGTTGCTTCTAAATGATTCTCTAACATGTTTATTTCCTTAACCATACTTCTTTCTTTAGTTTCCAGTTCTTTTTTTTCATTCATTAGTCTATCAATTTCTCTTAATTCTTTCACTATTTCATCTTCTTCAAAAATATTTGATTCAATAGTAAAACTGATCTTCAAGAGCCATAAATATTTTGTAACTAGTGTTAGAGTCTGAGTCTTAATATACCTGATTGTCAGATGTACTTTGATTGTCTTCATTATAATAAAATATTTTTTTGGTAGAGAATTTATTTTGGCATTTTTCTAGTAAACATTTGTTCCTTTTTCTTTCTTATCATGATTTTATTTATATGTACATTTGGATGCATAGTGACCTACTATTCCACAAGAAAAAAATTTAAAGGGAAGTTTACCTTTGAATTTACTAGTTCCCACTTGTAACTTCTTCACAAAATTTTCTTCTTCCTCATCTCAAATATAGATTGTATCCTTAGGCTCTTCCTTTTATTTTTATTTGTATGTGGCCTTGAAGGTAGTTAATTCTCTAAATTTTTATAATGTATCCCTTTTTGTTCTCATCTTGTAAGCTTTCAAGTTCCCTTGGAGTTTTTCTAGAGTAATACTCTTCAGATCTTGCATTTCTTCAATGGAAGACAATTTGGCATTGAAATTTGGGGCCAGTGATATCAATATCTTTTAAAAAACCATAGCATATTCAATCTTATCATCGAGTCCTCTCATTGTGTTAACAATCTCATCTACTCTAAGGAAAAATTTTACAATTCTCTCATTATCATGCATTCTAAGGTACTCGTATTGAATTCTATATTATTGAATTTTAGCACTTTTTACCTTAATGTCACCTTCATAAATTTGGACAATATTGTCACATATTTCTTTTGTGGTGTTCAGTTGGATGAATTTCATGAATTCATATTTTTCTAGTCCTCCCAAGATAGCATTCATCGCCTTTGTATTGTTCTCATACTGCTACTTTCTCACTTCATTAATGGGAATGGAGGTTGGATATTGATATCCACTTTCAAAATTTTCCCATACATCATCTCCTAAAGACTACAAGTATCAACTCATCCTAATATTCCAAAACATAAAGTTAGATCCATTAAACAAGGGTGGTTTGGTAGAAAATACTCCCTTTTGACTTCTCATCTTGATTGATATCCCTGTAAGAGATAAATCTCCTTTTGATGGACCTATTATGATACCAATTGTTAGAAATACTAAGAGGGGGGGTGAATTAGTATTTCATTCCCAATTAAACTTTACTTAATTTTTACTTTCATTTCACAATTATCTTGAACCATTACTTCATTAGAAAGTTATCATGAGTAGCATTAAGCATATAAACCATAGATGTGAAAAGAAAATCAACACGTCAACACATGAATCACATAAGGAAAGTAGGATCTTAGGTGGAAACCCAATGTGTAAAACTATCAATGTTGTCATTATGTATTCTTCTTTTATTATCAAGAAAATTCTTCTTACAATTTTGTATTGGCACAGATTCTTCCCAGCACACAAGCTTCTACCTATAGGAAGATACAACCTCCAACCGTTCTCTAGCTCCTACTAGAAGGGATATACTACTCAATGATCAAGTTTACTGGGTCCTATTAGAAGGAATATTTGACTCCCTTACTAAAGGCTACAACCCTTAACACCTCCTAGACCACATTTCAAAATTTGCATACGAGATGCACCGGTCAATCAAATATCAAACAAATTTTAATCCACCACCCACACTAACCATATATCAAGATACCAAATATTGAATCCCATTGTTCCAATTACTGAATACTAAATCACTGAAGCAAACCAATCAATGAATTCCAACCAGATGAAACGAATATACCAATGTTTCCAATATCAAGAACTGAATCACTGAGTACCAATACAAAGCAATCCCTATTAACAACAGAGTAAATTCCAAGTCAAAAAAACTGTAACATTTTCATGTAATAACTCTATTTTGTGAGGAGGTTTTCTCATTTATATCTTTGTTGTTTTTTATCTGATAAACAAACACAATGGTTCAAGTGGTTACCTCTAGCTGAATGGTGGTATAACACTTCCTTCCATATTGGAGCAAAACTGACCCCATTTATGGCACTTTATGGATATCATCCACCGTCCATCACATCATCTTTAAGAGAAAAATCTAATGTTCAAGCAGTGGAAGATCACATCGAGCATCAACAAAAAGTTCTCCAACTCTTAAAGGATAACCTAAATTTGGCACAAAATCGAATGAAACAACATGCAGATCAACATCGCAGCAAGAGAAGTTTTGATGTAGGAGACTGGGAATTTTATGGCTACAACCATAAAAAAAAATGTCCCTCAAGCAAGCTAAGAAGGATAATAAATTATAGCCAAAGTACTATGGTCCTTACAAGGTGTTGCAAAATATTGGTACTATGGAATACAAATTGGAGCTTCCTGCTTCTTCCCGAGTGCACCGATTTTTCCATGTTTCATGCTTAAAGAAGGTTATAGGTGAAAAATTTCCAATTCAAACAATATTTCTAGAACTTGATTGGGAAGGAAAAATCACATTGGAACCTGAAGTAGTCACAGAAAAAAGAACTGGACAACTACGAAATCGATCAATTTCAGAGTATATCATCAAGTGGAAGAACTTACCCACTAAAGATTCCACATGGGAGGATGATAATTTTATACAAAAGCATCCATAAGTACTCAAGCATTGAGAACAACACTTTTTTGAAGGAGAGGGGCATGTTAGGTCCCTACATTACAAGTGTAGTCCCTTATTTTTGTTAGTGTAGCCCCCTTATTGTTATTTTTGTACCCTTGTAGTCCCCATATTACTATTATTGTGCCCCATAAAATCCCACTATTTTTATTTTTGTTCCCTTAATGTTATTGTGAATTCTAATTGTAAGTGTATGAAAAAAGCTCACTTTAGTTGTGCAAAAAAAAAACCTTAAGATCAAAGATGACTGTCAATTTATTTATATATACAGTTAGTTGATCAGAATAAATGCTACAAAATCCAGATCTATGCATTTAAAGACATTAAACAACAAATAAAAGCAATATTTTCTCCATGCATCCAATAGACAAGACAAGAATATTTTTAAAGAATTTTGTATTTCTGACACCTAGGAAGGGAACATAGAAAGTTATTACCAGTCTCCCTTAATGGGATGGGTTCTTGTATGTCATCAATGCTTCAGATCTAATATCTCTCTCTCTCTTGATGGTGTAGAAAACCTAGACAAAAATGGAACTCAAAGGGAGCTCACACGCAAAAAGATAGAAAAATATGACAATGATGGAGGATCAAAGTCAAACCAAAAGTATATATCCAAAGTGATCTTTAGGCAAAAAAAGGTAGTGAATGAATGGAAAAACCCTTCTATTTATAACAAAATATTGAGTTAGTCTAGATATTGTTGCATAATTAAAATATTATTAACCAAATCTAGATCCAACTTTTATGGAATATTTTATTATTTTTGTTGGAGGGAAAAAGAATTTGAATTTGGTCAAATCCCTTTATTTGTAAATAATAAAGTTGCTACCAGTCTCCCTTAATGGGATGGGTTCTTGTATGTCATCAATGCTTCAGATCCAATATCTCTCTCTCTCTTGATGGTGTAGAAAACCTAGACAAAAATGGAACTCAAAGGGAGCTCACAAGCAAAAAGATAGAAAAACATGACAATGATGGAGGATCAAAGTCAGACCAAAAGTATATATCCAGAGTGATCTTTAGGAAAACAAAGGTAGTGAATGAATGGAAAAACCCTTCTATTTATAACAAAATATTGAGTTAGTCTAGATATTGGTGCATAATTAAAATATTATTAACCAAATCTAGATCCAACTTTTATGGAATATTTTATTATTTTTGTTGGAGGGAAAAAGAATTTGAATTTGTTCAAATCCCTTTATTTGTAAATAATAAATAAATAAATGATTTATTTATTATTTTAAGAATATGGTTGAGTAATAATTAAATAAATAATTATTTATTCAATTATTTATAAATAGTTTAGTCAAATTTAACACGAAATATTATTTAAACAATGTTTTAAATAATTATTCCTAGAAAATAATAAGATAAATAGTGATTTATCTAATTAAGTTACATGTTTTGGGTAAAATATGAATAGGAATATTAATTAAACTATTGTTTAATTAATTATACCTTGAGGAAAATCAAACAAATAAGGATTTATTCAATTATTCCTCATGGGGTTTCCTATTTAGACCATAACCAACTTAATAAATTATGGATTACTAAGTTATTTTTCATAGTGAAAGCAATTTTACTAGGGTAAAATTGGTCTTACATGGTGTACATTGATCTATCTAATAGTAACAGGTTAGACTATCAAAAATTGGTGTAATATTTTTCCCCCCAGCATGCGAGCATTAGGAGATAATCGTATGACTGAAGTACGTTGTAAAAACTCAATCACTATACACCGAAGGGGGATTCAAAGAGAGAGAAATATAAGGTAGAATAAAGCACGAGAGGACAAGACCCTGAGGAGGCGAGACTTACAGGTGTGACAAGTCTCTTTTATGAGTGAGTACCTATTCTACATGAGGCGGGGGAGGCATACCTATGCCCGTCGAGATAACAAAGTACAAAGAATAATGCGTCTAATAAACAAGGAACTGAACTATATAGTACATGTTGGCATAAACATGGGCCGGATAAAGACATGATAATGGATCCCACATACATACTGTGCCTGGGACAATAACCATGACTTATACAATAATATCTGAGCACATGAGATATAAGTACAACCACAGAGGCCCTGTAAAACAGGAAAGGGCTCTGAAAAAAAAATGATACATGCAAACTAAAGAGGCGTTGCAAGCGATTGAGGCTGGAACCATCAAATATATGGAGTTGCATCCAAGGCTGTAGTAGAGAGGTTATCCGGGTATGTGGGGGGCTATCTGAAGGGCCACCCCCTCATGAGGTCTGAAACATCTCACACACACCTGAGAATCACTGGTACAATCTGCTGCATCACTAAACTATCAATTATATGGATCTCGATCATGCCATAAGGAGTTGGAGCTAAGAAACAATCAAGTCAAAGGGCAATAATGAGTCCCTTTTCCTGATCCAAGGCACCAAACAAGAGCAGAAGCAGGAACTAAGGTACATTTCCCTCTAGACCTATTTTCTAGAATGAATAAGCTGATGTCAACAGAAGGATGTCCACCATATGTGAGGCAATAAGGGATCCTCAACTAAGGCATTAGAGAAAATAGTAGAGAAACTTATAGACTGACACCAGGGATAATGGAGGAATGGGGGGTACTAAGTAGTCAGCTGACGACTTCCCTTGTTAGAGCATAAAGGGCATGGATAACCTGGCAGCTACTGAATCAACACCAAAGGGGAGAGCGGATAGTATGATTGAAGGCAAAAATGTGCGACACGAGAGAGGAACAAAGAAATGAAGGATAGAAGACTATAGTGGGATACAAAGGGACTTGGGATAGACTCCATGAATGAAATTATGACTCAACTCGGATGCTCTAACAAGGGCGACTTGATGATGCTACCACACAGAACAGGCCCGGTGGGGACCATAAACACATGAGTACAAGATGGTTACTCATGAAGAAAATTGACACAAGTATGGACAAGTATGAAGGCAAAGTGGTGCCCCAAGTACAAGTGTTTCAAGTGAATAAATTCGATTTGGAGGGGTGGTGAAGTGACCCTTCTTGGAAAAAATGTGTCCGGGTGAAGTATCAAATAAAAAAAAACTAAAGGATACCCATTTGAGAGCTCCGTGAGAGCTTTCCAACGGCGCTAACAGTTTGTCAAACCGAGCTACGATTTGGTCACAACTAGTGAAAGAAAAATATGGGGTTTCTCTTTTAATAAGGCATTTTACCTCCAATTTGATTCATTTGCAAGTGTAGCTATTGTGAATGTAGAGAGGAGAAAAGACCCTAGATCTTGCAGCTATAGTAGCAGACAAACCGACCATTAGAATCGAGATCTGTTAGTTGCAGGGAAGAGGCCTAACCATACTCTTTCAAGTCAGTGGACTAAAGTTTCATATTAGGCACCGAGAGCTCAGAAACAGGCTAGGTTGCACTTTTTGGGGTCTGTTATGCGATCTGGGTAGCAGGTACTCTGCAGAAAACTATGACCTATCCCAGGAAATGACCTGAAAAGTGCGACTTTTCAGGGAAAGAGGGTTTCAGTGCTATTTTTGGCTGAGATATGGGATTTTTATGGTTGTGGGGCATAGGTGCTCCCAAGCATGTTATGGTCATGCCAAAATGTATTTAGAAAAGGGGAATCTAAACACATTTTTATGATGTGGTGCGCCATTTGTTTTCGTTATGGTTATGTAGTTTGAGAAAGGGAATGGAGGATAACCAATATCTTTTGGTACTACATATATGAAGCAAATGGACTAAGTTTCTGGGTTGGCATACATGGTTTCACTATCCTAAAGATTAGATTTGGAGATAATGAACTGGTGCTCTTCTAGAAAACCCACAGGTTAGTCAACAACAATGTCTAGGGGACTGGGTTTCTGATGTAAGAGGAAGGAATGATAAGAGAGATCATCCCTAGAGTGATCTGAGGTGATATGGGACTCTAGAGGTTCTTCTAAATGGAGAATAATTATGGTACTAGAGTCGGCACAACTAGATGCACTATGAGGGTTGTGGAGAATTGTTTCTCCTGGAATCTCAAATATGGGTGCCCCCTTACCAAAACATTGTGTGTCAATGTAATGACCACAAGGTGTATGTGGTTCGAATGCATGGTTTCTATGTAAGGGGGGATAGATAAAGTTAGGGGTGGTGATTGCTTCCATAATTTCGTCATCATAATCGAAGATGGGGTGATTGGTGAAAGAAAAACCAACTGACGCGGCGAAGCTACCTAACTCATCATCATGAGAAGAAAGGTTCACATGCGCATCGTCACGGAAGGTGACTGAAGAAAAAGTAGATGAACGATCCAATGATGTTGAGCCTAAGGTGATCGCTGAAGGGAAGTCAAGAAAAATAGAAGGGGAAGTCCCAGGGGGGTCTTCCACCGTGGATCTCATAGATGATGACATGTAGTGGATAGTAGCCAAAGACTCTATCATCTCGACATCGGGAGGGGGAATGTAAATGGGAGTGGATGTGTCCTCTGGTTTTTCTGAAGAAAAACTTGCAAGTAAGGGAGCAATGGACTCATTGCAGTCAACCTTGAGTTGGCGAATTGTCGCTAGAGAGGTGCAGAAGTCACCGAGGTAGGGACAGAGGTGAGTATAATGGCCGTGGAAATCACACAAAGAACAAGGGTGATTTGTGTGCAAAGTCTTGAGTTTCTTAGCTGAATTAGGTAAGGTGACATGGACCTTTGGGATATCAGACTTAGGAAACGCTTCGTTGACCATGGGATTGAGACGAGGTAATTCAGGATAGGTATGGGTGGCATGACCGAAAACATCACAAAAAGCACGTGAAGGGGTACGATTTGGAGGCTGAGGTGGATCAGGGGTTGTCTAGGCAACCTTCTCCTTATGTGCCTTCTTGCGGGATTTTCCCCCCTCACCTGAACCTTTTGCAACAATATTAGGTTCCTGTTGAGGTTGTTGCGGCACAGAAGAAAAGGGAGGGGTCATGGAGACCGGTTGGACCAAGGTCAGAGCAGTATAAGTTTTGGGTTGACCAGGCGGGATAGAGGCTGGGGGGTAAATGTACCAGACTGGGATCCCCAAAGTCATTTTAGGAAGAGACAAGGTAGCCATAACAGGTACCGAAAATACTCGAAGAGGGGGAGCCAGAAACAGTATCTCACGGAAGGGGTAATGGCCAGGAAAGACAACTCCGAGATGGTTAAGGGTAGGAGGTGTTAGCCCCCCTATGGAATTCTTGACGAGCAAGCTGGGGGCTAGATAGTTTTGGGAGACCTTCAAGGAATTCCTTTCCCCTGGAAACCCATCCTCCTTGAAGTCTCTGAGTGCTATGCCTCATACAAATCCTATTTGCTGATTTATTCCTAAAAGGTCTATTATTTTCCCCTATGAACCCCCTAAGATACCCTCTAAGTTCCATTATGCATTGTTTCCCCAATTTCTCTTTCCATTTCCCTATCGTTAGCTTCTGGTGGCCCTAAAAGTGCATTAAAAATGAGTTAAAATGGTATATTTCATGAATTCGGGCCCCAGCCCCTTTCCCACTAAGCGCCCCGCACCCTGTCCTTCCATGCGACCCAGCGTCGTGACCAAATCATTAACCCTGAAGGCGTTAGTCCCATGGGTTTTTCGGGCGATTTTCCATCCGTCGATCTTGTTTAATCGGATGGCCACCATTTAATCCGCAGTTTCCCATGTTTCCCATTCATTTCCTACACCAAGCCATCGCCGTCCATTTCACGATTGATCTAACGGTGCGGAGTCTGCCCGATTAGTGGCCCCCACTTCCGTCCCCGCGCACTGTTCAAAACCGCCTGTTTATTTTGCACCGCCTTTGGGCGGGTGGCGGTTTTCCCCCGTTGCCCAGTGATTCCACTAGCTGTCCACCGCGTGTCCCCTATACGACGGCGAAACCACTTTCTCCCCGCGCATTATCGTTCGGCTCCAGTTGCCCAACGAAATCGCCGTCAACCGTTTGATCTCCAGATTCCCATCCGACGGCCATCAATCAACGAAGTAGTGCACGGGTTAAAATCACCTCCGTTGTGCCCGATGTCCCACCGTATGTCGCCCTCGTCGTTGATCTCCTTCGTGATCAACGGCCCAGATCTGTCCACCCGCCACATTGTAATTCCATGTGTCTCACCGTACAGTTGCCCATCCGTTCATATGTGTTCATTCCAAGGTCAAAGGTTATCATTTTTTCTGTTCAAACGTCATCCCCGACGTTCTCCCATGCATTCTCCACTGTGTCGTCTCTTCTTCCATTGTCGCCTCCGCGGTCCTCATCCCCGTCCATCATCGTCATTTCCAACATGTCCACCACCTTTGTCCATTGTTTTCTCCATAGCTTTCGTGTTTTGCAGGATTGTAATGGATAAAGGACCGCCATAATGCGCCACCACTATTACAGCGGTAGTGAAATCAAGAAAGATTATCTTCGGTGGCTAGAATTTGTGGGAAATGACCTGGGAAGATGAACACCGGGCATGCATTAAAAAGAACAGGGTTTAAAATTTGAAGAAAACTCCCAGCGCCATAAAGGCTCGAGCTAACCTGTCAGAAGCGACAATGGAGCGACGAAGGATTTCAGTACAAGTGAAGGAGATTAAGGCATCCTAATGAAGATATAGAGCCTTAAACCAGTGGTTTAAGAGGCAAAGCACCAGTTTGAAGACCCCGAGGATCGATCAGGAGGTCCTGTGCATAGTAAAGGTAACATCAGGGTTTATGCATCAGCAGAATGTTTTTCTTCGACAAATACAGGGCACCCATGCAGCTTTTATTATGTACAATGTCCCTAAAGGAATTCCCACCCTAACAGCAGTTCCAAAACCGCCAGAGCATTTATATGACAGATCTCTTAGTAGTTCTTTCCATTCTTGTTCGAAGAACCAGAAGTACCGCAGCCGAAACATGTCAAACTCATATCTGAAGAAGATCACTCCCGCATGGAGAGGTGACAGAAATTAAATACACAGCAATCAAACAGGATGGGTTTCGACCCTGCATTCATTTTGTGTTTAAAATTTCATTTAGTGTTCACCTACCACCTCAGTCGAGCTCCTGTTCATCATCTGCTATAAAGCACAGAAGGAAATTATTGTAAAGGTTGTTGATTGGATATCAGTAGACTGCAAGCTCTCTCCTCTTGAGACAAGTTCTCTGTGTAATATTGTAAGATAGACTGAGATTTGATGTATTCAGGTTGAATTTTCAAGCTGTGGGCAATGATGTACCTGATTGGTGTTGTTTTAATATGACAAGCATGTTTCTTTGGATCCTGATCTAAAGCAGCTGGTGATGTTTTCCTTTTTCTGTATTTGTGATTGACTTGCTTTCATTTCATTATGTTTCTTCAGGCTCGCATCAGAAGTTTGGCATAAGACTTACCCTTGATAGGTACCTTATGCTGCTGCTCTCCCAGCCTTTATGTTTTCTACTTATATGTGTATCTGAATATTGATTTTGATTTATCTAACCAGTGTAGTGGATGTCATTGCCTGCTCTCTGATGTATGGATTAATGGAATCTATGTTTAGATGTTCTTATTAGGATTTAGTTAGATGAGTTGAGAACACGGGGGGGTCTAGAACCCTGTCTATGCCTCACTAGGATCTTTCCATCTCATTAAGCCTTTCTAAGATCCCTTGTCTTGCCTCCGGTTTTGTCCAAGCAGGTCTAGAGTTAAATGACCTCTGACCTGATCTATAGACAGAATTGGTTGTTTTCTCCTTCACTCATTTTCAGTCCTTAATGTTCCATTCCATCAACCATCTTTAAGATCCAAATGCTCTAGATGACTAGCCCAACTGAAGCTTGCACATTGAACACAAGTAAATCCTTTTTTGACTCCATTGCCCAATGGCTTTGATGTTCCCTGAGTTATCTATCTTTGACTAGTTTCCTCTTTTCTCACCCTTGTTTTATATTAGACCCTTCATTCCTGATTCCCAACAACCAAACATAAACCAAAAAACAAACCCTGCACATATAACTAGCCTAAAATCATAACATCCGAGCTTCAAAGGAATAAACCTTTGACTATCATAGAGAGATCCCTCTCTGGACCTAGGAGGGCTAGCTCCTAAGGTTCGAAAGTGGTTGTATGTTGTCTCATCTTTTGGTCTTTGTCAACCTGGCCAAAACATGGGAACCCCAACATAATGACGACTCCGCTGGGGACTTTGAGTGCATCACACCTTGAAACATCCCTAGGCATTCAAACCCTCAATCTCTGGTTAGGTTGGAAGTTAGTCACACCTTTTCTCTGATAGCCACAGTATCATTTGTTGTGTTCTCTTGTACTCCTAGACAGAGCCTGGAAAGGGCCAGGTAGCCTCCGGATCTCATCCTCTATAAGAGGTGACATATCTGGTAAATGCCCTTCTAGTCAATCTCTGGTTGGAGTTTACTGTTTTTGAGGTGATTCTTGAGAGGTGATAGTGCCTAAGCACTATGGTGGACAGTGTAACCTCTTTGACATACCTTAAACCTTCCACCTGGTGACTCCATAGTTCCTACAAGATCGAGACTCCACTGGTGATCATTAGGCCTACTGATTAACTTGGTTTCACAATAGACTCCACTGGGAGACCAACCTTTGAAACAACATTGACCATAACGAAAGTAACAAGTAGGGCTAAGCTTCTTAGTTAGAAGTATAACACTCTGGCTTTCAGAACCGTTCACACAAGAGCTTATCCCAACCCTGATCCACCTGAAATAGTTGACAATCTGGAGAGTATCCTCAAGGGAGCTCCTACACCTAAAAGAACAACTATTTCCAGTCACATTCATAGAGCTAATTCTGCACTGGAAGACTTAACAGCTCTATTACATCTTCTCCCTGACCTAGACCTTTCAAACGGTTTACCCAGAGCTAGGTCATTCGGTCATCTAGACCAGCCAGACCTCGAGTTTCACAGTTCACCATCTCATAGTGGTCAACACACTAGGGACAGAGAAACCACTCCATCTACACCACCTGATATTCACTTCCTTCAAAACATGGGGCTCTCTCACCCTAGGTCTGCTCAACAAACTTCTGCTGGTCCCAATATCCCTGTCATCCAAATACCAGCTGCTCAAGCCAACCCTTTACCCCATCAGAACATTATAATGGCATCTTGGTACGCACCTTTAGTTTTTCCTCAACCCTTGTTACCCTTACCCAATGATTATCAGTCAAAAATTCCACACTTCACTGCCAAAGAATCCATCACAGCCCAACAACATGTAGATAAGATGGAGGATTCTTTTGACTATATGGAAATTGATGATGAAAGAATCAAAATGAGAATCTTTTCCCAAAGCTTAGGGGGTGATGTAAAGAAATGGTTTAAAAGTTTACCTCCTGGTAGTATCCAAGATATCCCTGCGTTATATCATAATTTCATAGACAAATGGGAGGTTAGAGCAAACCCTCGCCAGCTCCTAGCGGACTACATGTCCCTCAAGAGGAACGTAGGAGAGAGTGTCCACGATTACACCACTAGATTCAACAACATTTACAATGCTCTCCCTCCACACATGAAACCTCCTCAAGGTATGGCCCTAGCCAAATATCCAGATGGATTTGATGCTGACATGGCCTATGAGCTCAGAGATAAAGAGTATAACACATTAAAAGACATGCAAAAAGGAGCCATAACTATAGAGGCGAACTTGATTGAGAAAAGGGCGAGATTAAAAGCTGAGAAAAGGGTAACATATAGGGACGACAATTTAGCTTCCACTTCAGACCCAAATTATGATAGATTATCTAAAAACGTGGAGAGACTACAATAGATGATGGAAAAAATGGTTGTCACAGTTAGCAATCAGAACAGAAACCAGAACCAAAATCAGAACCAAAACTTTAGAAGGAACAACAATGCTCCCAACAGACAAAAAGAATCAGATCAACAAGTTATTCCCCCATTCCAAAACTTTTTAGATGAAGATGAGGGAATCATAGAAGAGTCTGAAGGGAATACAATAAACATGTTTGAAACAGAAGACTCAGTCCTTAACTGTGATTTAGGGGAGGACCAGCCCTCACCTTCATACTGGGATGAGGAATGGTTAGAAACTGAAGATTACAGATTAGGATTTGAAAATGCCATGTTACAGGTCAGGGAACAATATGAACTTAGGAGCAAGAAAAACCAAGATACTTCAAAAATCAAAACTCCTGAGGTGACCATCAAGAAAAGACCTAACAAATCTTCTAAAGTGACTGCCGAAAATAGCAAAACAGTCGCTGAAAGTTCTGGGAAAAACAAAGAAAAGGATGACCAAAACGTTGAAAAACAAAGCCAACCAACCAGCAGTACTAGCACTTCAGTTAGTACTCCTAAAACAATTGTTCCCAACCCTGTACATAATGAGAAGTTACCTACTGTTTCGGTCACCAAGGTGGCAAATAAAATAGAGTTAAGCACTCCAAAGATACAGTCCACTTTCAATTTAAAGAGTGAGATTTCCAAAATCAAAATCTCTGTACCATTATCTGAACTGGCCACTCAGGATGTATATAAAGGCCAAATTTTGAAAGCATTGAATCTGGGGGAAAACAATGACACTGTAAATTTGAATGATGATCAACCTGCCCTCCTGTTTGGTCCAAATATTGAGGGAAAGTTTCAGGAAGGGGTAGTTCCACCTTTTTATGTCAGTCTCAACATTCATGAAAAAATACTCCACAATGCCATGCACGATTCTGGAGCATCACACAATTTAATGCCTAAGGTAGTGATGGAAAAGCTAGGCCTAGAGATAACATGACCTTACAAAGATCTATATTCATTTGACTCTAGCAGAGTAAAATGCCTAGGCCTAATCAAAGACTTATGTGTGAGCTTGACCCAGATCCCAGCTAAATATATGGTCATGGATGTGGTGGTGGCAGATGTGCCACCCAAATACGGCATGCTCCTATCTAGATCATGGGGAGCCAAACTGTAAGGAACAATGCAGATGGATGGCTCATATGCCACTATCCCTATATTTTGCCAGCTTAGAAGACTGTATAGAGAGTCCCATATGAAATTCCTAGTCAGTAGCCTCGAGAACCCTGAAAATTCACCATTATACTCTGTGCACACAGACCTGGATTCTTTCATTCTGTATAACGACAAATCCTTAGGAGATACAGAAACACAATGCAGAGATACAAACGATAACATAAAGCCCATGGACTTCAACATAATGGCTACTCTGGAGGAATATGATGAAGAAGGCCATGGGCAAGGTACCGAAAACGAAACTCAGAGTGAACCAGGAATGCAATGCAGTTAGCCTATTAGTCACGTCGTTCAAACTGATATACCACATGAAGAGCAAGACAACTCACAACCTAGCACAGATTCCCCAAAGCAACATAATGGCGAAACCCTGTGGGAAATGAACTTTGATGGGTCCTGTACTAGGCAAAATGCTGGAGCAGGGGTGTGGCTACATAACACAAAAAATGACCACGCAGAGAGCCATGCTGTGAATCTGCATTTCAAATGCACAAATAATATTGCTGAATATGAGGCTCTGATCCTGGGACTGAACTTATTGAAGAGATTAGGGGCCCATAGGATAGCTGTGAGAGGAGACTCTGAGTTAGTAATCAAACAAGTGAATGGTGAATATACAGCTAAACATCCTCGATTAAGGGCATATAGGAACGATGCCATGGACATGTTGAAAACTTTCACGGAATATGAATTAGTGTTTGTTCCCAGGAGTCAAAATTTCATTGCAAATGGATTAGCTTGTCTAGCCAATTCATATCCCAAGACTCCCCCTGACCAAACAATCATCATTCAGACCAAATTCAGGCCTGCAGTGCCAGACAATGAAAAATATTGGCAGGTCTTTGAAGGTGACAAACAGATTGAGGATTTCTTAACAGGCATAAATGAGTTTGAATTTTCTGATTCAGACTCAAAATTTGAAGACAACTGCCTTAGTGAGGAGTCTTTTGATGAAGTATCCCCGTCTTGTAGCATAGAAATAAATTCTTGTTCTGGAGAAACTGGAAGTTCAACCAAAAAATGTGAAAACGCAAATAGTGAAGAAATAGAGGTGCTGCAGGCCAAAGATGAGAATATACCCAGAGGCCTAGCACCCTTGGAGGACCTATTTTATTTTGACGATGTAGCAAAAAGGCCCACTATAGAACATGTAGACTCTGATGTTGAGGAATGCAACATAGGTACTGAAGATAAACCCAAAATGATCAAACTAGCTAAGTCTTTACCTGCAAAATGAAGAAAAGATACATCGAGCTGTTTAAAGAATTCATTGATGTGTTTGCATGGAGTTATGAAGACTTAAAGGCCTACGACACCAATATCATACAACACAAGATACCTTTGAAGGAAAATTAGAAGCCTTTCAGACAGAAACTCCGTAGGATCAATCCGAAACAATTGCCTGCAGTTGAGAAAGAGATTAAAAAGATGTATGATGCAGGCATAATTGTTCCTGTGAGGTTCTATGATTGGGTATCAAACTTAGTGGCTGTAAGGAAGAAAACAGGGGAAATAAGACTGTGCATAGACTTTAGGAACCTCAACAGAGCCTCCCTGAAAGACAACTACCCCTTGCCTAAAATGGAGCACATCTTACAAAAGGTAGTGGGTTCTAAGAGAATCTCCCTGCTTGATGGTTTTTCAGGATACAACCAAATACTGGTACTCCCAGAAGATCAACTTAAAACAGCATTTACCACTCCATGGGGCACCTTCATGTATGTGAAAATGCCCTTTGGATTGATGAATGCTGGCGCCACCTTCCAGAGAGCGATGGACATAGCTTTCTCAGAGGAGATAGGGCACTTCATATTTATCTATTTAGATGACTTGACTATCTTTTCCAAAACCGAAGAATCACACCTGAAGCATCTGAGGAAATTTTTTGAAAAATGTAGAAGGTATGGTCTGTCTTTAAATCCTAAGAAAACTGTGTTTGGGCTGCAAGAAGGTAAACTTCTTGGTCACATTATTTCTGAGAAGGGGATTAGGATAGACCCACAGAGAGTTGAGGGAATACTCCAAATCACACACCCAAGAAACATCAAGGAGTTACAGTCCTTCATTGGGAAGATCAATTTTCTTAGGAGATTCATTCCCAACCTTGCGGAGCACCTTAGGACTATGACCGACATGCTAAAGAAAGGTGCAGGAATTAAATGGACTGTAGGAGCCAAACAATCTTTCGAATCTGTGAAACTTGCACTCACGCAGGCTCCTGTGCTGATTAGTCTTGATTTCTCGAAATATTTTCTGATCTTTTCATTTGCCTCCCAACACACCGTGGTTGCAGTCTTACTGGAGAAAAATTCAGAAGGTGATGAACAGCCTATAGCTTTCTTCAGTAAAGCCTTAAGAGATGCACCCTTAAAGTACAACATCATGGAAAAGCATGCCTATGCCCTGATTAAGGCCTTAAAATACTTTAGGGTGTACATTCTGCATTCTCACACCATTGCTTATGTACCGAATATAGTGGTCAAAGATATCTTGTCCCAGGACCCCAATGGGAAAAGGGGCAAATGGATCGCTACAATCTTAGAATACGACCTTGAAATAAAGCCCACCAAACTGATCAAAGGTCAAGGCCTGGCCTAGTTAATGGCCGAATCAAACTTGCAAGCCCTTTACATTAACATGATAAATGCCTTAGATGAGCAGGAAGGATTTCCCCATCCGACTGTTGAGGAGCAGTTTCAAAACTCTCCTTGGTATACTGATATCCTTTACGTGCTCACAAACCTCAATGCCCCTTCGGAATTGTCCAAAACCAAGGCCAGATTCATAAAACTCAAAGCTAGAAACTATTGCATTTTGAATGAGAATCTATACTGGAAAAATCCAAATGGCCTATTGCTGAAATGCTTGTCTGAAACTGAGGCTGAAAACGTTAAACAGGAGTTTCATGCTGGAGAATGTGGAGGCCACCTGAGTTGGAAAGCCACAACAAATAAGATACTCAGGGCTGGTTATTATTGGCCTACACTGTTTAATGATGTCCATAAAATGATACTTACCTGCCACAACTGCCAGATCTTTGAAGGCAGAAGAAAGCTCGTCCCCCTTCCCCTACAACCCATCACTGTTGAAGGTCCCTTTCTGCAATGGGTCCTAGACTTTATAGGGGAGATTCACCCAGCCTCTTCTGGGCAACACAAGTGGATCCTGACTGCCACATATTACTTCACTAAATGGATAAAAGCCATACCCACTAGGAATGCCACCGATTCTGTCATCATTAGGTTCCTAGAGGAATTCATCCTATCTCGGTTTGGCTGTCAAAGGAAAATAATCACTGACAACGCTGCTGCCTTCGGATCCAAGAAAATGGTTGAGTTCTGTCACAGGTACCATATCACGCTGGGTCATTCAACTGCCTATTACCCCCAGGGTAACAAAAGATGAGACAACAGGAGGAACCATTCTAGGAGGGTAGATGGGTTCATGGATACCAGCTGCAAGTGAGGGGCCTTGAGGAGGGAGTCTTGAAGGCTGATTCGAGGTGCCAGGAGCAGGTTGCGGAGGGCAGGGCTACTGACTAGTCGAACCGGTCCGTTTGAGGTCAGACCGAGATGATTGCATCATGTAAACATTCAACGAGTTGGGATTAGAGATAGGAGGAGGAAGACTGGGGAATGAACCAAGAAAATAGGAGTCTTTGTAGACTCTGGGTGACACACTGCTCGGAGGTTCGACTATTTTTTTATTGGCCACTGAAGAGATGCTGGACTCGGGGGAGGTCTAAGACTTCGGTTCATAATATGTCAACTGGTCAATGGTGAAAATATTTTTGTTATGAGGAAATCACATCTTACGGTGAATCGCAGATGGGACAGAAGACGTCACTTAAGTGTAGCTATGACCTAATTGAATATTGTATTCTAAGGGGGCATTAATGACTTCTACGTCAACACAAACAATATTGCTCGCAAGAGTAATAGGACCATTGCCGAACATGCCAAGGGGATGGGAAGAGTGGCCATCCCATGCTCAGAGGATGATAATGGAAGGGGCTAACTCAGGAGATCATAGTTTTTCCCAAACCGAAGCAGACATCACACAGGTGGATTCCCCCTCACTAATGATACAACGGGAGACGTTGGCATTTCGGATCTTGACAGGGATTTGGAAGGCGATGAAGGCTAGAATGGGGGGTGTTCTGACCGATCAAAATCAAATACAATCAAATGATCATCTGAAGGATTCACAACACCCATGGTAGTTAGTAGAGCTTTTCGTTGTGAACGGCATGACTGGAGGACTTCCAGAGTTGACACGGCGACAGGGGATTGCGTCAAGTCATCTACTATATTATACAAATGGGAAACGTTACCAAAATAATTTTGTTGGCATAATGGTCCCTTGGGGATCTTGGTATGAACCTCTGCCTTAGGCTGAGGGATTAGTAAAGGACCATTGGGTGTCAAAAGAGGCTTTGTGGGACCTGAAGAAGGGGGCTTATGGGAAGACATAGCAGGGGGCTTGTTGTAATGACGGGACCGAGTCTGAAGGTTGAGGTCAATAGTAATGGGTTGGTCAAAGTTCATCATGAGAATCTGGTAATCATAGGTCCTAGATGGTGGAGTTTGAGTGGCCACCCGAATTTCAGGGGGTTAGGTAGCCATGAATCCTTGTTGGGGGAAAGGATTGGTAAACACATCCGGTTGGATAGGGGCAGCATTAGGAGGAACCAAAGGGGAGGTTTGTTGTCCTCAGGATGCTGCTTGAGCTTCCCACATATGACGTATCTGAGGTAAAAGAGGACAATCATGGGTGTAGTGACCATAGACACTACAACAAGAACAAGGTTTGTTTGTGTGAATAGGCCTGTCCTGCTTGGGCTGAGTACCCTATTGTTGGGTTGTTGTGTTAGGTGCATTCCCTTGTGGATTGTTTCCTAGATTACCTGGAGAAAATTAGTTTTAGTTTCCTTTCCTCTTCTTTTTGGAAGTAGTAGTATACCCTGCTCTGCACACACCTGGCCCTGGGGGGTGGTGGTTGCTATTGCGGGGGTTGAGAAGGAAAGGGAGGCTGAGGTGCTAATTTTGGAGGAGTTGAAGCACCAGGCTGCATATATGGATAATAAGGATGTTGGGAAACATTGTGGTAAACAAGCTGAGCAAAAGGAGGAGGCATGTCGTATTCTAGATACATGCTACTAGGAGGGGGAAAAGTGTTGGAGGAGCTTGCCCCTCCCTGAGGGAAACCATAACCCATGGCAGGATGAGTGTACAGATGAGAAAGGGCTCCAATGATATTGTCAGTGGCATGGGATGCCCCCTGTGTGGTTGCACCACTGGGTCTAGGGAGATCAGGTAAGACGGTATAAACATAACCAGACTGTGCGTAGATCAGGTCATATTTCAACGCAATCTAGAGGGAAACTTCTTTGGTCCAAGGGAAATGAGATGCGACATATTTTCCAATAGCAGGAAAAAGGTATCTGAGAAACCAATCCATGTAGACACGGTCTTCAAAGGTAGCTGCTCGAAATAGGCTCTTTCTTCTCTGCCATTCTTGGACATGATTAGATAGGCGGGTCGCGGAAAATTAACGGAAAGAGGTCAAGAGTTCAGTACCGGTATCATAATGAAGGGGAAACTAGAATTAAGATAGAAAATCCCTGGCAAGAGTCACAAAAGCAGTATGAGAGGAGGAGGCCTAGTCAACATACCACTTGGAAGCTTTTCCAGTAAGCGTATGTTGGAACAATCGAATACGGACAAAGTCATTGGTGATGGAGTTAGATGAACACCACATGTGGAAAGAACAAACATGGTTGGTAGGATCCTCTCCAGCAAGACCTTCAAACTTGGGGATGTAAGAAGGGAGCTTGGTTGGCATAGCAGGCCAACCATGATCATGGTGTATGGGGTCATTACTCAACTAGTTAAAATCAGGAAGACTAAGGCTGCCATATAAGGGAGCAAGGGAGTAGCTAGAATAGTTCCTATTGGGGCCCCACTAGTGGTATTCTTAGCATTATGGTTGGGGCTACCACCAATGTTAGGTCCAGAACCAGACATGGTGAAGGTGCCAGGAGGAGATTCAGGGATAGAACCAGAAGGGGAACTCGATGAACCAGAAGTAGAGTCAGAATGGGGACTCAATGGAGGACGAACTTGAACCCTATGCGGAGGAGTAAGTCTTCCTACTGGAAAATGAGGATGAAGGCCAAGAAGTCTCCAAGATAAATGCCTTGGGGGTGCAAAGATGGAAAACATACATGGATCACAGAAGGAAGAGAAACCAACAAGGGCAAGGAGGTGCAAGATCAAATAATTATAATGTCGAAACAAGGGCAGGGAGGTGCATGATCAATTGATTACAATGTTATAGTCTTGGGCTGGAGGTGTAAAACATGAGCTCTTCACTTAGGGTATGCATGTATGTCATAAGTGTGTTAATTTTAATTAAGCCCAAATGTGTGTAGAGAAAAAATAAAAAATATGTTGTATAGCTGTAAATAAATTTGAAAATGACAGTAAAGGAAACTGAATATGATAGAAAATAAAAAACTAAAGATGCATCAATTTAAACCCAAGGAGGAGGGCTTCCCAACAACTAGTCTATGGGTGAGCGAAATATAGTCAAAACACACAAAATGGCCTATGGATATAAATTCGGGAGGGACAGGGATCTAAGGATCAGATCTGCTGGAAATAGGTGCAGAAAACAAAAAAAAACCAGAGGGAAAATCACTGCAAAGAAGGTGGCGAAAGGCTACAACATGAAGGGAAATGGAGGAGACCCTAAAGAAGGACCAAAAAAAATTGAAAATAGGTGTTTTGGATGTATCAATAAATGATTTGAAATGGATCTGAAAGTGCAGGTTCAGATCTGAAAAAATGGCTGAACATACTGAAATCTCAAATGACCTGCTTCAGCTAAACTCCTCCTAAAAAGGTGGAAGCGTACTGAAGCCCTAAGGGCCTTGGTTCGTACTTCGATGAGTAAAAAAAATAAATTACAGGTCCAAGATGGGTGGAGAGGGAGGTCATATAACCCTTAATAGTAGCCCAGACAAACCCAGAAAAACCACAGAAAAAAATCCCACAAAAATTTCAGGTCCAGTTTCTGACCTGTTTTTAGCAGAGGTCGTAGTTTTCTGGCTTTTTTCTGCACCGTGAAGGTTGAGGTCGTAGGTTTTGGCCCAAAAAGTGTGACCTACACTTTTGGCCATCTTGGGAATAGGTTTCAGAAAAAAAATGTCGTGTCAGCTGCGATTGATGCCTGTCACCTGCGCAATAGGCCCTGAAAACACACAAAAGTTAGAACTTTTATTGTTTTAGGGTTTTAAAGGTTAAGAACAACATCAAGAAATGTAAAATTAGAGGCTAAAGAAAAAACCTAGGGGTTGAAGCAGCTGGTCATGTAGGGATCTAAAAAACGACAGCGGTCGTAATTATAAACCCTTGTGGATTCGCCAGTTGTTAGTGTAAATTCTAATCGCAAGCATACAAAAAATATCACTTTAACTCTGCATAACAAATAGCCCTAACATAAAATATGGCTATCAATTTCTTTAGATCTACAGTTATTTGATCATAATAAATGTTACAAAATCCAGATCTATGCAGTTAAAGACATTAAACAACAAATAAAAGCAAGAGTTGCTCCATGCATCCAATAGACAAGACAAGAATATTTTTAAAGAATTTTGTATTTATGACACCTAGGAAGGGAACATAGAAAGATGTTACCAGTCCCCCTCAATGTGATGGGTTCTTGTATGTCCTCAGTGCTTCAGATCTAAGATCTCTCTCTCTTGATGGTGTAGAAAACCTAGACAAAAATGAAACTCAAAGGGAACTCACAAGGAAAAAAAAAACAGAAAAATATGACAATGATGGAGGATCAAAGTCAGACTAAAAGTATAGATCTAGAGTGACCTTTAGAAAAAAAAAGGTAGTGAATGAATGAAAAATCCTTTCTATTTAAACAAAATATTGAGTTAGTATAGATATTGATGCATAATTAAAATATTATTAACCAAATCTAGATCCAACTTTTATGGAATATTTTGTTATTTTTGTTGGAGGAAAAAAGAATTTGGGTTTGGTCAAATCCCTTTATTTGTAAATAATAAATAAATAAATGATTTATTTATTATTTTAAGAATATGGTTTATTAATAACAAAATAAATAATGATTTATTCAATTATTGATAAATGATTTAGTTAAATTTAATAGGGAATATTATTTAAACAATGTTTTAAATAATTATTCCTAGAAAATAATAAGATAAATAGTGATTTATCTAATTAATTTTCCTATTTTGGGTTAAATATGAATAGGAATATTAATTAAACTAAAGTTTAATTAATTATCCCTTGAGGAAAATCAAACAAATAAGGAATTATTCAATTATTCCTAATGGGGTTTCCTGTTTAGACCATAAAAAACTTAATAAATTATGGATTACTAAGTTATTTTTCATAGTGAAAGAAATCTTCCTAGGGTAAAATTGGTCTTACATGGTGTACTTTGGTCCATCTAATAGTAACAGGTTAGATGACCAAAAATTAGTGTAACACTTACATTATTATTGTTAGTTCGACTAGGATTATATTGTGACCCCATGGACTCTTATATATAGAAAGGAGGTTTTGTCATCTGTATCATCTAAGAATTGTTCATTTATGTAATGTAAAGGAGGTTTCCCCATTGAAGTGGTTGATTTCTAAGTCATTGATCTCTCTTTTCTTCTATTTTGTGATCTAGTTTCATAGCATATCAATCCAAATCACCATTATCAAGTACCAAATACTATCAAATATCAACCAGCCATCGTAAACACTATCATAAGAAGTTTGTCACAATTTTTGCTAGGTGCCAAGCTAAATAGTTCATTCACGAAGTGTATATCAAGCCAATATCATTATACCATAAAAATCCCTTATTAAACATCATTTCCAAAACCAAGCCAAAATAGAAAACCACTGCCAATATTATTATCAATCAACAAGTTCAACAAACTCCTCTACTAGATCGCAAAGTCTTTAGCAGCATGACCAAGCAAGTCAATGTAATAAGTAATTAAGGAAAAATCACATAGGTCTTTCCTATAAGACATTACCCATCACATCAACTATCATGAAGAGATATCACATTCATTGCATCATTAAAATGCCAAGTCCTGTCTATTGTAAATATTATTTATGAATATGCAGTAGTGTCAAATTAGGACTACCTTAACAAGATTTACAACAAGTCATTAATTATATATATCAAGTAATAATTGACATGTGGATTAAATGAAAGGATAATTCTTAGAAATGGATTTATAACTTCAAATAGAAGACAAACAACAACATTGAAACTTTGTCCTTTGTCAACTACTTTTAAACCTTTGTCAAGTTTCAAGTTAAGACTATCAAACAAGTTTATTAAAACTTCGATCTATGCATGAGAAAAAAGGCATAAGATTAATCAATGACCTTTGTAAACATATGTCAAGGCATCCAAGTTATATATTCTTATCCATATTGATCTCTGCAAATATTATTACGATACCATGGTACACATTGTCCTTCACATACTGAGAGTATACACTTGCAATAAAAATTTATAGTCTCTAGCTACAATATCAATCTCAATCATGTTATAGATCTCAACTAAACCATGTGAATACCAACTATTACTTACACAGAGATAACCTAAATGAAAAACAAGTTCAATCTATGCATCAAATCTCATATCACACACTGATATATAAAAAATATTTGCATATTACAGACCCCTACAAGCACAATATCACATGATTTGCAACATAGATACCTTGTTTTGATTTATGATCTGGATAGAAAATTGAATGCACACTCTGATTAGATCAAAAATTCATCTGCAAAACCACTTCCTACAGTCATTGCACCTGCTCTCAAAACATTACAACAAGTAATAAATTCACATTGTCAAAACATTTCATTCATCTATCCCTAACTCTAATTTATGTAGTTAATATAAATAAGGTAGATGCAAACAAAATATTCAGATTTATATGTGAAAGAACTCATTCATTTCAATATATCTCCACTCCTTTCACCATTCATTGCAACTGCAACAAATATATTTTCATTAGATTGTAGCCTCCTCGTCCTTGGGTGCATTCCTGCCCAAAAAAACTTATAAAACATCTCATCAGAGGCACACACATAACTCTTGATCAATACTCATTTATATAATTATTTGACCCCATCAATACCTTGGGTCAAAACAGATGTTTTCAAGATACCACAGGCATGTAAACGAAGGTCTTAGTTTAAAAAATTAATGTAGTCTGCGCGCACAAATTATTTTGGGCAAAACCTTGGTTTTCATTCTTGGTTTTTTATTTTTGCAACCTATAGGATTATTTGCACCCACGATGAATAAAATGTTTGGCTGAAAATATTATGTCCTCCCTCATATGCCTTCATCCATGCAGTTGTAGCCTTCTATCCACACCCATAATCCTTCCTCATTGCAGCTAGAGTTTATGCTAGGGAAAAACTCCTATGCTCAGTCTAGAACTTGGAGTCATGATTTGGAACTTGTATACATGTTTGATGCCTGTGTAACATCCATATAAATCACATTCAAACCTTGAACATCAATCTTATTTTTATACATCAATCATTCCATACTTTCACTAGAAAACTGCTAAACAATAGTTGAAAAAATAATTCTCCATGTAGACATATTGATAAGACATATTCCATCAACCATACAATCCTGCACTGATCAATCACATCAATATTTCACTAAGAAATATATGTACATCAATCCATAGGGTTCATGAAAGCATCAATAATTAAGATAGGGTAGACATTAATGTAGGTTTCCATCAAGGACAACACAAGAGCCATAATTCCTACAATCGCCCCCTTTGGACATGCTGGAAACCTTCTACAAAACACCAAGAATATCTCCTCCTTTGACATGAAGTGCAAAGGGATAAACCAAAACATGATAAGAACTCCCCCTATCATGTGAAGAATTTTAAGTATTCTGATGTGAAACAAAGAACTCAATTAACCATGGTCCCAATGAGCATATACTGGATCTTATACATATATGCAATAAAGGTGAGAATAAGTGCATCCATAAGCATGATTAACATTATCATTCATCTGACCATGCATCCATCAACAAGTAGCATCACAAGGAAAACTTCATTTTAATCATGATGTCCATCAATAGTAGCATGTGAAACAACATATGTGAAGTAGTGTATCAACCAACCATCAACAAATACAGTGCAATACATAAGACATTTAGGACATTATTAGTAACCATCCATCATCAACAATGACATAGAATCTAAAATATTCATATCCACATAACAACATGTCAATCAACAATTACTAAGACAACACAAATCCTAATAACATGGAAGAATAATAGAGAATTATGCTAATCAATAGTAAGAAGTGAAAGAAGGTCGATCAGTAGCAATAAATCAACATAATACATGACAGAATGACAACAACATCTAGCAAGAAATGTTCTGGAAAAAATCTATAACCATATATCAAATGTGATCATGCTATTCATAGTGAACCAATAATGAACCATTATAAGCATTATATATGCTCCCCTCGAACTTTTTCCAATCCTTCACCATCAATGTATAACTCATATACACTTCATAGATCAACATACCCAGACATCAAATCTACAGAATATCAATATCAAAACCATAATGACATCAATGAGTTGTTGGAAACATGAGTGAATCTCCCCCTGAACCTGTCATATCTTATCATGTACATTACAGATGCAACATTAGTAGCATAAATAATCACCAAAAATAAAAACACATGAAATCATCATCAATGTAGGGCTCCCCCCTGAGATCATATACCATTGATCCAATGGACCTGATTTTCATTTTATGCTCTTCATGAGGCTATGTACCTCACATTTACTTCTGCAATCGTTGTTAAAAGTATCCATTAAGTACGATGGACTGCAGTAGGGTTATCTTCCCTACGTCTCTGGCTGCAACTCTTTCTTCCAAAATTTCTTGCAATTTTTTATCATGTGTCTAAAATTTTCATACTTATACCATCTAGAATATTGTTTGCTTCCATTCCATATACTTGACCTGAAATTAGTAGCCTTATGCCCAAATGAGTTACAAGTAAAACAATATCCATAAAACCATCTTTTATACCTAGGTAATACTCTTGATGAACTTGATTTATTTTTATTTTGGAGAGTCTTGTGCTAGTCTTTGTCATTACCTTGTAGATATGAAACCTTATGATTGTATCCAATTTCGGTCTTAACTAGAGGAGAGTGTTGTTCATTAAGAATCTACTCTAGGGATTTAGTTTCCTTTACCCATTTTTTATTCCCATCTGGTTATGGTTTTGTTTTCTCATAGTATTCCTTTAGAGTCGACATTTCAGATTCTAAGACTTCTTGTCTTTTATTGGCTACTTCTAAATGAGTCTCTGACATGTTTATTTCCTTGACCATACTTCTTTCTTTAGTTTCCAGTTCTTTGTTTGCATTCCTGAGTCTATCAATTTATATTAATGCTTTCATTAATTCATCTTCTTCACAAATATCTAATTCACTAGTGAACTTCTAATCTTCAAGAGCCATAAGTATTTTGTAACTAGTGTTTGAGTCTGAGTCTAAATCTACATGATCTCTGGATGTACTTTTACTATCTTCATTAGAATAAAATATTTTTTTGGCAGAGAATTTATTTGGCATTTTTCCTGTAAACATCCTTTACTTTTTCTTTCTTATCATTATTTTATTTATATGGACATTTGGATGTATAGTGACCTACTCTTCCATAAGAAACATATTTAAAGGGAAGTCTACCTTTGAATTTACTAGTTCCCATTTGCAACTTATTAAAAAAAATTGCTTCTTCCTTATTTTAAATGTAACTTGTATCCTTAGGCTCTTCCTTTTCTTTTTCGTTTGTATGTGGCCTTGAAGACATCTTCTCTAATTTTTTATGTATCCCATTTTGTTCTCATATCGTAAGATTTAAATATCCCTTAGATTTTTCTAGAGTAAGACTCTTAATATCCTGCATTTATTAAATGGCAGACAGTTTGGCATTGAACTTTGGGTTTAGCGATCTCAATATATTTTCAATAATTGTAGCATCTTCAATATTATTACCGAGTCCTCTCATTGTGTTAACAATATCGTCCACTCTAAGGGAAAATTTTACAATGATCTCATCATCATGCATTATAAGAGACTCGTATTGAATTATATATGATTAAATTTTAGCATATTTTACCTTAGTTTCATCTTCATAACTTTGGACAAGCTTTCCCCATATATATTTTGTGGTGTTCAACTGCATGAATTTCAATAATTTGGATTCTGGTAGTCCTCCCAAGGTATAATTTCTCACCTTTGTGTTATTCTCATATCGCTTCTTTCCTACTTCATTAGTGGGAATGGACATTGGATATTCGTATCCACTTTCAACAGTTACGCATACACCAGATCCTAGATACTGAAAATATGATCTTATCTTGATCTTCCAAAACATAAAGTTATATTCATCAAACAAGGGTGGCTTCATAGAAAATACTCCTTCTTGATTGCTAATCTTGATAGATCTCCTTTTAAGTGATCAATCTCGTTTCAATAGACCTGCTCTAATACCAATTGTTAGAAATACCGAGGGGGGGGGGGTGTGAATTAGTATTTCATTCCCAATTAAAGTTTACTTAATTTATGCTTTAATTTCACAATTATCTTGAACCATTACTTCATTATAAATTTATCATTAGTATCATTAAGCATGTAAATGATATATATGCAAATAAAATCAACACATCAACACAACAGTCACATAAGGACATCGGGACATTATGTGGAAACCCAGTGTTGGATAAAACCATCGTTGTTGTACTTTTGTGTTTTTCTTTAATCATCATGAAAATTCTTCGTAAAATTTTGTTCCGAAACATACTCTTTCCAGCATGAAAACTTCTACTTGCAAGAAGCTACAACCTCCACTTGTTCTCCAACTCCTACTGAAAGGGAGTTACTACTCCCTGATCGCATTTATCAGCTCCCACCGGAAGGAAGATCTAATACCCTCACTGAAGTCTAAAACCCTCAGCACCTTGTGGACTACGTTTCAAAATTTTCATACTGGATCCACCTATCAAACAACCATCAAACAAATTATGGGCCACCACCCACACTAACCATATACCAAGATACCAAATAATGAATCAATGAAGACCAATACCAATATTGAATCCCACGGTGTCAAGTACAAAATACTGAATTACTAAATAATTAAATACCAACTAAATCACTAAAGCAAACCAATCATTGAATTCCAGCCATGTCAAACCAATATACAAATACTGCCAATATCAAGAACTAAATCACTGAGTACCAATACAAATAAGTACCTCTCAATAACAGGTCAATGCCAAGTCAAACAAATTGTAACATTGGCATGCCATATCAAGCCAAAACACCATTATCAAGTACCAAATATTATCAAATATCAACCATCCATCATAAACACTATCATAAGAAGTTTTTCACAATCCTTATCAGTTTCCAAGCTAAATATCTCATCCACACAGTTTATATCAAGATAATAGACCAAGACAATATCCTTATACCATCAAAATCCTTTGTTAAACACCATTTCCAAAATTAAGTCAAAATATGAAACCACTTCCAATATTATTGTCAATCAGCAAGTTCAACAAACTCCTCTACTAGATCACAAAGTGTTTAGCAGCATGACCCAGCAAGTCACTGTAATAAGCCATCAAGGAAAAAGCACAGTTATTTCCTATGATACATTACCCATCACATCAACTATCATGAAGAGATATCCAATTCATTGTATCATTAAAATTCCAAGTCTTCTCGAATTTAAATATTATTTATGAATGTGCAGTAGTGTCCAATCAAGACTATCTTAACAAGCTATGAAACGAGTAATTTAACTCTTCAATAATGGAATCATATCAAATCATTGTCAAAACACCATATGCATCATTTCATCAAAATGAAATGATATGAATCAAACCCTATACAACTATTTCAATCGCACTAAGTAACTATCAAACCATTCTTGGCGTCGCCATTACATATATCAATAAATAACTAACATGTGGCTAAAATACAAGGACAATTCTTAGCAATAAATTCAAATAGAAGACAGACAACAACATTGAAATTGATCTGAAATTGATTTTTAGTTAATGTTGTGCTAATATCAGTTTCAGAATTAACATGAAAGTGCTTTGGTTTGCTTATCATACAAGGGTTTATACATGTGTTTATGATTGACAATTCATTAAACTTGATGAGATTAAGTGTAATTCATGAACCTAAAAGCATGGAAACTCAATGCTAAATAGAAACAAATAAAACACAACAAGAACAAATAACAGAGACAATTACAAAATTTTTTGATGAAGGAGTTCACCCCTCCTGGGCTACATTTCCTTGGTCTAGCTTCATAGTGTGGGCCTTTGTATTAGCTTCAATTGTGAAAAAGTGTTGTTTACAGTCTCATTTTTCCTCTGCAACCTGCTCCAATGGCTCCAAATCATTAAAATATACCAATAATGACTCTTCTTGAGCCAAAATTTGTCAAAAATTGCCTCAGTTATAGAAAAATAAAATTTTCCTAGTTTTTCTCCACTAATTCTGGAAGTCCGCCAGTTAACTCCACTAAATGTGGAGCTACTCCACAAATGGAGGGTCCACTAAACCTTCCACCAACATAATCTACACTTAATTAAGTGATAATCATGTAGTTAAATGGGGTTAAGGTGTGTTTATCGCTAACCTGCACTTATCCACAAATCTCAGATTATTGTGGTTAAACCATGGATTAAAATCGTTAATGCGATTTAACAAAATCCGCTGTATTTATGTCTTAGTCGTTGGTCATAGAATGCGGACATGTGGGAGGGGGCTGGCCTGCGTGGCTGGCTCCCTTAGGACCCCCAAATCTGGCGCCGATAAAATTCAAATAGCATTGAGAACCCATATGGTTAAGGAAAACAGCGGAAGGTGAGGTGGTAAGGTGTTGGACTATGGTGCGGGTGGTCGTGGGTTCGATCCCAACCCAGACCATATAATTTTGTTGAACGTGCATATGGTTCAACCATTGTATGAAAATTTTGGATAATATATGTTGATATGATATGCAATATATGTATTTCCATGACTATGGTTTCGGCCTTTGGTTCAACCCTTGTATAGAATTAAAAATGTGCCCAACTTCAACCTTGCAAAAAACTTATCATCCCAACAAACCTTGCCATGTGGGGGGGGGGCACATGGCCCTTCCCCATTGGCCCAAAAATTTCATCATAGTAGAAATTTCCAACTTAGGATTAGGAGGAAAAATTCAACTTCCCCAAGCAACATTGACAAATCTGATTCCGACACTTGTCACAGTGTCACTGATTGAAAACTGGAGAATATTCCCTGGAGATTCCTGAGGTGCTGACTGGACTGCCAAGTCATCAGTATGTCACTGTTCTGCAAAATTTTTATCTGTTTTGGAAAATGAGCAACAGACCATAGCTTACTCATAAAAACTCTAATTTTGATGAAACAAGTTGCGTTGGAATCCTGGTGACGAGATCTATCCAGTCACTCTAGTTTGAAGCATTTCCGAGCACTTTCATTTTTTAACTAAATAATGAGCTTCTAATCATTCCTCCCCACTAAAAGCCTTTTGGACCCCAAAAGATACTATCAATTGTTCAGTAGGTGAGGGTAAAAATCCCTTACCCTTTCACTCTCCATCCATTTTTCCTTTGAAGTATTTTGTCCCTTGAGTCCCACTTTAAGGCATTTGATGTTCCCTCTTCTTGAAGTTTTGATTCTTCTGTCAAGTATGAGATTTTTCTGAAGTTCATCAAGATATTCTAGCGAGAAATCATCTATTGATGGAAGCTAAACATGCTCTCCTTGACCATCAATCAAAGGAGGCTCAAACAATCTCAAATTCTCAACATTAATGACATAATATATTTGCATATAAGGAGGAAAAACTAACTTAAATGCATTAGTACCAATCTTTTCCAGAATTTTAAATGGACCATGACGGATTGGCTTGAGATTTTTACCTTCCCGTTGCAATCTTTCTTTGCTGCTATACAACCAAACTTCATCTCCAACCTGGAATTTGTGATCAACACGGTGTTTGTCATGCCTTGCCTTGTAGTTTCTTTGACTCTTCTCAAGTTTCTCTTGAAATATGTGATGTATCAACTGACTCTTTCTCAATGAAATTCCTTGCCTTATCTATGTCAATATGACCATCTATAGCAACATCTTTCTCAAAGGTGAAGTCGAAAGGAAATCTTGGCAAGTACCCAAAACATGCCTCAAATGGTGATGTGTTTGTGGAAGAATGCTTTGCCCTGTTGTATGCATGTTGAATGTAATGCAACTGTTCATCCCACAACTTGGGATGTTTGCTGCAATAGAACCTAAGAATATGAATAACTTTCCTATTTACCACCTCGGTCTGACCATCTATTTGCGGATGAAATGTTGTACTCTTATTCAACTTTGTGTCCATCATGTCCCATAATTTTGACCAACAATTCCCAAAAAACTAGGAATCCCGATCACTTACAATAGAAGTAGGAAGACAAAAATGAGCCCATACATTTTGAAAGAAAAGATTAGCGGTTTGTTCAGCTGTAATTTTTTTCTTACATGGCATCAAAAGACACATTTTGCTGAATCTATCTACCACAACATACAAATAACCATGACCTTTCCTTAACATAGGAAGACCACCTACAAAATCCATTGAGATACTCTCCCAAGGATGTGAAGGAACTGGAAGTGGATTGTACAATCCAGGTTTCCTATTACTAGGCTTACTTGTTACACATAAATAACATCCTCTAATAAAATGAGATACATTATCAATCATGCGTGGCCAATAACAATACCTTTGGAGATTCACTATTGTCTTGCCTACATTGAAATGTCCAGCAATAAATGATGTGTGCGCCTCCCTTATGATATTGTTTCTTTCTCCCTGTGGTATACATAACTTTCCCAAGTGATAGAAAAAAATATTATGCACATGATAATATAACTCTTCATTTTGGTTTCCTTGACTCAAGCTTTCATACACATCTTGAAAATCACTATCATATGCATATTGTTCAACGTAACTCTCATGCATAACTGAATTTTTCTTGAGTTTAATAGATGAATTTACAATAGGCCTAGAGAGAATATCAACTACCTTATTGTAGATTCCATTTTTGCACCTGATAACCAAATGAAATTGTTGTAGAAATCCCATCCACTTGAAATGTCTTGATTGCTGCAACTTTGACTGTGATTGTAAGTACTGTAATGGTTGATGGTCTGTATGGATAATGGTCTCTTTCCCCATAAAATATTTCTTCCATTTATTTGCACTTTGTACCATTTCATATAACTCTTCGTAATAGGTGGGATATTTAGTCACAACTCCATTAAAATTTTCAGAATGAAATGAAATAGGCTTACCATATTGCATGAGATCTACTCCCATAGCATAATCACTCGCATCTGTTTGGATCTCAAATGGATGTCTAATATCCGGAAGAGCCAATACTGTGTTGAACTTATATTTTTCTTTAAAGCATCAAATTATTTTTGTTTCATATCTCCCCAATGGAAGACTTTCTTGACACTTGTCAATGCATGTAATGGAGTTGCAATGGAAGAAAAATTAGCAATGAATTTCCTCCAATATTGTGCTGCCCCAAGAAAGCTTCTTAGCTCTGTAACTGTATTGGTCTTGGGCCAATTCAGAATGACCTCTACTTTTGAAGGGTCGATCTTCAACTCACCTCCTCCAATAATGTGTCCTAAATACACTAAATAATTCTTTCCAAACTCGCACTTCGACATCTTTAAAAATAATTTCTCTTTTTTCAAGACATTAAGTAACTTCTTCACATGCATGGAATGTTCTTCTCTTGATTTGTTGAATATAATTATGTCATATAAGTAAAAAATGATGAAGTTATCTATAAATTGTCTAAGTACATCATTCATGACTTTCATGAAAGTAGCTGGAGCATTTGTTAGACCAAATGGCATAGCTAGAAACTCAAACAATCCTTGTCTAGTTTTAAAAGCAGTTTTCCAAATGTCCTCCTCAGCTATTCTAACTTGACGATAACCACTTTGAAAGTATAACTTAGTGAAATATATTGCATAATTTAACTGATCTAGAAAATCATCAATGCGTGGGAGTGGGTAGTGATTCTTTATCGTGATTTTATTCAGTGCACAGAAATCTATGCACATGCGAAAATTCTCGTCCTTCTTTGGTACCAAAACAATTGGTGAACCACATGGAAAAGTAGATGGGCATATGATACCTTTGTTCAGTAATTCTTGGATTTTATTCTTGATTTCCAAACTCTCCACAATTGACATGCGATACATACTAATGTTTGGAAGTGGAACATCCTACTACAACTGAATCTCATGTTGAATTCCCCTCTTGGGAAGTAACCCATTTGGTTCTTGAAACATCTCGCCATGCTGACTTACCACATCAAACAAATCAGATTTTAATTTTTCATCACATCCTTGAAAAGACACATAATCAACACCATCCTTTTTCTTGATCATGAGAAGCAAAAAAGTTTTACTTGCATTAACTAGCCTCTTCATTTTCCCTGCATTAACTAAAGAAATATTCAATGTCTTGCGATGAGCTCTCATAATATAATCCGCTCCATCCTTAAGAAAATTATATTTGTTCTCATGGCGATAAAACATCGCTTTCCTATCATACAAATATGGACCGCCCCAGATAATCCCAGAAATGTCAAGTGGAACCACATATAACTTGACTTCATCAACAAATTTTGCAGTAATATAAAATCTAAATATGCATTTCCTTGTAGCCTGTAAATTGGCATTATTAACTATCCTACCCAAAGGGTATGGTTTATGATGTCTGTTGATCAGCAGTTGTCATTGATGTCAACCCAAGCAGCACCAGGGGCTAACCCAATATTTCATGGGAATTTTGACCTAAAAAATTAACATACTTTGGGTCAATAATTCTTTTTATTTTTTCTACTTGTCGAGATGTTTCCGTTGATATATGGCACACCATGTAATTCTTCATGGTTTGAGAGATATTCATGTTTGAAGTTTCTACCCCCAGTTAGTGGGCTAAAACCCCATTGGGTTGTGGCATGGGTCATTGAAAAGTCATAATAAATATTTTTTAAGCTTCTAGAATCCCTTCCACGTTCACTTGTTGAAGCCCCTCTCAACCTAAGAATTTATATAAACTGTGATCCTCATTTCCTCCTTATGCAAGGGATTTCGCCATCTGAAATAGGTCATCGTGGAATTTTCGCTCTAACTTTTTTTCTACGAAGGTTCAAAAACTGAAATTTTTATGAGGCGAAGCTGAAATCCTGAGGAATCTTCTGTGAAAATTTCAGATCAAGGTGCGCAATAGTTTCGGAGATATGATCTTTGGAATTCAGTGTTTTTGCAGGCTCTTGAAATTCATCTCAAAGAAGTGACCTTGGGAAAATCATCATAACTCTCTCCCTGAGTATTGGATTGGAATTATGTAAAAAGTGGTAGATAGTGCACAGTTTTTAGTGTTTTCTCTATCAATTTCAAATCCAAATGAAGAAACAGTGACATGTGGTACGCCGTAAAAGTTCGCTCTGCTGAAACAGTCCATAATTAGGGCATTGTGAGAGATTGGGTATAACTCTCTCTTGAAGAATCCAAATTGGGTTAGACCTGTGGCATTGGAAATATGACTTAGAGAACTAATACACTACCAATAATTAGATATTGGGGATCTGAAATAACAGAGATACACCAGATTCAATATCGAGCTCCTAGAAGGCAAAGAAAAAGCTAGATCATGTGTTGTCAAGGGTTGCAAAGGACCAGAATTTCTAGGGAAGCAAAGCAAAGAAAGCTGCAGCAGAGGGTAGCATGACAAGAGTAGCAACCAAGGTACATAACAACAACAATAATTTCATCACATGAAGTCTTCAAGTGGGTATCATTGCGTACAATCATTGTAAAGGTATCATTGTACTAAGTCATTGTAAATACATTAGTACAAATTGTACTAGTGTCTATCTGCCAAGAGTTGAAGAGGCAGTGTCGGGTGGTCTAGGATCATCATTATGTGGTTGTGTCATAGTTGGGGTTATGGTCTAGTGTATCTTCTTCTTCTACATCATTCTATATCATTGTAAAGTGGACCATTTTCCCTGGTACAGGAGTCCGTTCTTCTTTTATTCTTCTTCAGGGTGGTAGGGTGGTGCTAGGGTGAGTTGTAGGTCATGGGGTGTTGGGGCATATGTTCAGTTTACTACTGAATAATCTTGGGCATTGGAGCGTCCATCCAGTGGGAGCTGGAGAAGAATGCTTTTCTAGATTCTAGGAAGTTGGAGCTTTATTTTCAATTGGAGTTGAATATTAAAGAATTATTAGAAAAGCATTAGGTGGTTTTTGTCTCGGAGTGGGTTTCCATCTTAAAAAATGTGTGCATTTGTGTTTCTCTTGTTTGTTGCTATCATTGTACAAACACTGATAATAATTGAAGATTAACTAATGCTCTAATTGAAAGAAATATTGATTCACCCCCGCTCTCAGTATTTCCAACAATTGGTTTTAGAGCTTGGTTCAGTCAATAGCAGTTTAACAGTTGGAAGGAGGTCATGGAGCATACCAAGAATGGTGTACCTCTATTCAATGAAAATAATTATTCACTCTGGAAATGAATAATGGAGGTCTATCTCTTGGCGCAAGGTTACGAAGTATAGGACACTGTTCAAAATGGATTTACATCAACCACAGATGAACAAGGTAAGAAGAATTTGGTAAATGATGAAAAAGCGAAGAATATTATTATCAGTGGAATTATTGAATATGCTTATCATAAGGTGTTGGGTTGTAAAACCGCCAAAAATGTATGTGACAAGCTTGAGAATATATATGCAGGTGACTCAAATTTCAAAGAAGCAAAGCTTCAAATCTATAGAGAAAAATTTGAGCAACTTAGAATGAAAGAAGATTGCAACATTGCTGCATACTTCCAATACGTTGATGAAATAACCAATACTCTAGAAGGATTGGGAGAGCTAGTTGATGAGAAGACTATTATACGGAATATTCTTAAAACGTTACCAGGGAGATTCAACCCAAAGGTATCGATCTTAGAATACAGTGCAAATCTGGGCAAACTCAGCAAAGAGGAATTACACGGAGTTCTCATAGCATACGAAATGAGACTTGATGAAGAAGAGGGTACTTCAAATCTAGAAACTGCATTTTTTGCATCTAAGAAAACCAATAAGGACAAAAAACCTTCAACTGAAATGACATACACCTGCAAGTGTGAAGAAAAGGGAGATGATGGAGAAGGTCTTTCAGATGAAGAATATGCTTACTTTACGAGAAAACTAAAAACTGGTAAGGGAAAATTCAAAGGTAAAATTCCATTGATATGTTTCGGTTATGGTGAGGTTGGGAATTTCATAGAAAAATGTCGAAACAAAAGTGATGGAAACTCAAAAGGAAAAAAAGGCTTTAAGAAATTCAACAAACAAGGAAAAAATAAAGGATCCAAAAGGAACTTTCTCTCTAAAGAAGATAGCTCATCATCCGATGAAGAAAGTGACAGCAATGAAGAAGCCAATGAGAGAGTATTGCTTATGGCCAAGCATAATAAACCCAAGCACAATAAACAAGAGGTATCAAACAACGAATAAGAAGGATTGACCATAGAAGAATTTTATAAGGAAGTAATCAAGCTTATAAAAGATCTCAAGGCGGAGAAGATCCGTTCCAATACTCTTGAAGAACAAGTTCAAGGTCTCAAAATTGAAGTTGAAGAACACAAATGCATTGAAGAGTCACTTCAAAAGAATTTGGAAGAAAACAACAAAGAAAGGGAAGAATTAGAAGCTGAAGTAGTCTCGCTACATGAGGAAGTGAAGAAAGGAAAAATTATCGAAAACTATGCCAATAGCTCAAGGGCATTGGAAGAACTCAACAACAATCAACAATCTTACAACGACGGAACTGGCATCGGTTACAAAGAAGAAGAAGAAGCAGGACCTTCTACAACAAAATACAATGAACCTATGAAATCTGACATGCATGTAGACTTCATTGGACAAGATTCGCAAGAACAGCCTTGGAAGACAATTCCTCGACGAAAATTTCCATCCAGGTACGAAAATATTTTTTATGGCTACTGTTATTCATGTGGAAAATTTGGTCATAAAGCTGTAGAATGTCACAGATACCCTAGGAACGAATACAATTCCAGGAGATCTGTCAAATATGAACATCCCAGGGCCCAGCGAAACATCAATAGATTTGAACATTTAAGAAATAATATTGAATGTTACAAATGTCGAAACTTTAGACACATAGCCAAAGACCGCAGACTTGAAAATCCTCCAAAAGAATCTTTGAAGCCACAGAACAAACGAACATGGAAGAAGAAGAAGACTGATAATTGTGCTCTCACTCTCAAGGCTCAAAACAACAAATATGTGTGGTATGTTGATAGTAGTTGCTCAATGCATATGACTGGAGATAGAAATAAATTTGTATCTCTGAAAGATAAGAAGGATGGAACCATGTCCTTTGGAAATGATGGATCCTCAAATGTTATAGGATTAGGTACTGTCACTCTCAGAAGAAAAGATTCTCTAGCCAAGAATGTTCTATTGGTTGAAAACATGAATCACAATCTGCTCAATGTTGGACAAATGTGTGATCAAGGACACACAATACTATTCAACTCCACAAAATGTGAAATTAGGAAAGGCATGTATGGTGAAATTGTGGCTACAGAAATTCAAGCTCCAAACGACATATATGTTCTGGATGAAGCAACTAAAGCATGTCTAATAGCTAAAGAGGATGATATAATAATTGGTAGCAATGATGATTGACTAAGTAAGAATTTTGCTACAAAGGTGCAAAGTGATTTCAAGATGTCTTTACTTGGTGAGATGACATACTTCTTAGGGCTTCAAATATCTCAGAAAGAGAAATGAATATTTATATGTCAAGCCAAATACATCAAGAAAATGCTCAAGAAATTTAAAATGGAAGATTTCAAACCCATCCTTACACCAATGGTAATAGGTTGCAAATTGAGCATAGACGACTCATCTATGAATGTGGATAAAAGGTTGTATAGATCTATGATTGTTAGTATTATATATGTAACAGCCTCCCGGCTAGATGTTATGCAAGAAGTTGGACAAGTAGCAAGATTCCAAGCAGCACCAAAATAATCACATATTATTACCATAAAAATAATTCTTCGATATCTAAAGGGAACAACAGAATATGGCTTGTGGTATCCCAAGGGTAACAATCTCATTATTCATTCCTTTACATATGAAGATTGGGCAGGAAATGTTGATGATCATGAGAGTACTCATGAAGCATTGGAATATCTTTTCCAGAAGCTTGGGATTCTCCCAAGTTCTCATTAGATTTTTCTTATTCATAATATAAAGGGGGAGTGGAAGTGTGTACAGGTCCACAGGATGGTTGTGTGTCAGGGGGAGTTACCCTTTGCCATTTATTTCAAAGGGGGAGAGAATATTATAGGAAGAGGTGTCATGATCGCACGGGGAGTACTTGTATTACCATCAATGCCAAAGGGGGAGATTGTTGATCAGCAGTTGTCATTGATGTTAACCCAAGCAGCACCAGGGGCTAACCCAATATTGCATGGGAATTTTCACCTGAAAAATTAATATATTCTGGGTCAATAATTCTTTTTATGGTGTCTACTTGTCGAGATGTTTTTGTTGATATATGGCACGCCATGTAATTCTTCACAGTTTGAGAGATATTCATGTTTGAAGTTTCTACCCCCAGTTAGTGGGCTAAAATCCCATCAAGTTGTGGCATGGGTCATTGAAATGTCATAATTAAAATTTTTTAAGCTTCTAAAATAACTCCCACGTTCACTTTTTGAAGCCCCTCTCAACCTAATAATTTATATAAATTGTGATCTTCATTTCCTCCTTATGCAAGGGATTTCGCCATATGAAATAGGTCATCGTGGAATTTTCACCCTAAATTTTTTTCTACAAAGGTTCAGAAGCTAAAATTTTTATGAAGCGAAGTCGAAATCTTGAGGAAGCTTCTGTGAAAATTTCAGATGAAGGTACGCAACATTTTCAGAGATATGATCTGTGGAAGTCAGTGTTTTTGCAGGCTCTTGAAATTCATCTCAAAGAAGTGACCTTGGGAAAATCCTCATAACTCTCTGCCTGAGTATCAGATTGGAATTCCATAAAAAGTTTCATATAACGCACGGTCTGTAGTGTTTTCTCTATCAATTTTAGAGCCAAATTAAGAAACAGTGACACATGGAACGCCATAAAATTTAGCTCTGTTGAAATAGTCCATAAATAGGGCATTGTGAGAGATTGAGTATAACTCTCCCTTGAAGAATCCAAATTTGGTCAGACCTGTGGCATTGGAAAGATGACTCAGAGGAATAATACAATACCAAAAATTAGATATTGAGGATCTGAAATAACAGAGATACACCAAATTCCATATCGAGCTCCTAGAAGGCAAAGAAAAAGCTAGATCATGTGTTGTCAAGGGCTGCAAAGGACCAGATTTTCTAGGGAAGCAAAGAAAAGAAAGGTGTAGCAGAGGGTAGCATGACAAGAGCAATAACAAAGGTACATAACAACAGCAAGAATTTCATCACATGAAGTCTTCAAGGGGGCAACACTGCATACAATCATTGCAAAGGTATCATTGTACTGAGTCTTTGTAAATACATTATTGTACAAATTGTACTAGTGTCTATCTACCAAGAGTTGAAGAGGCAGTGTCGGGTGGTCTAGGATCATCATTATGTGGTTGTGTCATAGTTGGGGTTATGGTTTAGTGTATCTTCTTCTTCTACATCATTCTATATCATTGTAAAGTGGACCATTTTCCCTAGTACGGGAGTCCATTCTTCTTTTATTCTTCTACAAGGTGGTAGGGTTGTGCTAGGGTGAGTTGTAGCTCATTGGGTGTTGGGGCATCTGTTCAGTTGACTAATAAAGAATCTCAGGAATTGGAGCATCCATCTAGTGGGAGCTAGAGAAGAATTATTTTCTATATTCTAGGAAGTTGGAGCTTTATTTTCAATTGGAGTTGAATATTAAAGAATTATTAAAAAAGCATTAGGTGGTTTTTGTCCCGGACTGGGTTTCCACCTTAAAAACTGTGTGCATTTGTGTTCCTCTTGTTTGCTGTTATCATTGTACAAACACTGATAATAATTGAAGATTAACTAATGCTCTAATTGAAAGAAATACTGATTCACCCCCCTCTCTTAGTATTTCCAACAATGTCGTACAGTTTCAAGGTTAATATTTTTGACCAAGTCTTCTAAAATCAAGTTTGCTTGTGACCCACTATCAAAAAATGCATCAATATTTGTATGATTTGAAACCACTCTAACATGGAACAATTCTATCATTGTGTCTTCATTTGGAGTGTTGTTGTGACTATTTGAGGAACTAGTACTTGATATGGCTTCCTTTCCTTTGTTAACCATGGATACAATCTTGGTCTCATCTCCTGAATTGGATCCAAGATCTTGTTATGTCGTGGCAGTCATCTTTTTTTTCCCTTTGTTATTTTTTTTCTTTGGCCTTAGTTTGGGATGTAGTTTCCAACAGTGGGCTTCATCATGCCCCTCTTTGGAACAATTTTTGCATGTAGTTTTCTCCCCTTCTTTATTGATGCTTGCATTCTTCTTTCCTTTCCATTTTCCTCCCTTCTCTTTTCCCTTACCCTTGAATGGCTTCTTCTTACTACCCTCTTCCTGAATTTTCTTTCCCCTTGCTTCAATATGTGTGGCTTACACACATACTTCAGCTAGGTTGCTTGGGTTAAACATAAGAATAGTATGTTTCAATTAGGAATGTAAACCCCCAATTTATTTCAAGAGTGTGTCTTGTTAATTCAAGTTTACTCCTAACAACAAAGACCTCTTTCTAATCTCTTGTGTTTACATCTCTTTGGTCTAGCTTCATAGTGTGGGCCTTTGTATTAGCTTCAATTGTGAAAATGTTACGTTTAGAGTCTCCTATTGCCTCTAAAACCTACTCCAATGGATCCAAAACATCAAAATCTAGCAAGAATGACTCTTCCTGAGCCAAAATTGGTCGAAAATTGCCTCAATTATGGAAAAACAATTTTTTCCTAGTTTTTTTCCACTAATTCTGGAAGTCCGCCAGTTAACTCCACTAAATGTGGAGTTTCTCCTCATTTGGAGGGTCCGCTAAACATTCCACCAACATAATATGCACTTAATTAAGTGATAAGCATGTATTTCAGTGGGGTTACGATGCGTTTAGCGCTAACTTGCACTTATTCGCAAATCTAGGATTATCGTGGTTAAACCACCGATTAACATCATTAAAATGGTTTACAAAAATTTGTTGGATTTATGTCTTATTCATTGGTCATAGCATGTGGACTTGTGGGAGGGGGTTGGCCTGTGGGGCTGGCCCCCTCCGGACCCCCAAATCTGGCATCGCCAAAATTCAAATAGCGCTGAGAACCCATATGGTTAAGGAACACGACGGAAGGTGAGGTGGTAAGGAGTTGGATTATGGTGCGGGTGGTCATGGGTTTGACCCCGACATCGACCACATAATTCTATTGAGCGTGATATGGTTTTCCCATAGTATAAAATTTTTGGATAATATATTTTGATATGATATGCAATATATGTATTTCCATGACTATGGTTTCGACCTTTGGTTCAAACCTTGTATAAAATTAATAATGCTCCCAACTTTGACCTTGCATAAAACTTATCATGCAAACTAGCCTTGCCATGGGGAGGGGGGCATGTGGCAGCCTCCGACTGTGCCACGTAGCCCTTCCCCATTGGCCCAAAAATTTCACCATAATAATAATAATCCACCATAGTAGAAATTTCGAACTTAGAATTAGGAGGGAAAATTCAACTTCCCCAAGCAACATTGGTGAATCCGATTCTAACACTTATCACAATGTCACTGGCTGAAAACTGGAAAATATTCCCTGAAGATCCCTGAGGTGCTGACTAGACTGCCAAGTCATCAGTTTATCACTGTTCTACACAATTTTTACCTCTTTGGGAAAACGAACATCAGACCATAACTTGCTCATACGAACTCAGATTTTGATGAAATGAGTTGCGTTGGAATCCTGGTGATTAGCTCTATCTATTCACTCTAGTTTGAAGCATTTATAATCACTTTATTCTTTTAACTGAATACTAAGTTTCTAATCAGAAATTTTTCCCTTTTTCAACCACTTCTTAACCTTTGTCAAGTGTCAATTCAATACTATCAAGAAAGTCTCTAAGAGCATCGATCTATACATGAGAAAAAAGGCATAAGCCTAATCAAATACATTTGCAAACATATGTATAGGAATCCAATCTATATATTATTATCCATATTGACCTCTATAAATATTATTAAGATAACACAATACTCAATATCCTTCACATACTGAGAGTATACCCCTGCAATCAAAATTTATAGTCTTTGGTTGCAATATTAATCGCAATCGTGTTATAGATATCAACTAAACCATCTGAATAACAACTATTTTTTGCACAAGATAACCTCAATGGAAAACAAGTTCAATCTATGCATCAAATATCATATCACACACTGATATAAAATATCTCTGCATATTACAGACCCCTACAAAGAACAATATCACATTTTTTGCGACATATATACCATGTTATGATTTGTGAGTTGGATAGAACATTGAATGAAATCTCTAATTAGATAAAAAAATTCATCTAAAAAGCCACTTCCTACAGTCACTACACCTCATCTCAGAACATTGCAACAAATAATAAATTCATACTGTCAAAACATTTCATTCATCTCTACCTAACTTTGATTTATGCAGTTAATATAAATAAGGAAGATATAAACAAAATTTTCAGAGGCATTTTTGCAATAAATCATTCATTTCAATAGATATCCACTCATTTCACCCTTCATTGCACCTGCAAAAAATATATTTTCATTAGATTGTATCCTCCTTGCCCTCTTGTGTGCTCCTACCCAAAAAAAAATTATAAAACATCTCATTGAAGGCACACACATAGCTCTTGATCAATCCTCCTTTATATAATCATTTTATCCCATCAATTCCTCGAGGAAAAAACCAATTTTTTCAAGATACCTCAGGCAGGTAAACCAAGGTATTTGTTGAAAAAATGAATCTAGTCCGCGCGCACAAATTCTTGTGGGTGAAACCTAGTTTCTCGTGCTTGTTTTTTTATTTTCACAACCTAAAGGATTTTCCACACCCACAGTGAATAAAAATTTCAGCTAAAACCATTATAAATGCCCTCATAGGCCTTCCTCCATGTGGATGGAGCCTTTTATCCGCACTCATAATCCTTCCTTTGTGCAGCTAGAGTTTAGGCTAAGGAAAAACCCCTATGTTGAGTCCAAAACTTGGAGTCATTCTTTGACACATGTATACATGCTTGATGCCTTTGTAACATCTATTGAGATCACATTCAAATATTGCACATCGATCTTGTGTTGATACATCAATCATGCCATCCTTGGACTAGACAACTACTAAATAATCTATGAACAAATAATTCTCCATGTAGACATACTAATAATACATATTTCATCAACCATACAATCATGCTATAATAAATCACATCAATATTGCACTAAAAAATCACATGCACATCAATTCATAGGATTCATGAAAGCATCAATCATCAAGATAGAGTATATATCAGTGTAGGTTACCATGAATGACAACATAAAATCCGTAATTCCAACACCCCTGCGTCAATATTAATCATATGCACACTATTCCTTTGACCAACCAACCACTGTGTATAAGAAATCAATCCAATTGGGCTGCAACATTCTCAGAACCACTTCGTCAACTAGACCACATATATTTCCCTTTTTAGGGGGAGCATCCAAAAGTTCCCATTTTCCAAGGTCTTCCAACCTTTATTAAAAGGGATCTTTGACAACGTTACCTCCATGTTTTTTTGTAGACTATAATAAAATGTTAAAGCATCATCCTACAATATTGTTTATGTGCCATTGTTCTTCTTTAAGTATTATAAGATAATCCGATAACTCTCCTTTATCATTGTATAACAATGGAGAGTAAACATTTGTGAAGGAAAATGTGTATTTTGTGTTTGTGTCTTCAAGCTTGACTGCCACCCAAAAAATTGTTTTGGAGCAAGATTTTAACATAAAACATGATTAGAGCCAATATATGCAGATACTTCCATATGATCCACATGTGCTTTGTGCGATTACAGTACTGTTTCTCCCAAAAAATAATTGACAAGGATAGGATCTCTTCTTCAACAAGTTTGGTTTCTTGTAAAAACAAAATTTGTGGATTTTATCTTCTAACTCAATATTTCATAATATGGGATTTAGTGGGGCTTCCCATTCCTCGTATGTTACAAGAAATAATATTCATATAAAATTTGAGGAACTCACCTTAACTCCTCCATTCTTAGTGCTACCATGCTCTCTTTGTCTTACGTTTTTCTAGCATTTATGTAATTTCGGATTGATTGCCTTGATTAATGTTATGCTTGGGCCTCTACTTCCCTTGCCTCTTTTTTAGTGGGCCTTCCACTTTTTTATGGTTTTCTAACTCTTGATTTTAGGTTTTGCTTCCCCAATTTAATATCTTCTTGGCACCTCTTTTTAACATCTTGTCTTCTCCCTCCACCAATCCCCAAGGTTTGGGAGACATGAGCTCAACTCCTTTCACTCTATGAGAATGACTTGTCAGATTGGAAGAAAAAAGAGGGGGTTGAGGATGAGTGACATTATCAATGAGGGAATCCTTCTCTAGTTTTCCCTCATTATTCTCTCTTTCTTCTCCCTTGACCACAATATCCTCTCCTTCCTTAAAATTGTCTTCATGTCCTAGAGTTTTGATCATTTCATTTGGTTCCTTATGCTCCATATTGTCTTGATAAATGGATTCAAAAGGATTATCTAAGGAGGAGGCACCATGATGAGATTAAAAAATTAGAATTATATTTTCTACCTTTGTCATGGTTTGTCCCCTTTTTTTGGCTATGCCATTAATTCTCTTGGGAAGAGGGGTGCTCCTTCTCCATTTCCAGCCTGAGTTCTTTTATATTCATGGGAAAAATGCCCATAAGCATGGAAAATATTTCACTTGAACAGGAGTTATTCATAGTAAATAGGTTGAATATGTTTCCATTATCCTTGGGTTATAATGATCTCAAACTGGAGACATTTCTCTAGGTCCACTTCAACGCATATTTTGGCACATGCAAACTAATGACCTTTCGGATCTTCCCAAACTAGATATCTTCCTACTCCATTCCTAATAGCCTTCAAGCATTAATCACTCCAATGAGATAGGAGTAGATGAGAAATATTGAACCATATAGGAACTATCATAAGGATATCCTCATCTGGATTGAAATCCATAGACCATGCATTCAGATACATTCCTTTTGATCCAAAAAATAAGTCCCATTTCAAAATCGAATGTCTTTGTATTTTTTAAATTCAAAGAGCAATAAAAAAAAATATTAACTACTGCGAATTCTCTTAGATCTACTTTCATCTTGATTTACAGGATTTTTCAGCCCATTATTGGATGGATTTAGGCAAGGGCCACATGCCCATTAAATTCCTAATCAAAGCTCTATCAATGAAGTTCAGAGAGGTCCTTCTGAAGCCCAAAGGAAGAGCAACTGACGATATATTCTCAGTCTTCTTGACAAATTTTGTATGTTTCTCCTTTGGTTTGTGAATGGATTTGAGCTTCCAAATCAACAAACAAAATTCAACATCCTTGTTTCTAGAGAGGGGGGATCTTTCTCGCCCGACACCATTTGAAATTCAGGGATAAAGATGTCAATAGAGTAGGGAGAATGTAAGAGGGTCATAGAGTTGCGGTGTAATAATAATTTTAAGGTTACAATGTAGTTATTTTTTATGATTTTTTAAAATTTTGGTAATGTGAGATGTATGATAAAGTAAGAGTTTTGATGCTTATTATGGATTTGTGTCTATCAGAATTTACCAATAATTTAATTTATTATGTTATTATTTAAATTGTATTTTATTAATACATCACAGGTTCAATTCTCTTGGTGCTCTTAGGGTTAAGCTTCATGGTTGAACCGACAGGAAGTGATCCATTTGGGTGGATCTACCTGGTACAAATATTTGATGCACACAACATTCTATGATATTTGAGGTCTGTGAACCACATAGAAAAAAAATTTATCTTGACTATGTTCCAAGAAAACATTAACTTTGTCTAATTAACTAGAATTGTCTCACTTACACACTTAATTATAAACCCTTATTAATCAAGGTAATTTTTTTATTCAACCATAACAATAAATAAATTTAATGAATTTTTCATAATCAACTTTCACAATGATAAACACATTTTAATGAAAGTATTTCATAACAAACTTCAATAATGAACACATTGAATTGAAACTTTATCATTCAAATATAATAATCACAAGTGAAAATAAGTTTTTCACAACTAATAATAAGCACATCTAAATGTAAGTATTTCAAAATAAATCTTTATAATAAATACATTTTACATTTTCATAATAAAATTTTAACTTGTGTGATAATAAGTAAACTTAAACTAACATTGTATGAAATTAAATTAACCAATAAAACACATAAAAATACCAGAGACATAGAACTGGAGGAAAAGGTTGTCCTCGCATATTCTTCATTATTAAAAAAATGTTATAATACAAATAAATAGATGAGGAAGTTGTCTCAAGATAGTGCGTTTATCTTGGACAAATTGGTTGAGAAAATATCTCAACCACACACACTAATCTAGGAGCTAAGTTAGGTAGGCCTAAACTAACTCCTAATTAAGAGGAACTAACATAATCTAGAAAATTAGGCATAAAATCCTAGTTTTCAATATTTAATTAATTTAATTAACTTTAGATTTACAATTTTTTATGAGAGATAGGCTAGCATTCCCCCCCCCCCCTCAATGATAAATCCAAAATAAGAATGAGGAACTATCTTCCAAGTTCTCATGCTGAAATTGTTGATCCTCAAAAACACTGCCTGAAAAACTGCTAAAGCTAGATGCCAAAATAACTGCAATTTGAAGAGACCATGAGACAGCTGCATGTCTGATTCATCTCTGAATTTCACTTGAAAAATTCATCACGTCCCAAGATGCAAAAGTATCCATCTGGCCTTTTATTGAAATCAACATCCTTTGTCCACTAACAAAATTTAAGAATGCCCACTGGCGAATCTGCTTGTCCACTGAAAAAAATTTGAAGAAGCCCACTGGCGAATTTGCTGATGATGATAGCCCACTGGCTGATGATGTTGATGATGTCAAAAAAAAACTCATTGTTGATTTTTTGATGTTGTCGAAAACTTCTCATTGTTGATTCCCACTGGCTTCTTGGATGTTGGAACACCCACTGGCTGCTGAAGATTCCCACTGGTAGCTTTCCTTGATGTTGTCGAAACTTTTAGTCTAATAACCACTGTCAATTTCATTAAAAATTTCCCCCCTGTTTTAGCTGAAAGGAGAGACAATCCTCTGCAAATGATTCTTGAACTCCCCCCCTTCAGGTCTAGGAGTGTTGCACTGGTGTACTCCCACATTCAACTGCACAAGAGTACCATCGTCATTTGACTGTCGGCTGCAACATGTGTGATTTAATTTGGTTGTAAAACTTATACAATATTTTGACAATTGATGACCATTCCCAAGGATCAATTCAGGCGTAATTGATCTTCAATCTGGCTAGTTGGTTTTGGTTGCAACATTTATTGGATGAACGATTATGCTAGCCATAATGGCAACAAGGATGGAGATCAAAATAATGATCTTCCATATGACATGTTCTTTGAAAATGTGATTGTTACACCATTTTTTGGTCATCTAACCTATTATCATTAGATGGACCCAATTACACCATGTAAGACCAATTTTACCCTAAGTAAAATTGCTTTCATTATGTAAAATAACTTAATAAAACACATTTATTAAGTTGTTTATGGTCTAAACCGGAAACCCCAAGGGGAAATATTAAACAAATCTACATTTATTTGGTTTTCCTCATGGAATAATTAATTAAACAGTAATTTAATTATTATTCCTAGTCATATTTAACCCAAAACAAGAAAATTAATTAGATAAATTCTTATTTATCTTATTATTTTCTAGGAATAATTATTTAAACCTTATTTAAATAATATTCCTTGTTAAATTTGACTAAATCATTTATAAATAATTGAATAAATCATTATTTATTTAATTATCATTCAGCCACTTCCTTAAAATGATAAATAAATCATTTATTTATTTATTATTTACAAATAAAGGGATTTGACCCAAGTCAAATTCCTTTCCCCTCCAACAAATATAATAAAATATTCCATAAAAGGTGGATCTAGATTTGGTTAATATTATTTTAATCATATGCCAAGATCTAGAATGACCTAATATTTTGTTATAAATAGAAGGGCTTTTCCTACCATTCATCACCTTTTGTTGCCTCTTAGATCACTCTAGATCTAAACTCTTGGTCTGACTTTGAGCCATTATTATTGTCATATTTTTCATTATTTGCTTTGTTAGCTCCCTTTGAGTTCTATATTTGTCTGGGTTTTCTACACCAACAAGAGAGAGAAATTCTATATCTGAAGTGCTGAGGACTTTCAAGAACCCATCCCATTGAGGAGAATTGGAAACACCTTTCTTGTTTTCCTCCCAGGTGCCCTTAATATAAAATTCTTTAAAACATATTATTCTTTTCTTGTCTATTGGATGCATGGAGAAAAACCTTATTTTTACTGCTTAATGTCTTTTTATGCATAGATCTGGATTTTTGCAGCATTTGTCTTGATCAACTAACTACAGATCTGAAGATATTGGCAACCATCTTTGATGTTAGGGCTATAAGTTATGCGTAGCTAAAGTGGTATTTTTTCGTACACTTTGACAAAAGATTCATACTAATAGTGATCATTTTGGTTTGACTACAACTTCTGTTTCCATGCATGTCGGTTTGTCTGCAACTTTCACAGAATTTGTTGATGTGATTTGTTCAAGAAATTCTGCACTGATGAACTTGATGGGCTTTGAATAATCTGGGATATGTAAGTTGTCTTCATCTTTGAAATATCCTAATCCTCTTCGATTTATGTTACTTTGGATTTCTTCCCATGGCTTGATGATTGGTTTGGAAGAAATTTGAACTTGAACAACTTCGACACTTGAAGCTATTTGGATGAATGGATTATCATATTTATCTATATCGTTCAAAGACTCGAAAGCACCTCTTCTCTTGCAACTCATTTCTTTTTAGTTGTGACTCTAGTTGAAGGAACTCAATCGTTTCATTTTTCTATTGTAGATTCCTTGAAATATCAACAAGAGTTGCTTTGTTGATTTGCACCATGTCTTCATCACTTGATATGATCAAATTGTGAAGAACTTGTAACAACTGGATGTGTTTTTCCATGTGAACTCACTCGCTTGAATTCAGGCTTGCTTGTATTGAAATTTCTCACTTGATGTTAACTTGTTGGATTGAATTCGCTTGCTTGATTTGAATGACACACTCGCTTGCTTTGGAATTTGCTTGATCTCTTACTTGGTGAAACTTGTTTTGCTTGTTTCATGCTCACTAGAAATCACGCTTGCTTACTGCAGATTTCAACTTGCTTGATCATTGTTTGGATATTACATTTAATTGCGTTAGATTTGAAATCGGTCACTTTCTTTGATTGTTTCTTCAATGAACTTCACGCTGGCTTGCTTGATGTTGTGAATTTTGTACTAACTTGATTGTGCTTATTGGAAAAAGAAGGGTGTCGAACACTGTCGAAAATGCACCCAAAAGACAAATGAAAGGTTAAAATAATATGAATCAGTTGAAGACTTACTTGACTTAATTGTCTTAGGTTCATCACCTTACCAATTCAAATTTGGGTGCCAGTTTCAACCAAGAATTCACCCATACAATTGAACTAAGTTACAAAAATGTTTATCTGCAAGTGATACAAAAAATGTTGTTGATGTCGTCTTGTCTTGGAATTATTGATGTCGAATGTGGTTGTAGAATACATCTTTATCAAATTGATGATGTGTTTCACAAATATATGTGATTGGCTGTGCTTGTGTACTTAAGATTGATTACAGGAGCTTGATTACTTTAAGCTTGATGACTTGTGCACTTAAGCTTGCTTATGTGCATGCATATGTGTAATTTGTTGTGTACCATATTACAAAGAGAGTGTAGAAAAAAAAACTAGACACAATTCATGCACACACATTCACGACACACAGTATACATAAGATCCCCTTATTCAATTTCAGGAAGATCTAGGACACTATCACCAAAAAAATATGATTTTGTTAATTATTGAGTACATAAGCAATCTTCACCTTCAAGTAATGAAAATGCCAAGCTGGCAACCCTTTGATGCAACTCGTCTTCGAAAACTGAATTAAATTTAGACTTACTCAACCTCATAGAAGTAAAAACTTTACTTCAAAAATACACCTTATCACAACATGAATTACAATCTTCACCCTTATAACTCCCCTTACAACAAAAATATTTTAGCCACTCCTTATCTCTCCCAAAAATCACTCATTAAAAAAACACCCTTTAATCCACCTTATCCCTCCTTTAAACTTTCCATTTAAAAACATTTTATGAAATCACTCCAAAAGTGAAAATTAAAAACACTTTATGAAATCACTTTAAAAGTGATATAAAGTTCTAGGTGAATGGATTTTAGATTTAGATTTAAAACATTCACTGTTCCCTTTTAAAAAAAATAAAAAAATTACGTACCATAACCATACGTATTCATTTTTTTTAAAATTTCACCCTATACTTCCATTTGAACTTTCTTCATGCACCTTCATTATTTTTGTGAGAGATTTCATAATACAAAAATTCTCCATGCTTGCGCAATTCACCATGCTCTCCACGCTTGTCCTTTTTCTAAATGTTGTTGGCTCCACAAGTTGTTGTTTTTTTAAAATGTTGTTGGCAAGAAAGTGTCCACTAGATATAAAAACATTTTTTTTTGCCTGCGTACTCGACCTCATAGATCGACCAATGGTGGAGACGTGTAAGGAATTTAGTGTATTGAATATTTTACCTTTTGAATATCATAGACTGCTGAGTCAACAAAATCCCTTTGGTATCGTTCATGAAAGTGTCTTCAATGGCATCCTTTCCTTGAGAAAGGATTGCATAATAACGCAGTAGGTGCCATGGATCCAGAGATGTCGGTCCTCTTCTAGTGCATGGTCAATTCACCTAATGCATGTGGGACAACAGACGACGTTGTCTTTCTTGGATTCTCTATCACAACGCGAAAACCAACAACATTCGTAGCTTCATATATCTCATTTGTTATTCATTTCGTAATTCCCCGACTGTCTCCCATATCGGCTTGCATAATATTTTGAAGAAGAGAAAACAATCTCTACATAGCACTAGTGATCTGAGAATTCTAGCATATTATTTCTTTGCTATTTTCACTAGTGCCTTTCATCTGTAGCGAGGAAATCATCTAATGAAATTCGAGATGGTGTCTGTAAGCAGAGAAATGGTGGTGTACTGCTTCGACAATTTATTGGCCCATTACTTGAGAGGGACCCTACCACCTCCTACTTTTGAAGAGGCTTAAAATCCATTATTTATGACATGGAAAAGGTTTATTTGAAGACAGATGTATCTCTAATGGGTTGATCTACTACACGCTTAGAAGTGCTCTACTCAATGACCGCTCCCCACCTATAGAGGGTGCAGAAATTCCAAATCTGAAATGCATAGTGTCTATCCTAAAATATTATGAGCATGCAGCCAATTATTTATACTGGAAGATCGGAAAGCATGGCATCATTATTGAGTTTGTCGATACAGATAATAGAAGACACGTTGTAACTTACTTATTGGGTGTAGCTACACAACAATGCTAGATGAAGATGGAGACAATTGATTCCCTAATGCGCAAATCAGGGTTTATGGAAAGCATCACTGAACCTCTTCGAAAAGGACTCAGCAATATTCATTACCAAAGCAGTGTTTACAACATGCATTACAATGATTATGTTACATTTGTGAAGAGAATCAGAGGTACTGTCCATGTCAGTGGAATAAGGCCATTTTATTAATGTGAAGGATTCTCTGTGATGTTGCAATAAACCAGGAAGGATTTGAATGACAAAGGATGCGGATTGATGATCCAGCGTTGGACTTATCTACTGTGTAAAATTGTCAAAACTATTTACTGACGAATTCTTTAGGTATGAAAATACCCAAATCTCTCTACATCACATATTTAAATTTAGAAAATGTTGATCTATGGTGGGGTGAAGACATACCAATACCATGATCTCTATAACAACAGCTTCAAATTAGAGTCATCGAGATGAAATTCAGATTCTCCAGCTTTTTAATATATGTGGCCACACGTAACAAGTGAGGATATGTGGGAATACACATACCATATCTGAATCTCTGAAAATGATATCAATCGGCCTTCCAAGTAAAGATATGTACTTTCCCTTCTGGAAATAAAGGAAAAGTAGCTCAACCCTTTGATGGATTTTTCCACTTTACAAGACTGATGCGCCTCCCCACTTAGATGGCCACTTAAACAATGATGAATCGCACACTTATCGATCAATGATCTGTGATCTGGGATTGATCTATTCAAACACTTCAAACAAAATATCTCCAAGCAATCCAAATGCAAGTCTGCAGACAAAAACAAATCCAATAAACAATAAAGACTAATCAGCCTTTGATACCTACGCATCGTACAATAATGATTCTAAATCAATCTTTGAAGAGAAGCCATTGTGACACTACAGGATTCCATCTTCCAGCTCTAAATTCAAGATCTCCATTAGCTGTGATACCACATGTAATAAATTAAATTACCTAATAAAACACATAAAAACACCAGAGACATAGAACTGGCGGAAAAGGTTGTCCTCACATATTCTTCATTATTAAAAAAATGTTATAATACAAATAAATAGATGAGGAATTTGTCTCAAGATAGTGCATCTATATTGGACAACGTGGTTGAGAAAATATCTCAACCACACACACTAATCTAGGAGCTAAGTTAGGTAGGCCTAAACTAACTCCTAATTAAGAGGAACTAACATAATCTATAAAATTAGGCATAAAATCCTAATTTTAAATATCTAATTAATTTCATTAAATTTGGATTTATAATTTTTTATGAGAAAGAGGCTAACAAACATAACTATATAAATTAAATGACTCTTAAATTTCAATAGACATCAAAACACTTACCTCATAATACATCTCACATTACTAAAAAAACATAAAACTTAACTAAATTATAACTTTATTTTAAATAATTCCCCTATGAGGGTGAACTCGAGATCTAAGAGGGGGCATGAGAGGATAATCCTACTACCCCACCCACCTGAGGTGCATTATTATCAAAATCAGGGCTCATCCCCTTGCATGCATCCACTTATATGGCATTAAATAGTGGAGGGTGGTTGATGAAACATGGATCAGTCTTAGTGGTTATTGATGGAGGTTATGTTAGGCGTGAGGTCAAGGAGATGACTTCTCTATCGATATACCCTTTTTTTGGCTCCAATGTTGAGTTTCCACAGGTTTCCTTCAATCAAGGATTTAGTTCAGTGAGTCTGTGGGTGTTGCTCAGAACTGGAGAGGAAGTGGTGGGAAGGTATTTTAGTTTGGTAAGTGGAGAATTCACTACTTTAATGGTGGCCTAGAAATTTATTCTCCATTGTGGCAAGTGATTTGAGGGCTTGTGTTCCTGCTATGAGAGTTATGGGCCACAATTCTCATCCAGAGTTGGATAATTGTAAGAGATTAAATAATCCCATATGGTGAGTGAATAATTGGTTATGGGCTCTGGAGTATAGTCGTGGAAATTGGTGAAAACTTCTAATTATCAATGCCAAATTGAGAGCTCGGGTTTTGAATCCTTTGGATTTTCTCATTTTGTTTTATATCTCGTTTTTTCATAATATATTTTTCTTTGTATTTTTATTTGTATTCATATCTAGTCTTTATAAAATTTGGGTCTTGGTTCCGGCTTGGATTGGTGAGAGAATTCTATGGGAAATTAGGTGAAATAGGTGAGGTTTCTTATGAAGAGTTTCTATTCATGGCTCAATGTTTTATTTCCTATATGGCCTTGTTCATTATTGAGTAAATATCATATGTTCGGTATCTTGGAAGGTGTATGGTTGTGTGTTTTGTTAAATTATTAGGTAGTTTTCGTATCTGTAACGAGTAGAGGCAGTTTTGATGGTTCTGAGTGTGGGGTTCCCTTGAGTGGTTTAGTCTAATTCATGGTTATCATGATGGCTTTGGTGCCTCATTCAACTTGTTCTCCGCTAATACATTGTACTTCTTTTATCCTATCATTTTCTAGGTCATGGTTGTTTCAATTATTGTCAAAGGTGTGATCACCTCTTGTATGTTATGCCTCCTCAACAATGCATGTCATGTAGAAGGGGGGAGGTGGAAGTATCCCGCAAGGCCAGTGAAGGTATCGACTCTTTTCCCAGGACTCTGCAGAAACCTATTTTATCATAATCCACCCTAAGACATAGTGAGAAATTAGGAATTAGAGACTCGGGTAGGAACATAAATACAATCCCACTCAGACTCTGAGATTATAGATGAGGTTTCTTGTTGGTATTTTGATCGTGGTGATCCATATCTTGGGGGCAGGACCCCAAGATATAAAAAATTGAAATGGATCTAGTGGGGGAGACCCCAAAGATCTGAAAAATTCAAATGCCAAAGAAAAGAGAGAGAGAGAGAGAGAGAGAGAGAGAACACATAATAAATAAAACCACAAAGAAACTTTTTTTATTAAAATAGAGAACAATTGTAAAAGCTACATTGTGGTGGATAATTTGTACTTTTACAAAATGTGATTTGTTACTTATAGTATTTTTTAGTTACAATACCACGGGTAGATTCCATGGGTAGGTAAATACAATGAGTGAATGAATACCATGGGTAGATGCCACTTACAATACCCTGGGTGGATAAATACCATAGGTGGATGAATACCATGGGTGGATGGCACTTACAATACCATGGATAGATTCCATGGGTGGATGAATACCATGGGTGGATAAATTCCATGGGTAAATGAATACCATGGGTAGATGACACTTTCCATTCAGATCACATGTTCACTCTAGGGGAAGGAAAAAGCAATATCTTAACTTTGTTGCTATACACCGACATATGAATACTTTTCTTGGTTTTGTCTTGAAATATAAACAAGTGGAAAGGTATAATGTTTTTTCTACTTTGGATTACATTAAGAGGATTTTAAGGAACCAACGCTTTGCCTTGGACATGCTCAACTCAAGGTTGTCCCACGTGGAAGGGCACCTTCATTTTTATTTGAACACTGCTACACCTCCTACATCGAGTGCCAAGGACCTTGATCCCATATCTTCCTTTTAATATGAATGATGCTCATGTTTGTTAGTCTATTTATAACTCTACAATGTTTTTTATTGTTTATCCTATAATATGGTCCTTTTTGTAACCTAGGAATAGTTGGTTTGCCTTTTTGTACTTTAGGATAAATAGAGAATTTGGGATTGTGGATACACCTATATCTCCAAGAGATAACAGAAAACTTCTCAATTGACTAGATATATCAGCTATGTATCTTTGAGATATTTTAGTAATATAAGTGTTTTAATTTATGAAAAAAAACTATGTTTTAAATTATTATTATTGTTTTTATTAGCTTTCTTTTATTATATCATAATTAAAATATACAAAGCATACTAGATAACAGTATTATTGTCATGGTCAACCACAAGGGAAATAAAACCAGTGACAACAAAGGTAATATGAAATTCTTTTGTCTATCAAAATTAACCAAAATAAACCTATGACCTGTGTATTGTTATGCCAAGACATATTTCTAGCATAGTTATCAAAAACCCTACATTCAATCAATTGGGTAGTGTTGGAAAACCAAAGTCGTGAAACATACGAAATAATAAAATATATTTCACTAAACATAAACATAAAGTAACAAGAGGTTTGGGCCTGCATCAGTCTTCAAAGGGTTTGACAATAATTAAATCTAAACTAACGTAGCAATATAAATTAAATGATTATCTTAAGGGTTAGCTCAATTGGTCGAGTTCCTGTCGTTAAAGCACCTCAACTATTGAGAGGTCATGGATTCAATTCTCTTGACACCCTCATGGTCAAGCTCCATCGTTGAGCTGGCAGGAAGTGATCCCTTTGGGTGGATCTTACTTGTATAATTATTCCATGGATGTAGCGGTCACTAATATCGGGGGCCCGTAAACCACATAGAAAACAAATAAATTAGATGACTAGTAAATGGCAATAGACATCAAAAAAATTACCTCATAATACATCTCACATTGTCAAAAAAAATAAAATATATATATATATATATATATAAATTAACAAAATTATAACTTATCATTATTATTATCATTATTTTGTTGTTTTGTTAAATAGCTTTCTTTTATTAGATCATAATACAAGAATACAAAGCATACTAGATAATAGTATTATTGTCGTGGTCTACCACAAGGGAAACCAGACCAGTGGTAGTAAAGGTAGTGTAATGTTATTTTGTTTATCAAGATAAACCTGTATTCAATGTATTTCTATTCCAAGACAAATGTATGGCATAGTTATCAAAAAACTTACATACAATCAATTGGGTAGTGTTAGAAAACAACAACTATGAAACATATGAGGAAGTAAAATATATTTCATTGAACATAAACATAAAATAACAAGAGGTATGGGCCTGCATCAGTCTTTAGAGGAAGTAATTGAGGTGATATCCTTAGTGTTTGGACCTACTGGAGAGTGTCTCCCATATTGATGATGCCTCTCAATGTTAGCTAAACAAGCATGTTAGGTCCCTAAATTACTAGTTTAGTCCCTTATTATTATTATTGTAGCTCCCTTACTGTTATTGTTGTACCCCTGTAACACCAATATTGTTATTATTGTGCCCTTACATTATTATTGTTAGGTAGGCTAGGATTATATTGTGGCCCCATGGACTCCTATATATAGAAGGAGGTTTTGGTCATTTGTATCATCCAAGAATTATTAATTTATGTAATGTATTGGAGGTTTCCCCCTTGAAGTGGCTGATTCTAAGGCATTGATATCTCTTTCTTCTATTTTTGGAGCTGGTTTCTTAACATTTGGTATGAGAGTTTTGGATTCTAGGGTTTCGCTGCTCCAAATAGGTCATCGTGGACTTTTTTCTATAACTTTTTTTTCTACAAACATTCAGAAGCTGAAATTTTTATAGAGAAAATCCGAAATACTGAGGAACATTGTGGAAAATTTTTATATCTTTTTTTGCAATATTTTCGGAGATATGATCTGTGCAAGTTAGGGATTTGTGCAGGCTCCTGAATTTAACCTAAATAGGTCATCATGGAATTTTAGCTATAACATTTTTTCTACAAGGTTTCAGAAGCTGAAATTTTTACAGAGAGAAGCCACAATCCTGAGGAACGTTGTGGAAACATTTTAGAGCTTGATTCACAATATTTTCTGATCTAGATCTTGGGAGGAGGCCCCCACTATCTAAAAAAATGAAATGGACCTGACAATATCTGCAAAATTAGAATGCAAAAAAAAAAAGAGAGAACACAAAGAAAATAAAACCACAAAGAAAATTATTTTATTAAAACAGAGAATAACTTTAGAAGCTACATTGTGGTGGAAAATATGTCCTTTTACAAACTGAGGCTTGTTATTTATTGCCTTTTTTGAGTTACAATACCATGCGTAGATACCATAGGTGGATACCATGGGTCAAAACCATGGGTCAATACCATGGGTAGATACCATGGGTAGATACCACTTACAATAACATGGGTAAATTCCATGTGTGGATGAATACCATGTGTGGATACATACCATGGGTGGATGAATATCATTGATATATGTCACTTACAATAACATGGGCAAATAAATACAATGGGTGGATGAATACCATGGGTCAATGATATTTACAATACCATGGGTAAATTTCATGGCTGGATGGATAACATGGGTAGATGAATACCATGGGTGGATGTCATTTTCCATTCGGATCATTCCTCCCTCCTTAAGAAGCAATGGTCCCCATTGCGTGAAGTTCCCTCCTGAGAAGCCTTTGTTGAATATGAAGAGCCACTGAAGATAAGGGTTTTTTGTAGTTAACCCTTAACCGTGATGAATGAAGATCCAAGGATAGAGATACCCTGTAATGCTTGTGACCAACTGTGATATTGATAGTGTGCGGCCTAACAAATAGGCTTCGATGAAGTATGGGTTTGTGGATGAACCAAAACCATGAAAAACAGAGATTCGAGGATAGAGATACCCTGTAATGCTTGTGCCCAACTGTGTGACTAAAAGTGTGCGGCCTAGCAAGTGGACTTCAATGAGAATGATTTTGTGCGTTTGACCCATAACCGTGATGCTGATTGTTGATGAAGTAGCAGGTGCCTACATAGCTTGATGTGGGAGGGCAGGTCTCCAAATAACCCAAGCCGAATGCTGCTATGCCAAAACTGATGAATGTGAAGTAGGTGCCTACTAAAGTGGGGTGGGAGGGCACGTCTCCAAAGGGAACCAACTCCAAATGCTACTACAAATTTAAAATGAGCATAACTCGGTCAATATAACTCAGAATATTTATTATAACCTATTTTTGGAAATGGAATGATCATTCTACATCTTCTTGTATGTTTTAAATCAATATCTGGAGACTCTAGAATCTCATATTTGCGCTGGAACTGTCCCGCCATCACAAACTTTCTAAAAAAAATAGCTGATTTTAAATCAACAATAAATCCCTCGTCCAGACTCCAATTCGACCAATTGTTTTTTTTGAAATCGGGTGATTTTTGAAGGGGAGCACACACACACACACACACACACACACACACACATATATATATATATATATATATATATATATATATATATATATATATATATATCTGAAATTCCCCACTAAAAACTGCAATAAATGATATGACATCCGCCTTCCATGAATTATCGTCAGAAAAATTGCTGCAACATTGCTGAATTTGAATCAACGATACCTCCCTCATCCGAACTCCAATTCGGCCAATTTTTTTTTTTGAATTTTAGTATTTTCTCAAAAGGAATCCAGATCTAGTCTTCTTCTTTTTTTGTAATTTTTGCCTTCAAATTTTCAGATCTGATTTGCAAACTCGCTTCCAAAAAAAAAATTCATTGAGTTTGCTGAAGATTGTTGCAAAACATTGAAACTGAAATATGTTTCAAACCCTCATTCCCATGGAGGCGTAACCTGAATCTGATACCACTAATAGAGATCTTTGGGGGAGGCTCCGTGATCTAAAAAAAATGAAATGGATCTCACAATATCTGCAAAATTAGAATGCCAAAAAAAAAGAGAGAACACAAAGAAAATACAACCACAAAGAAACTTGTTTTATTAAAATAGAGAATAACTTTAGAAGCTACATTGTGGTGGACAATCTGTCCTTTTACAAATCGGGGCTTGTTATTTATAGCCTTTTTTGAGTTACAATACCATGCGTAGATACCATAGGTGGATACCATGGGTATATACCACTTACAATACCATGGGTCAATATCATGGGTAGATACCACTTACAATACCATGGGTAAATTCCATGTGTGGATGAATACCATGCATGAATACATACCATGGGTGGATGAATATCATGGATAGATGTCACTTACAATACCATGGGCGAATAAATACAATGGGTGGATGAATACCATGGGTCAATGATATTAACAATACCATGGGTAAATTCCATGGGTGGATGGATAAAATGGGTAGATGAATACCATGGGTGGATGCAATTTTCCATTCAGATCATTTTCAAAGATAGGGTCTATGGAAGTTAGGGACTTTTCAGGCTCTCGAATTTCATCTCAAATAGGTGACCGTGGGAAAATCTTCATAACCTTCTCTCTGAGCATTGGATTGGAATTTTGTAAAAAGTGGCCGCAAGTGCATGGAATGTAGTTTCCTTTTTATCAATTTCAGAGCTGAAGGAGGAAACAGTGACACATGGTACACCATACAAGGTTGCTCTACTGAACCATTCCATGATTAGGTCATTGTGGGAGATTTGGCATAACTTTGCCTTGAAGAATCCAAATCAGGTTAGACCTCTGGAATTTGAAAGAATATTTAGAGGGTTACTTAGATATTGAAGATCTAAAATCACTGAGATAATTCAGTTTCAATATCAAGCTCCTCAAAAGAAACAAAAAGGTGTGTATTCTTTTCGAATTACATAAGTCTCGTTTGAAAAAAAAATAGTTTGAATTTATTCCAAGGGAATATTTAAGAATAGATATCAGTATTGGGTTCTAAAATGCCCCCTAAAAATAATTCAACACCCATTAAGCCTTCAGAAGGCTCTACTATGATTCATGAAGACGAAGAAATGAAACATGAGATATCAAAATTAGAAGAGCAAGTGCACCAAATTTCGCTATCGCAAAGAGCAACAAAAAATGAAATGGATGGTTTGAAGAAAGGCATGGAAACTAAGATGGATGGCATGGAATTTGGCATGGAAGCTAAGATCGATGAAAAAATTAAATACAACATGGAAAACATGAAGAATGATCTAAAAGTAGACATCGAAGGTTTGACAAAGTTTATACAAGAAATGTTTCCTAATGTCGAAATGATATTAGAGGAAACTCATGATGAGAACAAAATAAATGTTAATCGTGATTTCATAAAATCTAATGTTGGATGGAAGAACCACCATATTCCAAAGATGGATATGAGGAAGTTTGATGGCAAGGATCTCGTAACATGGATACTACAGATGGAGCAGTATTTTGATCTCAATAATGTGCAAAACACACAAAAGGTACGCATTGCAACTTTAAATTTAGAACAAAATACATTTGTATGGTATCGATGGATTTTATCCCGTAAAAAAATTGTCACTTGGTCAAATTGTACAGAGGAAATGATAACACATTATGAGGATACAAAAAGCAACACCTTCTTTAGCCAATTGATAAATCTCAAACAAAAGGGTTCAGTGGTGGAGCACATTGAGGACTTCCAAAAGTTGAATATAAGGGTAACTAATATTCCAGAGGAACACAATATTGATGTCTTCATTGGTATTTTAAAGGATAGCATCCAACATGAAGTTCGCGTTTGGGAACCTGATTCATTAGAAAAGGCATTCAGATTGGCAAGAAAAAATGAATGTAAAATTATGGCGACAAGGAAGCATACCACTCACATATATAAATATGGAAGTGTTGCTACTCCTAGACTTCCACAACCTACAAGGTTGACACCACACCAATTGGAAGAAAAAAGAGCAAAAGAGCTTTGCTATTGTTGTGATATAAAATACAATAAAGGTCATAAGTGTGCTGATAATAAATTATTTTACATAGATTGTGAAGAGGAAGACAAAAATGAACAAGAATATTCAAAAGAAGAGAATATACACCAGGAACCAACCCTAGAAGAGGAAGAAATGAGTCTGTCCATATCGTGTAATGCATTGGAAGGAATTAGCACTCCTCAAATTCTCAAGATAGAAGGACATATCAAGTAGAAAATGGTAATAGTGTTGATTGATTCGGGTAGTACCCATAATTTTTTTCATTGTAAGGTAGCCAAGGAATTGAATTGTTTCCTATACCTAGCACCAGAATGTCAAGTGATGGTTGCAAATGGAGGAACTATAAATTGCTCTAGAAAATGCTACAATATCAAGCTAAACATGGGGGACTATGTATTGAATAGTCCAATGTTTTCCATTCCAATGGGAGGTGTTGATGTTGTACTAGGAGTACAATGGTTAAAATCTTTGGGGATGGTAGCTTTTAATTTTCAAGAAATTTTCTTGAAATTTTTTTCAGAAGGAAAGGAAGTGAAATTGCGGGGTATCGCAGTAAATCTGGGAAAGATAATAAGCTCTAATGTCATGACAAAGTTTCTGAAGAAATAACAACGAGGCGTAATTTCACAATTATTCTCACTAGAAGTTCCAACATCAAAATTATCTATTTTTGCAGATCTCTAAAATGTCTTGGACAATCATTCCAAGGTGTTTTAAACTCCCAAAGGACTCCCACCTATTCATTATCATGATCATGCTATTCATTTTATTCCAGGAAGTATTCCTCCAAACATCAGGCCTTATAGATATCCTTATGTCCAAAAGAGCGAAATTGAACGTATGATTGCAGAAATGTTAGAGGCTGGTATAATTAAACCTAGTCAAAGTTCTTTCTCTGCTCCAGTAGTATTGGTGCACAATAAGGATGGATCATGGTGCATGTGTCCGGATTATAGGGAGCTTAATAAGCTCACCATTAAAGATAAATTTCCCATTCCCGCGATTGATGAATTATTGGATGAATTACATGGAGAAACTTATTTTACCAAGTTGGATCTTCGTTCAGGATATCATCAAATTAGAATGAAGACTGAAGATATTCCGAAAACAACATTTCGAACTCATGAGGGTCATTATGATTTTTTTTTCATGCCTTTTGGACTTAACAATGCACCTTCCACATTTCAAGGGTTGATTAATTCCATTTCAAACCCTTCCTTAGAAAATTTGTGCTAGTATTTTTTGATGATATACTAATCTACAACAGGTCTTGGAAGGATCATGTTCAACATGTTTACAGGGTGCTCAAACTATTGCAGGAGAAACAATTATATGCAAAAACATCCAAATTTTTCTTTGGAGTACAAGAGGTGGAATATCTGGGTCATATTGTATCTCAGGAGGGTGTTAAAGTAGACCCTAACAAAATTAAATCCATTAAGGAATGAAAATTCCCCACAACCATAAAGCAGTTGCGAGGATTTCTTGGGTTAACAGGGTATTATCACAAGTTTGTTAAGAATTATGGGAGAATAGCAGCACCTCTAACAACATTATTGAAGAAAGATGCATTTTCATGGACTCCTAAAGAAACTAAGTCCTTTGAACATCTTAAAGAGGCAATGTGCCTAGCCCCGGTCTTAGCTATGCCATACTTCACAAAAACCTTTATTGTGGAATGTGATGCCTCAGGAAATGGAATTGGTGTTTATTTAATGCAAGAAGGAAGACCCATTGGTTTTGAAAGTCATCCAATCAAAGTAAATTATTTACAGAAAGCTATTTATGAGAAGGAAACATTAGCAATACTACATGCACTAAAGAAATGGAGACCTTACCTAATGGGAAGACACTTCAAGGTAAAAAATTATCATGATAGTCTTAAACATTTTTTGGAACAAATACTATCTTTAGAAGAGTAGAAAAAATGGGTCACAAAGATGTTGGGTTATGACTTTGAAATAATCTACAAAAAATGGAAGCTAAATTTTGTTGCAGATGCACTCTCAAGAAAGAATGAAGAGGTGGAAGCATTGCTTTGTGCCATTTCTATTATCCAACCAGATTGGATAGTTGAAGCAAGGGATGAATGGAAGAGGGACGAAGAAGTGTGGACACTCATTCAAAATTTGCAGCAAGAATCTACTACATCTAATACATTTAGTTGGAAAAATGATCCCTTATGGTACAAAGATCACTTATATCTTTGTAATAACTCCCAACTAAAACAAAATATTCTTTTAGAATTGCACACTTCTCCTTTAGGAGGACACTCGAGATTTTTAAAAAGTTACCATAGGGTGAAGAAAGAAATTTTTTGGGATGGCCTTAAATCTGATATTCAAATTTTTTTGGCAATATGTTTGTTTTGCCAACAAAATAAATTTGAGACAATTAAGACCCTGGGTCTTATACAACCTTTATCCATTCCAAGTCAATGTTGGGAGGAGATTTCAATGTATTTTATCATAGGTTTACCTAAGTCCGAACAAAAGAGTGTCATCATGGTGGTAGTTGATATACTTACAAATTATGCACACTTTTGGGATTTATCTCATCCATTTAAAGAAAGTACAATTGCTACTACATTTATGGACACAATTCAAAAGCTACATGGAAACCCAAAGATTATTGTGAGCGACATTTTTACAGGAAATTTTTGGACGAAGTTATTTTCTTGTTTGGGTACTCAATTAGCTCATATCTCATCTTATCATCCTTAATCCTATGGTCAAACTGAGATAGTGAATAAATGTTTGGAAGGATACCTTCGTTGTTTTGTATATGATAAACAAACACAATGGGTCAAGTGGTTACCTCTCGCTGAATGGTGGTATAACACTTCCTTCCATACTGCAGCAAAAATGACCCCATTTATGGCACTTTATGGATATCATCCACCGTCCATCACATCATATTTAAGATAAAATTCTAAGTTTCAGGCAGTGGAATATCACATCGAGCATCAAAAATAAGTTATCCAACTCTTAAAGGATAACCTAAATTTGGCACAAAATCGAATGAAACAACATGTAGATCAACATCGCAGCCAGAGAAGTTTTGATGTACGAGACTGGGTATTTTTACGGCTACAACCATACAAACAAATGTCCCTCAAGCAAGCTAATAAGGATAATAAATTATCGCCAAAGTAATATGGTCCTTACAAGGTGTTGTAAAATATTGGTACTATGGCATACAAATTGGAGCTTCTTGCTTCTTCCCGAGTGCATCTAGTTTTCCATGTTTCATTCTTAAAGAAGGTTATAGGTGAAAATGTTCCAGTTCAAACAATATTGACAGAACTTGATGAGGAAGGAAAAAATATATTGGAACCTGAAGCGGTCACAAAAACAAGAACTCGACAGCTATGAAATCGATCAATTTCAGAGTATCTCATTAAGTGGAAGAACTTACCCATTGAAGATTCTACATGGGAGGATGAGAATTTTATACAAAAGAACCTAGAGCTACTCAAGCATTGAGGACAACACTTTTTTGAAGGATAGGGGCATGTTAGGTCCCTATATTACTAGTTTAGTCCCTTATTGTTATCAGTGTAGCCCCCTTATTGTTATTGTTGCACCCTTGTAACCCCAATATTGTTATTATTGTGCCCTTACACTATTATTGTTAGGTCGGCTAGGATTATATTATGGCCCCATGGAATCCTATATATAGAAGTAGGTTTTTGTCATTTGTATCATCCAAGAATTGTTCATTTATGTAATGTATTGGAGGTTTCCCCCTTGAAGTGGCTGATTTCTAAGGCGTTGATCTCTCTTTCTTCTATCTTTGGAGCTGGTTTCTTAACAAAACATCTTAGATTACTAGAAAAGAACATTGGTGTTTTTAAATTTGTTGGATTGTTGGGAAGGTAAATCCTCTCTGCAGACAGAGATGATCCCTCTAGCCCTAGAGTGGGTCTAGCAACAAGGGAAGAAGCTAAGGTGTAGGTTCCTAGCTAACGAATGAAAAAGGTTGGGATATATTTTCCTACCTGGAGTCCAACGTGATTGTCGTAGCTGTAGTAGTGGCCGCCTCTTGATCTCTGTCTTGACAGGTCGTGGTCCTTCAGTAATGGTACTCGTATTCCTGCACAAAGATCAAAGACAAGAGCAATATACAAGACAATAGTTGCATTCGTAGCTAACTAGTCAGTCAAGGAGGACTAAACACATTGCGTAAAATAAAACATACTAACACAAGATGGGAACCAGACAATCGTCATGTATATATAAATAGAAGAAATAGATTACAACTAGAGCCTTGACGTCACAGCCTCCTTCAGCGGGTTTAGTCAAAACATGTCTCGAAGGATCGTCAGGAATTGGGATGAGGCGAGGACACAAGCCTAAGCTCTCTCTCGACAAAGGTCTCTTTCTCTGCTCTATCTCACTAGAAAAATGTTCAAAAATTCACTTTAGCTATTCAGCTATAATATGTTTAGCTAGCGTATCAATGGGAAATAGCTTTACTTATAGAGTGAGAGGAGAAGGTTGGGATCCCTACAATGGTGGAATGGATGCCTTATCCTTTGGGAGGTTTCCCCAAAAGATGGAAACAAGAGGCCAAAGGAGGGAGTCCGTGGTTATTCAATCGAACCACCCAAGCTGACTTTCCCACGAAGTTTTTAGCATAGAAAATTTGCCTCTATATTTAAAAAACATTTCAAAAATAGCTTGGTGTGGGTAGCTCACTGGGACAGAGCACCAATGGGCGTCAGGCCCAATGTTAATCTTCCTCATTGGCGTGAGGGAATAATGGTCTACCAGTGCCAACCCAAAAACATGTATTTCTGATGGCCTGATCAAGGAATTGTCAACAGAAGGAATGTTTTCCTCATGGCAAGGGATGCAATGATGGTCTTTGCAAGGCATGACACTTCTTATTAGTCACAGAAATTATCCTCCAATGTGCAGGATGTGGATTGAAGGGACGGTGACAAAATGTTATGTAACATATGCCCCCTAAAGCATGAGGCCCGAAAGAGAGGGAGGGGTGAAATTCTTTACGAGAACGCGTTCAAACCAAGCACTACTGTCGAAAGACCTGCAAGTAAAAATACAACTGATATCTCTGATACATGAACATGTGGCATGGGTGCATCCATCCATAATAGAGTACAAAAAAAACTAAGATCTGAGGTATGGACGTAGCCATCCAGCAGTAAGGATGAACAAGTAGACTAAGGTATGGTCACAACCATCCAATCAAAAGGGTCATGCAATAATTCTTGATAAACCACAATATCCTGCAACCTGGATCTTATCAGACAAAACCAGGGTCTTGCACTCCATCTTGACCTGAACAAGTACAAATTCAAGCATATGAATATGTGAGTTGAAGTCGAACATGCAAGAAAGTCACTTGATTACCAGTCCATGATGAAAGCTGTTAACGTGCACGAGAGAAACCACGAATAATGAAAATGGCTCTCAAGGTACAACAGGTAAAATCCAAGGAATGTGAACAGTGATCTAGCATTTAACACCTGTAGAATCCCTCGATCGACGGCCAATGATGTGGACTTGTCGCCAAATGCGAAGAACCTGCCATTGAGGCATGCAAGCTCCAAGATACTGGAAGGGAGTCTCTAGATAAACTTCCTGGATAATGAGCTGAAGTCGAAAGGAAGTGACCTAGTCGAAGGAGAGCCATAATGTTTCCCACATCATTGACACGAGATAGAGAGACATGATGATAGTTAATCAGGACTGAATAGAGGATTAGAGGGAGGTTGAAAAACTGCAAAGGCAAACTTCTCTTGAACATATCAGTGACACGACTCTAGATTTGGCAGTATTTGATGTCAAGGGATCTTAGGTAATGTTGACGTGGAAAAGAGAAGATGAGAGTTCAAAACATATTACCCAAACCCATGGAGGCAAAAATGACAAAATGAGATGTCCCCAACCCGACACGAATGCAAATGAGTGTCATGTTGAAGAGCGACATATTGCCGACACAACTAAAAGTTGGTTCCATTTTCCCCCACCATTTTTGGTGAGTACCTCAATTATTTTTCGAAAAAAAGCTTGAAGGGGATAGCATATGCTTGTGATTTAAGTTTGTCCTTCGGACAAATCCATCCTAGTATATTTTACGAGCCCTAAGAAGGAGGAACTCGGGTAACGTCATGGTGACGATTTTCAATGTCATCATGGTTTAACGAGTCTAACAAAGGAATAACTCGGCATATTTTCATGTTTAGAGAGTTTGAAAAGAAGCGGAAAAGAAAACTCCAGCAGTTCCCTTTTCGTAAATAGTCCCTCAGATCCGAAAAGGTAGAAAACGATGTCTGAGATAACCTCTTAGTCGCGATAGGTTAAGGTATTCCTTTTTCATAAATAATCTATCCCAACCCAAAAAAGGGGTAAATGTATGCTGGGTAGATATCATTTTGCAGCAATTTAACGAGTTCAAAATGACAAGAATCTCAGAAATATTTTCAATTTTAGATAGTCAGAAAAGAGCTGAAAGATGACTCCATCAGTGACATTTTCGTGTTTTTACCGAGTTTGAAAAAGTATAAAATACAACTCGTTACTTCATCACTATCTCAATAAAAACATGTCGCTACACAAGAGATGCACGTAAAACCCATTTCTCGAAATGACATAGTGAAATAATAAAAAAATATGTCTTCAAACCTAATTAGGGTTTCAAAAAGTTACTCACGCCAATCGCCCAATATTTTGAACTAGGGTGTGCCAGTTGGCGCGACTATTTCTAAAACAGTCGTACCAACCGCGCAAACCATTTTAAGCTTATAATGTAAGAAAATAGGCCCATTTTCACTAATCAAAAGCTTTTAATTTGGCTAATGATATTCATATAAACATGTTTGCAGGTGTGAAGCAGCAAAATGGTGATTGAATGGAAATAAAAAAAACACAGTAAAGAAGATGAACTTGCCATGGATAATGAAAGATGCATGGAAGCTCTTAGAGATTGTGGTCTCAAGAAATTATTCATGACACCGTGCCTCAGATCTCAACCGGAGTTGCTGTAATACTTAATCAGTATCTGGGACGAGGATCAAGAAAAATTCATTCTTCGTGACCAGGAGCTCGAGATTGAAGTTTTAGACATTTATTTTATAACAGGACTGTCACAGAGGGGGGCAGCCCTAGTCCTGACCAGCACCTGGCTCACCATGGAGAACATGATCATGGTAATCGACAGGGTATTTCGAGGAGCACGGAAAGGATCAGGAAGCGAGCAGGTGGATATCCAAACTATCCTGGACTTGGCAATAAAGGTAGTGCTACACACCATCACACGAGCTGCGGGATCGCAGGCACCACATGAAGCTACAAAGACACAACTACTTCTTGTTGTAGATTGCTTGATGCCGACCCTTTACAACTGGGCAGAGGTAGTGACCATCAATATGAAGCGTCAACTGAAAAAGTATAAGAAAGGAAAACTGAAGTAGTTTGGCTATGGGTCTATGCTGGTCTCATTCATCCTAGAACGACTCCAATTTTCAGCGATAGGAGGTGATAGTTCTGACGCCACCAACACAAGAACCACGGATGGCCCGTTGGGCAGCTTTGATGGCAAGGTCAGGGGGCGGTCAACAAATTTCCTAGAGACCGGAGTTATTCGATTGGCTCCATCGACAACTGATCATCGTGGAGGATTAGCCCTAATTTGGCATAGATTTCACTGGCGATACATATCTCCCACTCCCAGAAGGAGAGGATTGGGATGAAGTACTTGGTAAGACTCATTTTTTATTTTCATGAGTATTATGATTTTTTTTGTTATGCATGTTCTGACATTAAATCCTTGTGTAATTGCAGATGGTGGCCCAGAGAGACCTGCAGGTATGTCTCTGATAGCAAGGCAAGCTCCTCGCGACTTTGATATTTCCCCTCATGGTGAGGGAGACGAGGAGGAGGAAATCATGCCAACCTGGAGGGAATCTCCCATAGGATCCCGAACTATGCGCGATTCGACGATGTTCCTCATGCATACTAGAGACGCACTATAGGGGTGTCAAACCGAGTTCACCTCTTGCTGAGGCGGCTTGTACGGGCGGTGACATGCTATCATGAGTGTCACGCTGAGCAGACACCTAGGTTTTACTTCCGCATATTTTTTAGAGACATGATGTCTCAGGATGTGACAGAAACACACATATTTTTTGAACTTATGATGCACACCAATGCAAATATTCGATATATATATATATATACATCTATTTTCATATATGGGTCTTTTCATCTAATGATGATTTTACAAATTACACAAAGGTCTATTTAATACAATGTTAGCCACTGTATTAGTTAATGCATTCATTCGCCTAGGAATATGTTGATATGTAATGTAATCAAAATGTCTTTCCAGCAAATGAACACACAAATACAACCTTAAAATGTGAGGGTTTCTAACTGAATAATTTCCATTAAGTTGAAGAACGACAAGCTATGAGTCTAGATTTACAACCAATGCATGAATTCTGAGGGTAATCGCCTCAGTTAGTATTTTAATAACAACACTACACTCAGCGACATTGTTTGTAGTTCGTCCTAGACAGATACCTTGAAGATCTATCAACTCACCAGTGGGATCACAAATCACTCAGGTTGCTGAAGACAAGTTCTGGGTACTGCGGAAAGCACCATCCATGAAACCAACATAAGGGGTAATAGACACCTGCACAATAAGCAATGACCCAATAAGCAGGAAAACTCTCACAAAGTACACCAAGCCAAAAATGTACAAAAATGAAAAGAACACCTATGTACACAAAACATGTACGAATGACTCATGCATAATATTTTTTAAGATACAACCTATTTTTGGGCTGATCCAGAGGATGACATTCGTAATCAATGAGCTCATAAGCCCCATTCTGCAAAACACGCTTAACAATGTAGGGCCCATTCCACATGGGTTGAAATTTTCCTTCCCCCATCTTATCATGAGCTTGGTCATACAGGAGGACGAGGTCTCCTTCTACGAAGGAGTGAGGGGAAACCGAATGGTAAAAATGAGATTTGACCCGTTTCTTCTGTGCTTCAATGACCAAAGCAGCAAAGCCGTGAGTTTCATCCAACCTTTCTAAGTAGAGAATATGCTCTTCTTCTGGCGAAGTGTTCGGTAGAAATTGAACATCCAACTTGAGCGAAGGTATTTCAAACTCAATTGGAAGTGTAGCTTCCAGACCGTAAACAAGATGAAATGGAATGAATCCGGTCACATCCTTAACTGAGGTTCAACACGCCCAAAGAGCCAAAAATAACATGAGATGCCAGTTTGATTTGTGCATCCCAATCGTACGTTGAAGCATGGTGACAAGAACTTTATTCACAGCTTCAACCTAGCTATTGGCCTGAGGATAGTACGATGTTTATTTGTCGTGACACAAACCCAACTTGGAAGTCAACTCTGCCACGATATAATGTCAAAAATGGGAACCATGATCTGTAATGGTGGCCCTAGGGACACCAAAGCTAGAAATGATGTGATTGAATATGAACTGAGCTATTGTCTTACCATTAGCCACAAGTGTAGGCATTGTCTCGGCCCATTTGGTGAAGTAGTCAACGACTACGATGATATAAGCATGCCACTCGGCCGAGTGAGGGTTACACGTCATAAAATTGATGCCCCACTTTGCAAAGGGACCAACGGTAATGACAGGGTGGAGATGTGAAGGCAGCACACACATCTTGCACTGATAGATCTAGAAGTCATGACATTTAGGAACAGAAACAATGCAATCCTTAAAGATGGAGGGCCAAAAATACCAAGCACAAAGAATTTTCTGTGCCGTAGCTACCAGACATGTGATCGCCACAGGCACCACTATGATAGTCATTCAAGGCTTTCTCAACCTCCTCGAGATTCAAACATCGGCGGAGAATGGAATCAACTCCGATGCGGTAGAGCATATCCCCAACTATACGATAAGGTTGCGATTGATGATGGATGCATCGGCGATCATCCTTCGTCAACTCAGATATTAAGGTAGAAGTATGAAGATATATGATGATATCACTATACCAAGGATCGAGGGTGCTAATCAAAAAAAGTGTATCGTCCGGAATGCATTCCTCTGAACCAGACGGAGCGGAGTCAGAGCGGAGGGAGCAGATTAGATCGACAAAGACTAAAGATTTCTTTGACTTGGCAGTCGAAAATTCCAAATCGAACTCTTGGAGGATGAAGATCCGCTTCAAGTACTTGCCCCCCAGCAATTTTTGAGACAATATATAGGTCATAGGGTTGCATTCAGAAATCACAATCACTGTATGCAGCAAAATGTGATGACGAAAACATTGAACCGCTTGAGCAGCAGCCAATGGCAACTTCTAGACATGTGCATAGCACGTTTTAGTATTGAGAAGATTATGAGATAGATATTAAATAACATGCTCGTCACCGTCATCATCATCTTGTACCAAAACCATGGCAATCGTGTTGAAAGTGGCTGCTAAATAGAGGGAAAAATCGCGATGATATTTTGGAGGATGCAACAGAGGAGCATTGACAAGCAACGTCTTCAGCGCATCGAAAGACTTCTGGGTGATCTCATCCCAAAGGAACGAAACACCCTGCTTTAGTAATCGTGTGAATCCTTTAGCCACTTCGGCATAGTTAGGTATAAAACGGCGTAAAAAGTTAGCCTTCCCTTGCAGACTCTGCAACTGATGTAATGAGGATGGAGAGGGGAGATTAATGATAGCCTCAAATTTGAGCGGATCGAGGAAAATCCTGTCTTTGGAAATGATAAAACCTAAGAGTCTACTGGAATCGACACAGAAGACGCACTTATGCAGATTTAACTGGATGTTATAGTGTCGACAGCGAAGAAAAATCTGGTAGAGATGGGCAGGGTGGTCCTTAAACTTAGCTGAATGAGCTGGAAGATCATCCAAATAAGGCTGAACAATGTGCTTAATATCATGAAAGGCATATGAAATTGCTCGCTGAAATGTGGCCCCAAAATTTTTCAATTCGAAAGGGAGCTTCTTATACGCGAAAGTACTCAGGGACAGATGAATGCAATCTTCTATTGATCATTCGGGAGAACGTTAATCTGGTTGTAGCCAGAAAAGCTGTCCATAAGAGAAAATATCTCACTCCCCGCACAGTCATCAATGATTTGATCAATAAAGGGAGTAGGATAATTATCCTAAGGACAAGGCTGGTTTATGTCACGATAATAAACACAGACTCGAATGGTACCCTATTTCTTATCTACAGGGACAATTTTGGACACCCATTCTGTCAAGGGAATCAGATAGATAAAACCAGCTTTGAGATTTTTTTCAACTTCACCCTTAATGGCAGCAGCCTTTCTAGGGTGCACAGTACGAAGACGCTAGCGAATAGGCTTCACACCAGGGTAGGTAGGAATCTCAAGCACCACTATACTGGGATCGATGTTGGGCATCTCTTCATAATACCATGCAAAGACGTCGCAAAACTCACGGAAAAGGCTAGTATAAACCTGAACTTCATCTAAAGAATAGGTGACCCCGATATGGATGATCTCAACAATTCCTAGTTTCACGGAAATGTCGATAGGAATTTTTTGTGTGATATTACTCAAGTTATCCTCTATAAAAACTTCATGTGTCATAATAGGCGTTTGAAGAAGAGGATAAGGAACCTGAGATGAAAACCTCTCAGTACACGTAGACATGGCCCCGAGAACAGGCATAAACGAGGAACGATGATGACTATCATCCCATAGAGGATCCTCAAGAGACATAGTTTCCATGATGGCTTCATCGGAGGGAAATATCTCTTTCAAGGGATCAGGAAAATCTGAATCGTTGAGCCAAGGGGATTGAGAATAAGTGTCAAGAGACATGCCCAAAGGAGCATGGTCAGGAGGCAGAGGCTCTAAAGCTGAAATAAGTTCACAATAGTCAATCTTTATCAGACTCAACGACATCAAATCTCCAAAGGAATCAGTCTGCTCAGGAGAAGGGATGATCCATGGGTCATCAGACCGAGAGATCATATTAATCTGAATAGTGTTGGGTGGAGGAAGAGGAAAAATACCCATGAGGGCAGGATATTTGAAGAGACCCGACCCTACACTCTCATAGGGAGTAGGAATTTGATCCACATATGGAACGCCGTTCTCAGAAGAAGAAGTGAAGAATGACAATTGATCAACAGTAAAAATATTTCCTTTGTGCGAAAATTTCAAAACACGAAAGAAAGTGGACTGAACGCATAGTTTGGTGTGAGTCCAACTGCGGCCGAGGAGGGGATTGTAATTGAGCTTGGAATCAACTACTTCAACCTTGACATTGACTGTCTTCCCTTCTAGAGTAATCGGTAAACTAGTGAGAACACCAAGAGGTTTAGATTCCCTTCCATCAAATGCTTCAAGAAAATTTGGCGATGAATTCAAAGCTGGAGAACCAATGGCTTTCCAGCAGACAGATGACATGACCCACGTAGACGTAACCTCGTCCACAACCGCACGATGTATATTCAGTCCATTAATGCCAAATTGTATGATGAGTGCAAGCTAGTGCGGGAGACATGGGATGAAATTTCCCAAGTCAAAAGTGATAAGGCTTGAATCAGCAGGATCAACCCCGCCAATCACGGATAACAAAGCCTTCCATTGAGGCAGACATCTCTGAAGTACTTCTAATGAAAACATTTCAAATTGTGCCTAAGACAGATCCTCAACAATACTATAATGTTGAGCAGCACGGGTGTTGGAATTGTAAGAAAACTTACGGAGTACACCTTCAGAAGGTGGTCGTACAACGAGCTCAGTACTGGGCCTTTTAATCTGAAGAGGGTCATAAGCAGGCAGAGGAGGAGGACCATTAGCGATCTCTTTCCCCACTACCTAACGTGATTTTGTATAATATTTCGATCGGGTAGTGATAGAAACAGATGCAGAACCATTCATCATGAAGATTTGAAAGCCAAAGCAGAGGACTAAGGTTGCTTTACCATCTGGGTCTGCTATGATGGAAAAGGTTATTTGAGAATAGTCATACTTTTCGGGTTCCTTTGAGCAATCTGCTTACTTTGGCCCATCGAGGACAGTCCTTGGTGTAGTGCTTTCGTCAAAAATCAAGCAAGGGTACTTTGGCTTACATTGTGAACCATCATCAGCACGAGACTTTTGGGAATCCTATTTTGGGGTATCGGCTTTGGCCATACCTTTACCCTTCTTTTTTCCCTTGGAAGTTTTATCCGCTAGATTGTCCTGAATGGCGTTGACTTCCGTAGTTTTAACAGAATTCGGGGTAGGCTGAGAAGCAATATCATTGGAAGGATTAGATTTTTTCTTCCCAGGATTCGAAGGGGAAGACTTCCAAGAAGTCTGAGACACAGAACCGATGATACCATCGACGGATGGCATCACTGGTGCTTTAGAAGTTCCAGGTCGAGGAACATTAGACAATATATCATACAATGTGCCAGACTGGGAGTACACAAGATCAAGGTATTGGGCACGAGAAATGGCCTGTTCTTTAGTTACACATGTCCCCATAGCTATGTATTTAGCGATTTGATTGACAAATGAGGTCATGAACCAATCAGTTAGATGTTGATTAGGAATCTCAAACTTGATCAAGCGACAGTGGCGCCTCCATTCATGATAATGATCTGAGATATGAGTAGCTCGGTCCTATTTCAAAGATGTGAGGAGGTGCGTCTCAGTCTCATAACGAACCAGTAATTGAAAATGGGTAAGAAACGCCATGGATAAAGAGTTTAAATCATGAAAAATGCCACGAGATAATTCAATGTACCACTTTGTAGCAGCACCAGTAAGAGTCCGTTGGAAAAGAATAAGTCAGATAGAATCATCAACCCAAGAGTTAGAGGAACACCACAAGTGGCAGGTCATAACATGCGCTTGGGGGTCTTCTCCGGACTTGCTCTCAAACTTAGGACAATCAACAATAATTTTGGTCAGAACTAGAGGCCAATACAAATTATGAAGAATTGGACCGTTTGTCAATTTTGACACATCAGGAAATTCAACATAGCGAGAAATGGAAATTGAGGATTAAAAGGCATTGGAGGTCGTTGATAAGGACCTGTGTTAACATTCCACCCAAGATAGGAGAAATTCTACCCCCATATGTTTTGTTTGGGAGGATTCTATCCATAGGGTTTATAACCTTGATAATTCGGCCCATACTGGGATTGAGGACCGAGATACTGATTCTAAGCATACCATTGAGGTCCTTGCTTAGCAACATATGGATTATGTTGCGGAATGTAAGTATTTCCTTGAGGTGGATTTTACACCATCTGGGATTGATTTTGAGGGTAATAAGTAAAACCTTGGGAAGCACTATATACCGCCTAATATTGACCTTGAGGAGGGTATGTAGTGCCTTGAGGTTGAGCAGGTTGAGTGAGTTGCTGAGATGGTTGAACAGGTTGAACCAACTGCTGAGCAGGTTGAATAGGTTGCACTGGCTGGTAAGCGGTTTGAGCAGTTTGAAGCGGTTGTTGAGGCTGGGCAGGCTATCCCTGTGGAGTAGGTTGGCCTAGATACTGAGGGCCATCGATTTTTCCTTGTGGAAAAGGTTGGCCTGATGGTTGTTATGGACTAGGTTGCCTCTGATAACCAGGTTTACCTAGAGGGGGACTGTAGGGTTGTCCTTGTTGTAAAAAAGCTTGGCCTCGCTGAACGTAAGGTTGTTTTTTTGCACAAAAGGTTGTCCCTATGGTGGATACCTTTTCCCCCCAGTACATAAGATGCTCCTGGTTGAAATTGAGGTTGACCAAACGGACCATAGGGTTTTCCTTATTGAATCGGAGGTTGTCCCTGTAAGGGTTTCCCTTGCAGACCATAAGTTTGTCCCTAAGGGCCAAAGGGTTGTCCCTGTTGGATCAAAGGTTGTCACTATATGGGTTGTCCTTGTAGACCCAAGGGTTGTCCCTATATTAATGGTCCTACACGAGCAATGGTCTGGTAAAGATCTGTCAGGGGAAAATAAACAGCTTGATAAGGATCGATGGGAGGCAAATAAATAGGGTTATTGCGGTCATCATAATGATGCGAAGGATGGACAGGAGCTTGTGGCTACTGAGAACCCTGAGATTTCTGCTATTGAACAACCAACATATACTCATCGAAAGTAAGTCCGCAAGGAATAGAAGTGGAAGTCATAGCCACACTAGAATCAGGCGTGGTTTCCAGAGCACGAGATTTTGATCTACTCACGATGGGATTGACAGACCATGTGGGATTAAGAAAGATAGACCTGCGAGTGTGAAGAGATATTGAAAACTGATACGTAAAAATCGGTGCAGATGAAGCCACACAGACGGTAGGTTAGACCGGGACAGATGTAACAATGACTGATGAGATAGGCGTTGAATGTGACAGTCCTAATGAAGGAAGGACTAAACTTCTTGGAGGAGTCGATGTACTGGATTGTGCTATGGACGCAACACCAGAAATAATCTGACTCAAAGTCTGATAACCGGGTGGAAGTTACACCGATTGAGGAGAATGTTGACTAGAAACATGCGGGTGATTTTCTGGGAAAATATGACATTCCCCGGTAGAAATAGGCATTTCTTCACTGCCAACAGGACTTGAAAAATCCATGTCTAATGAAGTCATAAGATCGTCAAAAAAATGACGAGGACTAGGAGGTAAAGCAGCGGCTAAAAATGGTGATCCCGAAGTAAGAGGAGGGAATTCTTCCTCGCTCCAAAAACTAGACCAAGCACCCTAAGGAGGCCAATTGAACTCAATGAACTCTTTAGAAGGAGATCAAGTAACAAGAGGCAAGACAGTCGGGAGGATAGGCTGCAAAAACTCAATAGACCCAGTGGACTGAGGGGTTTTGAAAGAAACGTTAGGAAAATAACTACCACTAGGATGCAGTGAAGAAGACGACGAAACTGGTGGTTCCGCCACTGTGACAATATTTCAACACAGGAAGGAAAATGAGATAGCCTTATCAGGGCTTCAAGATCAAATTCTAAGGAACTACAAAAACAAGCCAAGTAAAAAAATTTTAACGGGCATGTGATTGTGGGTAATTAATTTTACGACATTAAAACTAAAATTTGTTGTTGCATGTTTTAAGAGTCAAGAAACAGACAAAAGTTGACTCTATTCACTTTCAATTTTAAACGAGCCTGAAAGGACAAGTGCTCGATGATCTCTTCACTTTTTAAGGAGTCACAAAAAGATCAAAATGACTACTCAGGTAATCTAAGCAAGAGGGTGTACCAAGTTTCCGTGAACTGCCATATACACCTTGGTGATCAAATAAAAGAGAAATAACCAAGGACTTAACGTATGTGCATGTTGTCTCCCTGGATGCTGTGTTCGGTGTATCACGGTTACAGGGCGGCTGACTCGGCTTCCTATGGATAAAGGATTTGAACCTCTGAGGGTCTCCCTTTATATACGAGACGGTATGGGGAGCACAAGTCCGTACTCGTGTTGTCTAAAGCCAGGTGGCGAACGAAAGCTACTAGGTTTAACGACCTTGGAACACGTCACTAGCCTAGACCTCTAAAAATTTTCGTGTTAGGTTCCAATGCATCCTTGGATTGATTGAATTGATTTTAAATTTGATCTTGAATTAATGTTTCGGTTTCAATGCCCTACCAAATTTGATCTCAAATTCATAAATGTACTCTATATGCCAAAGAACACCATTTTCCATTCGATGAATGCTAACTAAGAGAAGGATAGAGATCTTTCAGAAAGTAGAAAACAGTGAAATCATACGAAGAAGTCCACTAATGCATCTAATACAACCAAATGAAAAATGAAAAACTCTTTCCTAGTTCATCAAGCGCTAGTTATGCAAAATAACTTTTCATTTCCGATGTGAACGAAAGAATCCAATTTTTTTTTTTTTTTTTTTTTAATGAATGAAGCACACAATGCACTAATTACATTAAAAAGCAAAGCGAAAACTAGTTTTGAGCACTACGAATGTAGAGACATATAATGAATAATTTAAATGCAATACAATCATGAAAATTCACTCAAACCAATGATGCACTCTTTCAACCAAATCAAAAGCTTTCGAAATGACCCAAACAAGCAATGTGATCTATGCTTGAAGTGACAAGATGAAGAGTCAAACAGAAACTGAGGTAATCATTCAACCAACCAAAAACCCAAAGGATCAAGAAATATGAATAGAATTGATCAGGGAATCTAACTGACCAAAATAAAAAAGACTCGAACTTCAATCAGAAGGCTCAGTGAGCAGAAGACACCTAGAAACCCTAGGGCGATGAATTGCACTAATGAGAGAATAGAAAAATAGCTGAGAGGAGCAAGCCTATAGCAGTCAAAACAATTCCAAAAGACAAATTGTAAATAAAAATAATAATCCAGAGTCAAGCACAACTAACCAAAAACTCAGCAAGAAGGCGAAACCAAATCCTACAAGATTTGGCGTGACTGTGAGGTGGTAATCCGTGCCAAACAGGAGTTGGCACAACTGAAACAAAAGCAACAAGCGCCAATTGGTGTGAATATTCAAAGAAAACCCACGCCAAGCCTGATAACTATGGGAGGAGGGAAGAACTAGTGAGAAGAGGTCAATCTTGACACTCTGGAGCTGAACAGGAGAATTCCAAACAATCAACCAAGAAAAAAATACAGACAAGAAATCAATCGACCTAAGTCGACTCGACAAGGAAAATGCAAATTAGAAACGAGACGACAAACTCACACTGATCCCCAGTGGAGTTGCCAACTTGTTGGGAAGGTAAATTTTATCTACAACAGAGACGATCTCTCTAGCCCTGGATTGGGTCTAGCAACAAGGGAACAAGCTAAGGTGTAGGTTCCTAGCTAACGAATGAAAAAGGTTGGGATAGATTTTCCTACCTGGAGTCCAACATGATTGTCGCAACTGTAGTAGTGGCGGCCTCTTGATCTCTGTCCAAACAGGTCGCAGTCCTTCAGCAATGGTACTCGTATTCCTGCACAAAGATCAAAGTCAAGATCAATATACAATACAATAATTGCATTTGTAGCTAACTAGTCAGTCAGGGAAGACTAAACACATTGTGTAAAATAAACCATATTAACACAAGATGGGAACCAAACAATAGTCATGTATATATGTTAGGGCCCTTATTTTGAATTTTGAATGAAGAACATATTTTTGGGTTGCGGAATGACACATGGCAGCCGCGACCAAGCCGCAACTACGGTGAGTAGCGGAGCTACCGAGGTTGCGGGGGAACAGAAGATAGCTGAAGAAAGTGGATGCATAAGAGCAGATGAAAATAAGATACAACAGAAGACAGAGAGAAGAACTCATAGACAACAAGAGAGAAGTTGAAGAATAACGCAAGAGGAACTAGCAGTTGCGATGGCGGGTCAATAAATAGCTATCACCCAGCCGAAAGAATGGACACGGATGGAGATAGATTGAAGAAGATCGAGTGGATGCTATAGGAGAGATCGGTTCCGAGCATGATATCTTTATAGTTCCTAGGCTCCTCTTATCTATCTTTCTGTCTTATGAGACGTCTGTAACAGAATTGTAAGCTCTTCCTGTGGATCTAGTTGAAACGTTATCAATATATTTGCAGGTTGTTGTCTTAATATATGAGTTGCATGCATGCAAGATGTCTGTGATGTCTTAAAATTTTATTTTCTTAGTATCTATTCAATCCTCTGAATGTTCTTGCGTATATGATGATGTTTATGCAATCAATTCTATATTAATCATGAGTTGCGGATCCTTCCACTACTATCGATCTATTCCCCTTCTGCATGTGGTCACGGCATGCCTCGGGTGAGACTCTCTGCTCTTTAGAGTAGGGTGACAATGCCAGCGTGGTTCTAGACTACAACAGATTCCCTTGTTGGCCCCAATCTCTGAACCTGGGTCTTGCCTGCAAGACTTGTTTCTTTGCCAACAATATATAAATAGAAGAAAAAGATTACAACCAGAGCCTTGATGTCGCAGCCTCCTTCAGTGGGTTCAGTCAAAGCAAGTCTCGAAGGATCATCGGGAATTGGGATGAGGCAAGGACACAAGTCTAAGCTCTCTCTCGAAAAATGTCTCTTTCTCTGCTCTATCTCACTAGCAAAATTTTCAACAATTCTCTTCAGCTATTCAACTATAATATGTTTAGCTAGCATATCAATGGGAGATAGCTTTATTTATAGAGGGAGAGGAGGAGTATGGGATCCCTACAATGGTGGAAGGGAGGCCTTATCCTTAGGGAGGTTTCCCCAAAAGGTGGAAACAAGAGGCCAAAGGAGGGAGTCCGTGGTTATTCAGTCGAACCACCCAAGCTAACTCGCCCACGAAGTTGTTAGCATAGAAACTTCACCTCTATATTTAAAAAACATTCCAAAAAAAACTTGGCACAAGTAGCTCACTGGGATAGAGAGCCAATGGGCATGGAGCCCAGTGTTAATCTTCCTCATTGGCGTGAGGGAATAATGGTCTACCAGTGCCAACCCAAAAACATGTGTTTTTGATGGCCTGCTCATGGAATTGTCAACAGAAGGAATGTTGTCCTCATGGCAAGGGATGCAATGATGGTCTTTGCAAGGCATGACATTTCTTATTAGTCACAGAAATGATCCTCCAATGTGTGGGATGGGGATTGGAGGGACGGTGAAAAAATGCTATGTAACATGGATGTCATTGAGGCAAGTTATGATTTCATTATGCTCTTCCTATTTTTTTTTTATGATGTGGCCCAACAGAGTTTTAATTTTCCAATTTAAGTTGATGGAGTGAAAATAATAGTTCCTATGGCCACTGGTATGGAAAGGATCTAGGATCTTTTTAGAAAATTATGCTTGAGTTTCTGATTCAGAGTGAGCATTCTGGTCATTTACAACCTAGGCTTAAATTTAGAAAATTTCTTCTTGAACTTCAAGAGGGTTGATTGAAAGATATATTTCACTTGTAGATTGGGTTTGGGTCTAAATTTTAGGTATGCTTTTGGAAGCTCAACCGCTAGAACTATGCCTTAAGCACATTTATTGCATTGACATGGTGTTAAGTGAGGGTTGGAATCTATAATAGAAAATTCAAGAAAATGGTGAAAGTTAAGGGAATGAGATCCAAAGGGATGACAACATAGAGCTAGAAATGTGTATAGATTCTAGGGTGTAGAGGAAAGAGACGAGGCAATTAGAAGAGTAGAAAAATTAAATGAGGTACCATGTTAGGTATCAAAAGGGATTTATAGGCTTGAGGGGGAGTCAAAAGAATTCATTCTAAGGAATTACAAGTAGGCCTATATGCCCCAATGTAGACATATAGATTCCTAGACCAGAGTATCAGAACCTCATGATTATAGAAACAAGACCTAAAAGAGATGATGGGATTCAATGAATTTACTAGCGTGTTTTATTTATGCTCATTCCAGAAGTTCTCAGTCTATTCCTAGAGCCGACCCCCACACTAAGTGATTTTGATACCCACCACATGAACCCCTATGATCATGAGAAAGTAGCATAGTTTCTAGTTGAAAATGGGGAGAGGGATCTAGAAGGAAAAACAAGTTCAAGACCTTCCTTCTTTGAAGCACCACACAACCATACACTAAGAAGGAAAAATACCACCTATGTCCTAGTGATACCACAAAAAAGCCAAAGAATTGTAGAGAAATTCTAACGTTAGAAGGAAGACGTGGAGATAGCAAGGTTTTCCATATTAATTTTTTGGTTAATCATAACTCGTAACATATGTTACATCATGGGGGGAGTTGGCCACACCACCCCCATCTTTAATTCCCAAGGAGGTAGCGAGGTTGCGGGCCTTCCCCCTCTTTCATAAGTTCACTTTCCAACGCTCCCACTAGGTTTTGTTCATTTGTAGTGATGATACTTTACAATTGATCTCTATTATTTGTCCAGTATTCATTGTTATAAGGTGATGCAAGGATAACATTACAATTCTTGCATCCCAAATTCACCAAATAGTTTTCCACCTTATTTCCAGCTTGGTGGGAGTGTGAGAGGAGGATAATAGGAAAATAAAGGAACAATGAACTACTACGAGATATAATTTTTTCTAGCCTCTAGCAGCTACAAACATTTTCTAGGGGTGATCCATTTTTCAGTCTCTTCATAGGGTTGATAACCAATTAAGAGTCGTCATCCACTTAGAGCTTTATGAAACTATTTTTTATAGTTAGGTGAAGTCCAGTCTCCAAGAAAAATAATTTTCCTATATTATTAATATTGACCCCACAATTGTCTATATATCTAAATAAGGCTTTCCCATCATTGTCTCTAAAGATACCCCTAAAGGAAGCGAAGCATGGATTCCCTTCCAAAGCTCCAACAAAATTTATCATGACAAACCCTAGGGGGGGAGTAGTGAATATTGTTGGTGAGTCAAATCCACTAAAGGGACATGAAGGATTACTCATATATGGGAAGATATCAATTTTAGTAAAAATAGATACCTCATTTGGGTTTTCTTCCCATTCAATATACATCCAAGAATATGACATAATTGATTCTCGAAAGTTATGCATGATGATTTTCCAAATCGTTCTTTCTAAAGAATTTACTTGCTTTAAAAGCCTCTTATCGTGTTCTTTCCATATGAGCGATATGCGAAATTTTGGCACAATGACCCATACTTTGTTAAGGATAGAATTTTTTAATATCCATAGTCTCCATTAATCAATAGTTTCAATAATTAAGCATATGTTCCAGGTGTTCCTCTTGAATTTTGAAAAGTACACATAATGACGGACCCTCAAATCCATTTCTTCTAATTCTATTTGAGGAGAGCACCCAAAGCCTGGCTATCAGCCAAAGGAAATGAGCCAATTTTGGCCAATGACCCTAGAGCCAAACTTTACACCAAATGGACATTTTAGGAAAAGAGTTATGCCTAGCTATCGACAAGTAGGCTTTCGTGATTGTAAACATCTATTTCGTTTGGTATCCCAAACGAGCTTGTTAAGGCTACTTACTATTGGGATTTTCCGGTTTTTTAGTTCTTGGTTGAGCTTTGTCTAGGGGTATAAATCCATTGGAGTTAGCCAATCCTCTCTTTATTTCCATTTTCTCCATTCTAAGGTATTGGTGGATGGTTTCTGGAAATTAGATACAATGTTGCAATTTTGAGTTGTCATCAGATTTACAAACTCCATGAGCTCTTCTTGGGATTCCAACTCTAGCATTTTTTTCTAAGCATCTCTCCAAAAAATGGAAATCTAACCATCTTTGATTCCTATAATGAGTGGTCCTCAATAAGTTTCTAATTTTCTCTTGCCAAATTCCAACTTGAAGATCCCTGTGGAAAATATAGAGTACGTAGTTTCTTGAATTGGGAAGAGTGAGGACTATACTTAATATTCCATATGTGTATCCATAGTTCCTGTCCACTTTTTCTCATCCATAATTTTTTTTCCATTACATTTTTAATTTTTTTAAGATCTCGTAGACCCAACCCACCTAACAACCTTGGAGAGAAATTTTTTCCTTTTATAGTGGACCCAACCCATAAGAAGGTTCTATAAATATTCTTGATTTATCTAAGGATTTCTTTGAGGGTGTCTATCACTAATAGTTTGTATACAATAAGATATCGTAAAAAATAATTTTAAAAGAACTAATTAGCCAGCCAAATTTAGTGATCAGAAGGTCAAGTTATTGATTTTTTGCAAAATTCTTTATAGGGTGCCCTACCAATGGGTGGTTTTTAGTCATATTTCAACTAGAGGGGAAAAAGGTATTTGGTTGGCATGTTGTTGAGTTGTAATCCCATTAGATGAACTAGGTGTTGTGGCACAGGCACGTTAGTATTAAAAAAGTAAATTTGGGTGTTCTCAACATTAATAGAGGTACAAGATGCATCTGTAAAATAATTTAGGATTTGTTTCAAATCATTGGCTTCTCTAGTTTTTGGTACTCCCAAAAGCATAATGTCATCCATGAATTGTTGATGTGTGATTGGGAGGTCATATCCATATAAGTGTGGCCCTTTGGGTGAACCTTGATTTACTATTTCTTTAAGAGATTTACCTAGACCCTCTACCACAAAGATGAATAGAAATGGGGATATGGGATATCCCCATTACAGCCCCCTTGAAGGATTTAATGTGGAGTGTGGGGGATTTAATTGATACATTAAATATTTTGTTCTGAGAAATTATAATCCTAGAGAATTTGAATGAGGTAATACCAATTTATTTTTTCAAAAGGTTTAGACAAATTAAGCTTAATCATCATCCCAACCTTCGTAGTTATTTTCAGAGAATCTATTATATCACGAGACACTATGATTCTATCCAAGATATATTGACCTTCAAAAAATATATTTTTCTCACGGGATAGCTAGAGCTAAAAAATGGTTTGAGATGGTTATCTTTGACCATAAAGATAACTTAATAAACAACGTTATAAAGAGAAATCGATCTAAATTTGTTAGATATATTGGCTCCATTAGTTTTGGGGATCAAAATGACAATGGTAGCATTGAGGCTTGGCCACAAATATGAAGAGGTCTGGGATTCTTCCATTATTGAGTGAATTACAAGGCCAAGGAATGACAAGCAAGATTCAAAGAAGTCTATAGTAAATCCATCTGGCCTAGGAGCTTTATTCTATGACATAGACATTATGGCTTCCTCCACTTCAATAAAGAAATTGTCCCTCATCAGTGCATCATTTTGGGTTTGTTATATTAGGTTGAGAATATTTGAGGTTATCCTTTGGATTCTGGATCTGTTAATAGGGAGTGGTTCTGAAAGGAAACAATGATAATATGTTACCATTTCCTATTCAAGATATTCATATGCCATGAGTTTGTTACCCTCCAAATTTGTTAAAGAAAATATTTTGTTGTTGTGTCTTTGTTTGATCATCTCCTTTTGGAAAAATTTGGTGCTCTTATCTCCTTTTAACAACCTTGTTCTAGATTTTTGTTTCTAAAATACTTCTTCCTACTTTTGATGCTCCTTTACTTTGTTGAGTATTTGTCCTCTTCCTTGACCAAATCATCTATAAAGCCTTCCATGATGATTTTATGTTGAACTTACTACATTCAATAATCTAAATATTATTTCTATGTGAAAATATTACCAAAATCCAAATTATTCTAGTCTTTTAACTTTTTTTTAAACAACTTTAATTTTAGTTGGAAGGAATTCATGTTATTCCTCCCTTGGTTATCTATTTTTTGCCACAATTCCTTAGCTTTAGTTAAAAAGGATGTGTCTTGAAAATAGAAACTTTCAAATCATAAAGGATGGTTGTGGGGTGTGACATTAAGATCTAGTTCCAAGTATATAGGCCAGCTATCTAAGTCTATACTTGACAGGATTGAAGCTTCCACAAAAATGTCCTTCTCTAAGAGTGCTTCAAAGACAATAAACATTTCTAGTCTATTGGTGATTTGATGCTTACCTCCACATTTTTTATTATGGGTGAATGTGCATTTTTGGTAGTCAATTCTGTCATTTGGAGTTGTTGAAGTAGGTTCTTAAATTGTTGATACTTCAGGTCCAATATTTTTATACCACATTTTTCCTCATCTAGGGATTTTATGAGATTAAAGTCCTCACCTAGAACTCATAGTTCCTCCTAATGGATAGCTCTAGTGGATTTTATGTTTTTGAAGAACCAAGTTTTCTTATTGGGATATGGTGGTTGTAGACCACAATAAGGAAATAAATATCCTTGGCTCCTACATATTAAAATTTTCCAGAGATAATCTGAGCCATGGAAATCCATTCAGTAAATGATAACCCTTGGGGCTTCCATAGGATCACTAGGACACCAAGACTTCCAATGACATGAAGTGATATTGATTCACAACCTCGCCAACAAAAGGAGGCTATTTCACTAATTTTGTATTCAGATATTTTTATCTCCTATAGTATAATGATTGTAGGGCTTTCATTTCAAATCGTTTCCTTCAGAAGTCTCTACTTTCCTTTGTTGTTTATATTTCTTATGTTCCATTAAATCATTTTCATTTGGAAAACGCCTTCAACGGTATCATAACTTGTCTTACATTGAATAGATGATCTATAAGGTTTGTTCTTTGAGAGAAAAGGTATGAACCCCCAATCCCTTACCAGTTGACCCCATCTCTTTCATTGACGCTTAACGTCAGGGAAAATTTTAGGGGCTAATATTCGTAGGTGGGCTAATTTTCCATGTTTTTTCAAAAAAAAAGATTCACCAATTTCCATTTGTTTAGAAAATGATTCGCCCAAATTTTATAGTACACCATTATTTTACCTTAAAAATCGCCAAAATATTATATTCACTAATATAAAATCATTGGAAATATAAATATTTCTACAAAAATATCGCCAAAAAATTTACAATTTTCATATTAGGGACTAGTAATATTCGCCAAGGTTTCTAATCTTTAAGATAAACTTCCATCCTTAAAATTTTCCCTGCTTAACGTTGATATTTTACCCTAAGGTGATTTGATGATACTATATTTTCTGGTGTTTTGGAATTGTATTTATATCTTTCATTTTTTATTCTTGAATATAATTTAGCAAAGTATGTTCATCCTTATCTAGAATCTATATTTCTTCATCTGCTTTAGTCGTTGAAACATCGGGCATAAGTTCCTCAAATGGGATGGATTTTCTTGATTATATTCCTGAGTTTTCCTTTTCTCTGATGTTTATTTTTGTTGTATTCCTTCTTTTCTTAGAATAATATTCATAATATCTTCTCGAAAATCACGCTCTTCTTCTTGATTATTAAGAATTTAGAACTTATTTTTGGACTGAATAGAGTGTTGAAGCCCAACAAGAAATTGCAGCACCTACACTAGTGTGGGACCAGGAGGTCCAAGCAGCACCTACACTAGTGTGGGACCATAGGTCTTAGAAGCACCTACACTGGTGTGGGCTAAATTTGATCCATGTCCATTTTACTTTTCCCTTAATTAGAATGGACAATAAAATGTAATCTTATCTCAAAATAACTTGTAATAGTTAACTGAGTGTGATAAACTCAATTAGCTCATGAATTTCGAGTTGAGGGTAATTGGTGAGGCATGTAGAGTAATTATAGTTGTAAAAAAGTTCAAAGTGTAGTGGTGCATTAGTTAATAAAGGTTGTAGTCAGTTTAACTTAGTTAAGTGAGTTAAAGTCATTTGTGCTAGTTGTAACTGTTAACACTGGAAAATTGTACAGCAGAAGATGACATTAATTAATGTCAAGCCAAAGGATTTATAGGGCAGGAATACATTATGTAATCTAGAAATTATTTAAAATCTCAAAGGTTTAAAGGAAATCAAATTTTAACTAGTCATACAATTCTATTTGCGCGCATTATCCTTCGAGAAGAGTGCCTTCTGCATGCCTTTTTTCTCGATAAGCACGCATTCCTGAAAGTGGAAAAATGTTGCTATCTGGGACCACACAAAGCAAAGGACAAGTTACTCCTTACATTAAGCTGCCTAAGGATAGCCACCAGCGCCTCCTTAGACAATATGTGAGCACATAATGGAATCATACCTATCCCTTGGGTCACCATCCACCATGTACCAAGGGAGGGAAGGAGGATTTGAAATCCCCTATATAAAGCCACCATAAGATGAAGAATGGGTGATCACATTGTTATGACGACCAAAATTTCCCAAGAAATACCAATAGTGTGTGACCTGGAGCTAGAGATAGAGGGGACTTGATTGTTGGCCATCCAACAATCTTAGTCCAACACAACAGAGAGAGAGGGAGACTGCACCAAGGCCAAACTTGGAGGACAACATCCTTGCATCGGGACCTAGAACCATTGTCTAGGGGCCCTTTGGAAAGTCGGTAAAATTTATTCTTCGTATCAAATGCTTAATAGGAAGGGGCCTAGAGCCACCATTTGCATTATTATCATTTGAATCTCTTCAATAGATTCTGTATATTTGTGTTTTAGTTTTAGTTTAATTTGAGTATACATTTGCATGATTTTTTCCTCTAGTTTGTATTCTTTTGAACTCCACCACTTTCTGCATGTTACCTATAGTTTAAAGGGGTAAACACCACCCCTTAAACTAGTGCGATTTTGTACATCTGTGCACCAAATCCACCACAACAGGATTGGTGACTCCACTAACATTTTACCAAGTTTATGTGGTTGTGCCTTCTTTTGCAGGAGACCTTTTTCTATGATGGAGAGTGGAGCTAATAGTCCTCTGATCTATATTGTAGTCCCTAGATTCACTTTGAGTGATAGAATGAAGAAGATCAGCTCCCAATTTTTGTTACTTGAAGGAATTTGCGCGCATTTTTTCCTCATAGACGCGCAGGGCGCGCGTTCAGTGCTGACCCGTGTGCATAAAGCGCACTTGTCACGGCCTTTTGCGCACAATTCACAGAATGAGAAATTTCTCCCAGGATTTTGTCTTATTCTGCTTGTAAGGTGCTTGGCAGCCCCTAATTCATCTTCCAACACTGGTTGTGGCACCCCACAGCTTGTTAGAACTCACTTTTAGCTTCTTTCTGTAGGCTTAGAGTAAGTTTTTGGTTCAAGTTGATTTTTGCAAAATTTTCACATAGTTTAAGTAGGGGGCAAATTAACTTGCGTTCTGAATAATTTATGTTTTGAAAATTTTGGTATTCATACCTAGATAACTAGTCCAAGTAAGTGGCCCAAGACCATGCATGCATAGCTAGTTTTCTTTTTTCTAGTATAAAAATTGTTTAGTTTATTTCAATTTTTACATTAGGAATTGCAGGACAAGGATTGAATTGAATATAGAAGAGAAAGTAATCTCTGCTAACTTTGCACCCTCTAGTGATCCTAGGTAAGCATATGAACACTCCATATTCACAATTTTCCATCTCCTTGTAGTTAGTCACATAGATTAAACTAGGAAAATTTGAAAACGGCCCATTATCTGAACGTGTTTTCCATTTGAGCCAGGAACAATATAACATAGTTTAAATAGGAGTTTTTTGTAAAGGATCAATGATATCCACACATTCAAACTATGTGCTTGTTCACCTTATTCTCTCACACACTCACCCACTAAGCAAAGAAAGACACCTAAAACTAACTTGACCAAACTCACTAAATTCTCCCCACAGGGGCCACAAAAGAATTTATAGCTTAAGTTAGGTTCAAGGGGGTAGGCATCCAATAAGCCACCTTGATCATACTTCATATTGAAGCATAGAATTTGTGTATGTATGGAGCTTCAAATCCACCTATCAGCCCACGGCAAAGAAAACCCAAGCGAGGCAGAGTCCCAATTCAGAGGGGGTTAGGCTTAGGCACAGTGCGTGCGGTATCAGTTGGGGCTACCTGACCTGGATGATACTCAGTACTTTTAGCTGACTAACAAGAATCCCAAGACTCGAATGCTCACGTGGGACGGTGGTTCTTAGTGGCCAAAACTAGGGCATCCTTTACCCTATAGGTGACGATGCAGGCAAGCGCAAGACCCTCTACCCTTACCTTGGTGGATTCTCTTCAGCTGACTGGGGGCGTCGCCAGCTCTTACGGGACATTGTGCCAGCACTCGAAATAAATCTTCTCAAGGCCCAGTTACTCTTGAGTGTGTGAGGACGCAATAGGTCTTCTAGGATTTTGAGTATCATACGCAAACAAACAAAAAACACTTTTTTTCTTGATTGATCACATAGATTAATTTAAAGGGACAATTTACTTTATTTTCGCTTTGTTTTATATATGTGGCCATAATTTTTCTTTGATCATAGACTCTATCCTCTCAATTTTTTTCCAAAACCTAACATGGTCAACACCTGAATGGTCCCAATGGAACCTCGTCGATCCAGGCATCTTTTGGACCTCTCCCCATTACCAAGAGGGGTTCCAGGTCTTTCACCATTTAGGCATCAAAGACAGAACACTGCCACCATCGTTGGTTCATCCTTCATTGGAGAAACCATAGTTGGGAACCCTAGTTAGTCTCCCAACACCACACCACACACCACTCCTCCCTCGACCCCTAGGGGGCAGAGGAGTGTGTCCCATTCAGGAAGGCAACTGAATACACAACAGGATACGTCACAAAATAACCCTCATTCTAACCATAACTTTGTGTATTCACACATTGGAATGGCGTCAAATTCTAAGTCACCTTTCTTAGCTTTGTTGAATCTACCCGATTTAACCAAGCTAACGAATGAACCCATCACACATAATCCTACATGGCCTCGCATGCCCATGAAGCTTCCTTCGGATATACCAAAATTCGAAGGCAAGCAAGCAAAAGACCCAGGTAATCATGTAATGACCTTTCACCTGTGGTTCTCATCGAACAATATCATCGATGACACTATTCAATTGAGCATATTTCAATGCACTCTTACAGGAGTAGCCGCAAAGTGGTACGTGGAGAAACCTCCTGCTTTACATGGAACCCTTTGTACCCTTGCCACCGCGTTCCTCACATATTTTCAGTTACCCATTCACCATGATTTAGGAATGGAATTACTGACTCATTTTAGACAAACCCCCGTTGTCCATATCTCAGACCATCTTCATGAATGGCGGTGACGTCGCAGTTTATGTCAAGCTAAACTCGACGATCAGGTCCTCTTAGATTTATTCTTGAAAACTCTAATGCCAGAGATTTCAAAGGATGTGGCGTAGCAAAACCCCACATTCGAAGAGGATGCAATCAGTAAAGCCCAAAAGCTTGAACTGATTTATATGCAGTCAGGATACATTTACAACATCCTTCCTAATGCCCCATGCCTACAAACTTATCAAGAATTTCCAAGCACTTCAAATTCTGCAGATAGACTAATTGGGTCAATTACCCAAGGCTACCTAGGCAGCAGTAGTCAAAACCCTGGTTACACATACATTTCTACCCAAAATGTGCCTCAACCCGGTTTTCAAAGTCATCATATGCCTCAGCAAAATTTTACTAATAGGGCACAAGCGTATCACTTGGGAGGACCTTATCCTCCGGATGAGAGTACCCAATACAGAGAAAGAAACACTGATGGAAGATCTCCCCTCCAATGGCTAGGTGCAAACCCAGGACATCATTATGCTCAATCCCCAGCACACGACCCACCTACGCAAACGAATGCACAAGTGAACTTTGTGCAGTCGTCCCAAAACCAACGACACCAGTATAACCAGGAGAACTACCCTCCTAACGTGGTGAAGAAAAAATAAAAAAACAAGCCAAAACGGAATCCTAGACAAGGGGGCAACAACCAACAATGCCCACTGCGATCCTAGGATGGAGGTAACTCCAACCAGAATCGGAACCAGGAGCTTAACAATGCCCAACGGTAGAGAAAAAGGCCACCTCTTAGAACAAACCATTCATGTTCGATATGTGGAGAGTACGGGCACTATACTCACCACTGTCCCAATCTTGCTGAGTTGAAGAAGCTACAGAGTAACTGAGGACAAGGAGGATCTTCCCAAAAAATGGCTGTGATGTAAGAGCCTTTCCCCCACCAAGGGACGGTCAGCACTCAGCAGAAAAACCCAGACGATTCCGAGAAAAGCAGCCATGGAATCTACATGACTGGGGAAGAAATGTTTTTCCAAACACAAAATGACAACTACAAAACCCCACTAGACACCACTACATCAGGGGAAAGTACCAGTGCACCAGCTACACCTTTGACCATTTCAAAGATGCCTATAGAACCATTGCCAAAGATGGCAAAGGGACCTAATAGGTGAATAGGAAACCACTCCAAAGCAGCCCATAATTATAGCATAGTGGATGATTTAGCTCAATCTCTCACTGTTATGTCAGCTCTGGAAGTACTACAGTCATGCCCAAAACAATGGAAATCCCTACTTTCTGTGTTAGGTGCTATCGACCCTGCCGATACGCACCTAATGGCTTTTGACTTAGACAAAGCCACCCCCCGACTTCCTTCCATGTCGCCTTCTAGATACCAGTGTTGGTCCAGAATATCACTATTCACCAATGTATCATAGATGAGGGTGCATCGACATGCATCATGTCAAAAAATGTTTGGAAAAAGTTAGGGTCTCCCGAACTAAAACCCTCGGTAATAACACTTCGACCGTACAACGGTCGTCCCTCGACCCCTGTCGGTATCTACCAAAATGTCCCAATATATTTAGCTGGAAAGACAGTCCACATAGACATTGAAGTCTTGGACGCTCACTTGTATTACAATATACTCCTCAGGCAGAGTTATATGTACACCATGTCTGCCATAGCCTCCTCCATCTTTCGCATTATGATGTTCCCCCACGAGGACCACATCATTACTATAGACCAGCTGACACACAGCGAGAAGCATCCCCTAACCAACACGGATGTAATTCTACCCTATGTATATACAACCTCGGATGGTCTTTCACGATAACAAGAATATGGCCCTGGCCAATTCAAACCAACGTCCATTCTAGGGTCATTCCTAGGATATCCTCCCATAATCCCTAAGTCATCACCCGATGTCATAGGGGCTCTGGTATGCATGATGTCCACATCAAGCGTCTAGGCTAGTCAAGACATGAACTCAAGTAGTAACGACACTGAGGCATCGACCACGCCAGCCTCTCTAGCCTACGCCGCCTCTCAAACCCCTTTCCTCTACCCCCCAGCTGGCTTCATCTCCCAGCAGGTTTTGGCAACACTGATATTATCCAACATATCGTTGGAATTCCTAGTTTGGAACCTTGTTCCTCCTTTCAGAACAAGAGCCACCCACGTTACTACCACAGGGTTGAAGCCCCTCAGTCTCGAGGAGCCCCCACCCACCCAAGAAACGGTCGAGACCACCCCCGCAAAGGAAGTTCCCATTGCGAAACCGGTAATCACAGCCAAGAAAACCAAGAAGAGAGGAAAGACGATGGTGACCCCCACCATTCAGCAGGAATCACCAATCTGTGTCATATGCGACGTAATAGGTCATCCTACCCATATATTTCCATAGATGGATGAATTAGAACCACTCCTTGGCTCCGAAACAGACATCTCAATGCCACATTCCCCATAAAAGGAACCTACCACCAAAGGTAAAGGCAAAGCGTTGCATAGCAATCATGCATGCGCTCTTTGTAGCAACTATGGACACCATACCCACCATTGTCCATAGATACCACGATATAAGGATGCCTTAGATGTGATCGAGCGATCCTATTAAGAGGATCCTTCCATCCAATCCATTGGCGATGAGCCTCGTATCATCCTATACTTACAAGAAGAATGAAGATCACCCAAAAGGCTCCCCGCCATACCCCCTCCCCCAATCGAAAGATGTGTACTTTGTGATGAACTTGATCTTTTCATCATTAACTGTCTAGCTTTGGAAATGTTCCAATGATGGTTCCCATTCCATATAGTATATCGTGGAAAAATGGATGTCTAGTATTCATGTTAGATATGTGGTGACAACCACCTTGTATGTCGTTGTCACTATATACCGTGATTTCGCACAGCTTTAGCCTGTATGCGATCAACCATAGTCCGCCTCTCCCAAGAAGATGGCACAGACTCAAAATCCATGAACAATATGACAAATCAAGTGGATGTGACAAATAGATCCATCCCGTTGTGACCATCTGGAAGATGACCAATTACAGAGATTCTTCCCCCACGTAACGCTGATGACACAATCCACCACATACGATTTGTATCACCGAATGCCAAAGATAGGATTACCACCTCCCCCTCATCCTAGGATTTCCACCTTAGTCTTGTCGCAAAAAAATAAGGTACCTTTCACTTTTGCATTGATTTCCACAAAATCCCAAGTTTACATGCTGCCATCAAACTTCTCAATGACACCCAGCCTCTAGAGCAGCACCTAGTACAACTAGAGCTTGTCAACGAAAATTGACGTCAGTCGCTGCAACACAATGAGGCCCACAATAAAAGGGTAAAAGTTTCATTCAACTTCTACATCACCCCTTGCTCATTCATTGAGGGAGAATTAGTCCTTCGCTATGATGTCGCAAAAGAGGCCTTAGGGCCAGGAAAGTTCAAAACCTTGTGGAAAGGACCCTACATCATTAAACACTACCTCTGACAGGGGGCATACATCTTGACAGAACCGGATGGGACCTACCTCACTAACCTCATCAATGGCCTTTACCTCAATAAATTCTACCCATAAGGGCCCCCATGACCCTTCCCCTAGAGTGAGAGTACACAAAAACCAAACCACTCAAATTTTTTGACCCAAAGACTTATTTAAAAGTGCTCAAAGTATCACCATGGATCACCAAAGAAGACCCTATTTTGGATTTGCTAATGGAGCATCAAGATGGTCTCAAAATTTAGCCGCAGCTACCTAGGTCATTTACTTCCCTAACCGATCACCACTATGTTCAAACAGGATGTGTATCGGTTCAACAACAAACAATCAGGTAGAATATGACATTGTCATCGGACTTATGTGCGACGCCCTCCATCGGGGAATTCACCATATGCATATCTACCTCGATTCCCAGTTAGTATTATCATAGCTAAACCAAACATTTGAGACAAGGGATACACATCTATTTAGAAAATATTTTCATGCCAAAAGCTTAAGCAGACAATTTGACTATATCACATTTTCACATGTACTAAGGAGTCAAAACCAAACAGTTTATCACATAGCTAACAATATCCTAAAATAGAATGCATCTCGAATAAACCATCATACATAAAACAAAAAATATAGACATCCCTTAGCATAACAAAATACATAAACCGAAACAGGTGAAACATCATGTAGAGCCGCAAAAAAAATCTCTCATATATATATCAAAATATGTATATCTGAGTACAAAAAATAGTGTCGCTGGCCCAATTCCCAGCCCAAAGAGACAAAATTTGTCAAAAATAAGGGAAGCCTCCTCATAATGGGTGCTTTCCCTGTGTACAAAACTACTCTAAGGGGGTGCCCCCTCAAGAGGGGCACCTGGACCCACCACCGCTCACGGTACCACCACCGGAGCTACTGTCGCAACTGCGATCGCCACCCAACCTAGAGTGGGCCGATAGTCCCTCTCAAGGGATATCATTGTCTCTAACCAGGCCTCCTCGAAGTCATCCATAAAACCTTGAGTAGGCATACCCTGGTTCAAGCGGTCCACTCGACCCTGGAAGTCCTCAAGAACAATCACCTGAGCTATCAGTTCTGCAATACGCGCCTCTGTCGCGTCAACACGAGCTCGCTCGGCCACAAACTCTCTAGAAACCAAGCTGCTGCCCTCCCCAAAAGGGCCAACACCACCACTAGGTCCACCAGCACCACCACCTAGTCCACCTACATCACCTCCTCCCTGACCACCCTGAGGTTGTCACAGAGGATCGTGGCCCACCAGTCGGGCCACGGGGTGACCTACCTCGCCAACATCTGCACGAAGTAACCAAACTAATATCAGTATCACTAGTGAAACATCTAAGTACATACATACTCAAACAAATGTAGAAAAATATATATAAACCATACCTGCAGGTCCCCAAACATAACCAAAAGGGAGACCCATGTTTGGGTCACCCTGGAAGTCCATTCCTGCATACGGGTATGGCAAGAACATCTGTGGGTTGGCCTCGAGCCAGGCCTCTGTCGTGAAATTAAAATAATTCCCCACCATGCCACCAGCACCCCGCGGAATCACTAGAGCCCACCTACTCATATGTGGCTCTCATGGCCCCCCAATAGGCACTGTCACCATCGGCCTCAGCACCACCACCATCTCGTACATGATGCTGCACAAGATGCTGGTGTACACAAATGACTTAGATCTACGTTGTACCTTGTTCAACTGCGACACCATCCCGTCAAAAAAAAAGTGGCCAAAGTCGAAAAAATGCCCGGACCTTAACCACAAAACTCCAACCTACGGGCCAGATGCCCGATGTGAAGCAACCAACCCCGCCAGTCATACGATCAACGCCAGAGCACATCGCTCTGCCACATCTCTAACAAACGCAATGTTGATGCAGCCCTCCGTAAGAGGCGCCCCACCATAGTGACGTCCATTAAACCTCTCAAGGTTCAATCGCCCAGCAGAGAGTGGATATCTCAGAGCCTCCCCCTGAGGTAGTAACCCGGTCACAAAATATATGTAATATTCCAAATTAGGAAAATGCTACAACAATGAGAATATCTCAAGAAATTCTAAAGTTGGAGCGGCAGCAATATGCAAACACAACAAATGGAGCAGCAACAACAATCAACTCATAGAAATGTGAGATAAATACATAGCCATCTTATTAAATAATAGCAGCAACAATAGAATACATGATCTTGAGGAAAATGCTACTCAAGATAAGCAATGCTCAGCCTCAAGAGACAAGTACACAAATCAAGATAAAACCACTGCTACACATGTATGCCCAAGCTATGACAACATAGTTTTATAGAGCAACTGTGCTATCATATGTCAAATACATAGATATATCAATACATGGCCCAATACAACATTGGGAGTGAAGATCTCAACTCCCAAAGGCTACCTCATGTCAATCCTGGAAGGATTGGCTATAAAACACAAAATCAACAAAATGTCAGAGTTGTTGGGTAGCAGCTGCAACTCAGAAATATAACTGGCTGGAGATGGTTGTATATGATGCCCAAACTGAATATGCCTCCTCCAATGGATCTTTAGAGTGAAAGGCTGATACTCTCACCAAAGATCTTGCCCTCCAACAATATGCAAGAGCCCCACTGTAAATGCTTCACTCAAAATAACGTAGTCACTAGATGGAACTGCATTGTAGGGCTAGGGAATGAGTTGGCCTTGATGACAAAGTCTACAATAAGCTTCGGAATACCTCCAATCTAATCTCCCAAAGGGAAGAGAGGCTCCTCCTCTGAAAAATAGCTGATGGAGGTGGTGTAGTGAACCCTCACTGCAACACCCAACAACACAACATTATTTTGTTGCAGAAATAACGTTGTCTTGGTGGAGGATGCTTGGCCTCAAGCTTGAATTTGAGGAAAATCAGTGTAATCCCTCAAAAGGCCTCTCAAGAAGGAGAAGGAATCCTAAACAGGAATTCCCCCAGCAGCTTTTGCTAAACAACAAAGAATGCACAATGTCTAAATAGACAATGAGATGAATAATACAAGCATGAGAAACAATGGCTGCCTTGTCCTCCTTTTAAACAAGTGAAAGCTCCTCTCCATGGATCCCACTCCTTTTAGGATTTCTTCCACCAAAGAAGCCTCTTCCCATTCATACTGTGTTGTTTCTCTAAGTGCTCTCCACCTCTTATCCCAACATTGTTGACTTGGTCAAACTTGACCTTGTCCACTTGCAAATAACCCCGCTCACACATGAGGCTGTGAAAACCAGCTCCAATGATGATCCCCTTTCATACTATAAGGGATTTTATTGATATTATCACTATGCATGGGCCTCCTTACCCATTTATTCTCCTCCTAGGTGAAATCAATAAAAATTAATATGCCAAATTATTGTAGGAAAATTTTGGAATATTACAGTCCTCCCCTCCCAAATGTTGCTTGTCCTCAAGAAACTGCAAGGACAGAACTGGAAAGCCTCCTATCAAGGCATGGATTCTATGGTGTGTTGAGGAACATCTCCCTCATGTGGATCCTCCATCCCCCAAGCAATCATCCATGCAAAATGAGTTACCTCCCAACATGGAAACTCCTAAAAGTCCTCTTCCAACTCTGGCTTCGACAATGTAGGTGGGCTACAAATCTTATCCTGGTACACAAAATAGCATACCCCACGCTATCCTCCTCTCCACTTAGGATAAGTGTAGAGTGTATGTTGATCCTGGGCTACAATAACATTTCCCTCAAATGGCAATATGGAGATTAGACCTCTAAGGATCTCTCCTCCAACATTATGAAACATGTTGGCCCAAATCATCTCATATGTGATGAGTTGGAAGTCATCATCATATGGCATCACATTTCTCATATGGCTCACCTCATAAGGAAACAAATGAGCTGTTGTAGTGGCCATACCATCTCCCATGCTCCCTTTAGAACATGTAGTGCAAAGTATGTGGGATTTTTCTCCCTCCAAGGAGACATTCACCCAATGTGTATCTCTCCCAATCATGCTCCCAAGAAAAGCATTAGAAATATCAATCAAGGGAACCATAAGGAGAATCATGATGACTTCCATGTGAAGTAAAGGAGAAGGAAAATGGTCCCTCAAATGTAGCCAACGCAATTTGACTCTCCACTTCCATAGGAAATAAAATGATGGGTGGCCTCCCCACCATTTGCTTGCTGCCCCAGTCTCTTCACAAATCTAGAGAAAGTGAATGATGTAATGTGAAATGTGAGTAAATTCTCCCTAAGAAATCTCCTCCCCATATCCACTTAGGGAGTGATCACCCATAATGGCCTTATGTATACCACCAAATCTAGAAGGAATAATATCCCTCCCTCGAGCAAATCCCTGCACATATATGGTTAAGAGATGCATATATATAGACAAATCACTATGCAATTCAACAATACTCTTACCATATGTTTTTCTCATATAAATTGAGTGGCTCATAGATGAGTCTCCCCTCATCCTCAAAGGGAAAAGAGTCGACTGTACTAACTCCTCCATTTTCTCATGATCCATGGAGTGCCTCCCCAATTTCTTCAAGTGGTCCCTCCCACAAGAAGGAAATAAATGTAATGTGGCATTCATGGTTGGCCCATGGTTCCTCCTGAAATGTACAACATGTATAGTAGGGAGAATCATGCTCCCAATGGGCATCCTCAGTCTGAAGCCCACTCTCCAATCAAAGCTTCCCGTGAACATAGAGATACTAGCAATACAAGGAAGAAAAAACCAGTAGAAGCAAGTTGTCACATGACAACCGAAAAGTGGATCAAGGTCCCATACAAGGAACGAGCACAGTGCATTCCTTGCCTACACCAAATCAAAAAAAAACAAGTGTTCTCCCAACCACTTGTTTTCTGCCACAATCATCTTACAAGATATAGACATGAAAGTACAAAAATGTGTCAATGGTGCACACTAAAAGTCAATGTGTGGCTTTCCCCACAATTCACCAATGAGATAGCCAATTTCAAGGCTAAAAATGGCTTCAAGTACATCATTATACAATATGCAAGAAGAGATAATCCTTATTGTTACATCATGCTTCTCATAAAAAGACAAGAAGTAAAAAACATAAAGTGAAATTGTACATTCTCCATTATGTACTCGAGGACTTGAGCTGAAATGGCTCAACTGAAGAAGCTCCCTTACTCCCAATGAGTAGGAATGTGGCTGTGACATCCTCACCAACATCATCCGGGCTATGCATCTCTCCATATTCTGAAATATGTCTTGTTGAATTCCCTCCCAAATGAACTCCTCTGCCAAGGCAAGATATGCATCAAAATGCATGGAAAATAAGTCCGCATATGTTGCATGCAACAGCTTCTCCTTGAGCTTAGAAGCTCCAGTCAAGAAGACTCTATCATGTGAATAGATGACCATATCATCCACTATGTATCTGCCATCTCCCTCCGGGTCATCAAGAGTCATGCATGCACCAAGATCCTTGGAGTACTCTACTAAGAGCTGAGATCTCCAGTAAGGATCAATCCTCCTAAGGGACAACGCTGGTGATCTGGCATGTGAAGCTCTCCTCCTACTACTGTCTGCCACTTTTACATCCCCCATGCCAAATTTCTCCCCCAAACTCTTCACCTGTCCAAAATCCAAGAGCGGTGAATCCAAAGACAAAATGTATCTCATCGATGATAGATCTGGTGGCCTCCCTGGTGGAATGCCTCTATGCAGTGAGACATCAATGTCAAAAGTGGACTATATATATGGTTGGGAAACCTTTCCCTTTCTCTCACAATGCAATACAGTCTGCCTCCTCTTTGCACTAGCTCTCTGAAACAGATGAGGGTGTGTGCCTCTCATCACCTGATGCTGCTCTTCCTTCCTTCCTTCTTCTTCCAAATGCAATGTTGCACAATCATGCTGCTCTCTGATTGTGCTCGGACCTCCATGTATGAGATCCCAGAGACCTCCTTGAAAATATGCAAGAATCCATCTATTTGGAGCAAGAGCTCCTTCTCCCTCTCCATGAGGTGCTAGATCAGATCTAGAAATGACAGCATTGTTGCCCTCGGCCTTCTCAACATGAGTGGGCAACCCTCCAATGATTGGATCCTCTTTTGGAAAAAGGATATTTTTTCCTCCTTGTGCCAAAATACAAGATGAATGTCTTACCTCCAATAAAGTATCATGCAAGATATCAGCCTCCTTCATGGTCCTCTGAAGTGTTTTTGAGTCTATGGTTTCCTCCATCACATGAAATGGTTTTTTTTGTTTGAATGTGTTTGTTTCCTCCACATGTGTTTCAGAATTCCTCCTACCAAATATTTTCATCAAAGGTCTAATTAAAATTGCATAGGAAGAGGTATTTTCATTTTTCAAAGTAAATGACTCAAATAACCACCATGCATAGACCTTACCTCCAAAGTGCAGCGCTGCTATTCTGATGGCTTCATCTTTGGAAATCTGATGCTAGTGCAAAAAGGTGTCTAACTCTTCTATCCAAGCCTTGGATGAACAAGTAGGGGAACCATCAAAGATATAAAGAAGAAATATATCCTCATTATGCTGCTTGCTCCTCCTCACCATGATCTTGCAAAACTCTGGAAAAGTAATATGATCTCTAAACTTCTGAGTTTGAGATTCATACTCATGCAAGAAACCACCAAGAATTCCTCTCTTCGGCATTCCTTCTTCTCCTTCTTCTCTCATGGAAAAACTGGCCATGTGACTGCGTTGTATATCATAGGGTGTGGCTGCATGCTCACACTCCCTATAAGAAAATCTAGAGTTTGACTTAGTTTCAAACCCTCTTGGAGATCCTGTACATATCTCCCTCCTTATCTTCTCAAATTCTTCATGAATGCTCTGTACAGATCTTGGAAGAAGCTTTGTAAGCTTATCTTCCTTCTTCTCTCCACATAGTGGAGTCTCCATTTTCTCTCTCCTTGATAGTATGATGGATGAGATCCATCGGCTGAGCCAAAGATCATGCTTTGATACCATTGTAATATTCCAAATTAGGAAAATGCTACAACAATGAGAATATCTCAAGATATTCTAAAGTTCGAGACTCAACAGTATGAAAACATAACAATGGAGCAGTAGTAACACTCAACTCATAGAAATGTGAGAGAAATCCATAGCCATATCATTAAGTAATAGCAGCAACAATTGAATACAAGACCTTGAGGGAAAAGGTTACTCAAGATAGGAAATGCTCAGCCTCAAGAAACAAATACAAGAAACATGATAAAACCACTGGTACACATGTATGATCAAGCTATGACAGCACAGTTTTATAGAGAAAATGCATGCTAACATATGTCAAATACATAGATATACCAATACATGTCCCAATACAACATTGGGAGTGAAGATCTTAGCTTCCAAAGGCTACCTCATGTCAATCCTGGAAGGATTGGCTATAAAACACAAAATCAGCAAAATGCCAGAGTTGTTGGGTAGCAGCCACAACTCAGAAATAGAACTGGCTGGAGATGGTTGTAGATGATGCCCAAACTAAATATGCCTCCTACAATGGATCTTTAGAGTGAAAGGCTGATCCTCTCACCAAATATCTTGCCCTCCAACAATCTGCAAGAGCCCCACTGCAAATGCTTCTCTCAAAATAACGTAGTCACTGGATGGAACTACATTGTAGGGCTAGGGAATGAGTTGGCTTTGATTCCAGAGTTTGCAAAAGCTCTGGAATGCCTCCAATGTGATCTCCCAAAGGGAAGAGAGATTACTCCTTTGAAAAATAGCTGATGGAGTTGGTGTAATGAACCCTCACCGCAACACCCAACAACACAACATTATTCTACTACAGAAATAATGCTGTCTTGGTGGAGGATGCTTGGCCTCAAGCCTATATTTGAGGAAAATCAGTGCAATCCCTCAAGAGGCCTCTCAAGAAGGAGAAGGAATCCTAAACAATAATTCCCCCGACAACTCTTGCTAAACAGAAAAGAATGCACAATGTCTGAATAGACAATGAGATGAATAATACAAAGCATGAGAAACAATGGTTGCCTTGTCTTCCTTTTAAACAAGTGAAATACCCTCTCCATGGGACCCACTCCTTTTATGGTTTCTTCCACCAAATAAACCTCTTCCCGTTCATAATGCATTGTTTCTCTAAGTGCTCTCCACCTCTTATCCCAACGTTTTTGACTTGGTCAAACTTGACCTTGTCCACTTGCAAATAACCATGTTCACAAATGAGGGTGTGAAAACCAGCTCCAATGATGATCCCATTTCATACTATGAGGGATTTTATTGAGATTATAATTATGAATGGTCCTCCTTCCCCATTTATTCTCCTCCTAGGTGAAATCAATAAAAATTAATATTCCAAATTATTGTAGGAAAATTTTGGAATATTACAATATATATCCATCTCGGGACGGATGATCAGGTTCGTCCCCCACAACACGAAAATTTTGCGCCTCCTTCGCTAGTGCTGGATAATGTATCATAGTAATCAGTCTTGAGACTAAAGAAACTCATTCTCAAAAAACTTCAGAAGGCCCCATGTGGCCAGTTAACGTCGTGCCCCAACATCAACAGCTATAGTGGTCTAGATCTTGGGCCAATCCTGCTCCCTCCACAATGACCTGTCATCAATACAGGTACCCATCAGTACAGAGAAAAAACCCAAAAAATAGACAACAAACCAAAATTTTTGTCACCTTGGCCTTTGTGCGCCTGTATTTTTCACAGGCGCAATAAAATTGGGGAATAGAGCACCCTCGCGTGCCTATCCCTCAAAATTATGTGCAAGGAAGACGCGCTTTTTCCCAAATCACCTGCACAATCTAGGGAAAAAGTCACCCAAAATCCGTACAAACCCAGTTTGTACGAACCCTAGCACCATCAAACTGTAAAACTAAAATGCGGGATGTCATGGAAGTTACCTTGACATAGTATCGCTAGTCCCTAGTACACGGGCTGACTGCAACGGCAAGAAATGCTTCGCAAATGCCTCTGACCTCTCAAAACCCAGAAAGTACAAATGAATGGAATAAGGGCCATATTCACCTATTTATTGCCCTTTTCAAAAACTTCATAGGGCCATAACGAGAGATCAAAAGGTCCATTCTGCGAACCGTAAGTTGCACCATCATTAGTACTCCATGATGAACAAAAATGATGCCACACATTCACTTTTTAGAAAAAATAAATTTTCAGCACTGGAAGGTATGCCCTCTCTCATCTTCCTTTTTAAATCTCATGCCTTTCAATAATATTTGATGAAAAGAAGATGCTTTCACTTGAGGTAGTTGTTTTTGCAGGAAAAACCCGCAAACCATGCACAGCACCATCTACTGAAAGTTCTAGGGTAGGTATCATTCTACCCCCAACATGATAGAGTCCCGGAAAACTTTGCTTATACTAACATCATTTCTCCATCAGAAATAAACCATAGGGTCCTCATATCCGACCGTGTTTATCATCACCTCACCCTGCACATGATAAACATCCTTGTTGGTTGGTAGAGCCTCCCCTCCATGGCGCTCATCACCCAAAGCAGACCATATATCACAGCAATAGTGACACCATGGCCATACCACTTTAGTCTGAGAATCACCTCATTCCCATCCATTCGTCATGAATAAGTTCAAGTTTACCATGCAAAATGAAACACCCTTCCCAGACGACAAGGGTGTACAAGCAGATAAAACGCACACCACCGCGCATTACATTTGGCCCACCATACCTCCACCAGCATAATCCCATCTGCGACACTTTTTCATCCGCTTCGTCAACCCCTCGCATTAGACCAACCAATGGGACCCCCACCCTCAGCAAAAAACCTTCCTCATGCCATCAGTGAGTGAACACTTTCATGTTTTGGGCTACCCATCTCTTTGTTTTGTACAAACCAAACCCCATTATTTTATTCTTTTGGGAAGTGTACAAAGACCACAAACGGTGCACTTCACCCCTCCACCCTCGCATTTCATCTTTTCTCCCATGGTAGCAGTCCCTAATCCCCCTTGTTTGGAGTACTTCACCCACACACATGCACCATCACGACATTCATAGCTGGCTTACACCTTCCCTAGAAGTCCTACTAACTCCAGGGATTTTCCCTTCAGAGATAACTATGACTGTCGCCAAGCTGCTTAAGTATAATCCAACCTCGGGCCACTGAATCCCCATCATCAATTTTCAGTCACTTCTCACCAACATTCCTATGTTAAACCCACCACATTCAGGTCCCCGATCCCTCATATCGACGACCCCTCGTTCGGTTGAGGCTTCCTTTTTGTCAACTTCAACACCCATATTCCAAAAAGGAAGTGATACCTTGGATTACCCCTCTCCATGCAAAGGGGCATCCTCGGGTGGCACTATGGAGACATCATTGTCCATTGATGTAATTTATCCTCCTGACATTTGACTAAAATAAAAGCTTTCATGTTAGGATGGTATCGTACCTTACAACCATTGCACTTTGATCAGATCCATCGAAGACCCGTGCCTCCATAAGCATCTCTGTCAACAATTCTTACACGCGAAGGTCCCACCCAGCACCTATGCATACATTGTGTAGCTATATGCCATACCATGTTTATGCATATGGGTACCACATTCCACCTATCGTCAAATAAAAAACGCCCCTAGGGGCATCAACATTCGTCGCCAACAACCACCCGCATTACTACCATAGTAGTGACACAGACAGAACATATATCTGTCAATTCTGTTTAACTAGCATCACGAGCATGGGACATGCCCACCTCATTGAAATTTTGTACATATATTGTAAATTATATTTTCTTGCAGGGATCCCTTAGAGGTGGTCATTCTTAGAACCGGTGGAGGGTGTTGTCTACTCCAAAGATTCACGCAGGTCTCCCTCTCTCTCTCTACGCATGATACAAGAAAAGAAACTATAATGTATTTCAGCTATACAGTCCTTCCTAGACCTCACACATTAGGGGGCAAGTGTTAACACTAGAAAATTGCACAACATAAGATGACATTACTTAATGTCAAGCCAAAGGATTTACAGGGCAAGAAGACATTATGGAATCTAGAAAGTATTTAAAATCTCAAAGGTTTAAAGGAAATCAAATTTAAGCTAGTCATAAAATGTTATTTGCACGCATTATCCTTCGAGAAGGGCACCTTATGTGCACCTTTTTTTCCTGATAAGTGTGCATTCCTGAAAATGGAAAAATGTCTCTATCCAGGACCACACAAAGCAAAGGACAAGTTACTCCTTACATGAAGCCACGTAAGGACAGCCACTAGCGCCTCCTAAGACACTATGTGAGCACACAATAGAATATTTGGAGCACACAATGGAATCATACCTCTCCCTTGGGTCACCATCCACCATGTACCAAGGGAGGGAAATAGGATTTGAAATCCCGTATATAAGGCCACCATGAGATGAAGAATGGGTGATCAAATTGTTATGCTAGCCATAATTTCCCAAGAAATACTAGCAGTGTGTGACCTGGACCTGGAGATAGAGGGGACTCAATTGTTGGCCATCCAACAATCTTAGTCCAACACAACAGAGAAAGAAGGAGACTGCACCAAGGCCAAAATTGGAGGAAAACATCCTTGCATCGGGACCTAGAACCACTGTCTAGGGGCCCTTTGGCAAGTGGGTAAAATTTCTTCTTCGTATCAAACGCTCAATAAGAAGGGGCCTAGAGCCACCGTTTGCATTATTATCGTTTGACTCTCTTCAATAGCTTCTGTATATTTGTGTTTTAGTTTTAGTTTAATTTGGGTATACCTTTGCATGTTTTTTTCCTCTAGGTTGTATGCTTTTGAACTCCACCACTTTCTACCTATTACCTATAGTTTAAAGGGCTAAACCACACCCCTTAAATTGGTGTGATTTCGTACATCCATGCATCAAATCCACCACAACAGTAACTGTTTGCTGCACTAGTGAGTGATCGAGTGAATTAAATATTATTTAATTCACAATCAGTGATATAACATGTAACTGAGGATTTACTATTATTAGCTTCATGCATGTCAGTTCCAGTGGAGACCTAATTGAGATCTAGGTGAAAGGGATGTTGACTATCAGTTGTAGGATTATTGGGTTGCACCCATGCAACCAAACACCCATTGGACTGCCCATGATCCTTGCGCATTCAAGGAAGGACAAAATTCCTAAATAATAGGGATTTCATTCCACATAAATTGTGCAAGCAAGGGAGGATGTTTAGAGGCTAAGAATTGGCTAAGTGTTAGTCAGTTTTGTCCAGGACAATGTCAGACAATTAATTGAGTACATGAGGCTCTTGTGAGAAGAGTTGTATTGTAATTGGTTCATGTATCCATGTTGAATATACAATATAATATAGTGGGGTTTTTAGCATCAATATTTCCCTGGAATTTATCTTTGTTGTGGTTTGATTGATTCTTCTTTGCTTCATGTCATTGGCGGTTTTGTTTCTAATTCCATAATTGATTTGGAGAAGTGATTCAGTATATAGCTTTAGTACATTGTTAGATCGTATTGAATCCATGATATACATAATTTTTTTGTAATTTATACATGGTATCAGAGAACATGAAATCATAATAGTGGAGGAGGAGCTTAGTTTGTGACTGAATAGAATTCGAATTTGCAACACAATTTCTTGGTGCTACAACTGATTCAGGATCAAAATGGATTTCAATGGCTTGATATTGGAGTATGCACTCGAGGGCATCTCTAACTATATTTCTTGGAAAGACAGGATGGATGTAGTACTCGAAGACAATGGCTTGAAGGAATTCATTGACAATGATGTTCCTAAACCTGTTGAGACAAATGCTGCAAATATTGATGCATGGAAAAAGGGAGTGGCAAAGGCGAGGATGATCTTACTGGGGGGAGTACGAGACCACATTTTCTCAAGTCTCCATGGAAAAGAAACACCATATGCTATGTGGAAAGCTTTGATAGATATATTTCAGAGTAGCAGTGACCATAGGAAATTGACACTGAAAGATAAACTAAGGAAGATCAAGATGGAGAAAGGCGACTCCATGCCAAAATATTTAACAAATTTTTTCCAATGTAAGGATGAGATGGGAAGCGTTGGCATTACTATCATTGATGATGATTTGGTGAGCCTAGCTCTTCTAGGAATTCCCAAGTGTTGGCATAGTTATCAGGACTCTGTCAATGGAAGGGAAACGTTTCCAGATTGGGAACGAATTTGGTCGTATCTGATGCAAGAGGAGTTCAGAAAAAATACCAGAGATGGATCTTCATCTAATAATGAAGATGAATAATATTGTGCTTTGGCTGCCAAGGCGAAGAAGGGGAAAGGAAAGAAATTCCATTCCAAATCTGAGTCTGGCAAACATGGAAAGAACCGTGACATGTCCAAAGTGAAGCGTTTTCACTGTCATGAGCATGGACATTATGCCACTAACTGTCCACAAAAGAAGAAGAACAAGAAGGCTTTAGCATATGCAGCTAGTGAGGCTTTGGCATCGTAATTGATCTTGACTTTTCCCTCATTGCATGCATGGTGTCAAGTGCAATGGAATCAGTGTGGTATTTGGATAGTGGTGCATCCTTTCACATGATGGGAGAAAAATAAATTTTCGGTAGCTTGGAGGAGGACCTTCATATGCATATCAAAATGGGTGATGACAGATGGTATAGTGCTACTGGGATTGGTACCATTACCTTCAAGAGACATTCAGGTAAACCCTTTCAATTAAAATATGTAATGCATGTACCAGGCTTGGAGAAAAATTTAGTCTCAGTTGCAATGTTGGAGGATAGAGGTTATGATGTTGTTTTCAGTGAAGGAAAAGCTTTCCTATGACACAAAAAAATAGGACAAGCCAAGAAGATTGGGATTCTAGTTAATAATCTCTATAAACTGGATGTAGATGGTTGTGCAGCATTGATGGGTAAGGCAGGAAAAGTGGTGAGATGGGATGAGGGTAGTTTATGGCATAGGAGATTGGGTCATCTTCACCACGAAGCCTTAAAAGTCATGCAACAGATTTCTATGGGTCTTCCCAAGGGTACACTTGTGCAGTCAGACACATGCAAGGGATTTACTATGGGAAAATATGTAAAGGCGTCGATCAAACTGGTTCAAAGGAGTTGATGCCTAAAAAAATATTTTGATACAAGGGGCTCGCACCCCTCCCTCTAAGGGTTTTCATTCTCAGCTACAAGTGTTTAAAATTCTAGAGACTACTTTTGTCGTGGTTAAGGGAAGTCATCATAGGCGTATGTTGTCAAGTTGTATAGGTTAGGAAGCATAGGGGTCAAAAGCCCTAGCAGAGCACCATTCCATTAAATTACTCTTATTATTATTAATAGTAAAATTAATTAATATATGAGTTAAACATATATAAATATTAAAATAAAAATAAATTAAAAAAACAAAAAAACAAAAACATGTAACAAAATTCTTAAATATGGAAATTGGCCCCTTCTTTACCATAGATATTTTTAACGTGTAAATAGATTTTTTTAGTCTCAGTCTAGTCATACTGCC